>JAJEJO010000255.1:536958-656634 GCA_020662805.1 Glaucomys volans | reverse complement strand
TCCTGCAGTTCCTGGCTTTTTTTTTTTTCCCCCCAAAATGGCGGCAGCCACATGTAACCAAACCTGCGGGTACTGTGATGGTGAATTTCCAGGCAACAGCAGGCAGCTGGTGATCCACTGATGGTTTGCAGGCTCCGCAGGCTACTGGCAGACGATCGGCCAGTGAACCTCGGTTGGTGGGCGATGAGTAGGTGATTGGCAAGTGATGGGCAGGCCAGAGGCAGGCAGACAGGCAAGTGATGGATGATAGGCGGCGGTCAGTGAGCAATCTGCACTCAAATGTAGCTCTCGGCTGGTAGACTGCAGGTGATCGAGATAGTCAGATGTGGTAAAGAGCAGGGGATCGATGAGGAGTAGAGACTGCTTCCCAGAGAATCAGATTCTCCTCTTTTCGAATATTGGATTATGGAGCAACAAGGAATGCAGCCTCCATCTAGTCCGCCATCTTGGATCCCCACACTTTTCTTTTAAATTGACACATACTATTTGTACACATTTGTGGGGTACAATTGTATACATGTAACTTCATACATGTATACGATGTATGATGATCAAACCAAGATAATTAGCACTTACATCTCCTCAAATATTCCTCATTTCTATAGGCTGAAAAATTCAGACTCTTCTTTTCTAGTTATTTTGTGAAATATCTTAAATTGTTGCAGGTTATAGTTACCCTCCTGTGCTATATTGTACAGACTCTTACTTGCATGAGAATTTTTAAAAACCAAATTAGTGGCCAATATTTAAAGATTTCACCTAAGCATCAGGATTTCTGACTTTTCTTGAAAAAATATATCTTGCCATATTTGCATCACTGAGGGCGTTGTGGAATAATGAATATTCTTTTAGACAGAATCCTGCTGGTTGTCACCTTCCCCAGAACTCTGCTGTCTCTTGTCTTCTCCACATACTCCAGCTGGAGGAGACCCGACCAGCACCTGAGTTTACAATTTCTGGTACACTGGTTGTATGTAAAAATGAATTTCACTACTGGCTTAATTAGGGTAAAGTACTGAACTCAATCTGGGCAGTTCAATGTTTCATAGGGTATGATAACAAACATTGCCTTTATTAATTCTAGAAAAAAAATCTCAGAGGTGAAATAATTTGACCCATTCTCTCCTTCCAAATTCTTCATCTAAGCAGAACCAAAAAAAGGTTGGCATTGGTACCAGATAGGACATTTCCAAATGTGCTTGATGATTTTAATTCTGATCAGCTAAGTCTTTAACTACCTGAGAATTTAACTAAATCTGACTTCAACAGACAAGGAGAGAAATTTTCAAAAGGATATAAATCAAGCTGGAACACAAATGGTAGATGATGAGCTCAAACAAAAAAGCACAATAATCTGGTAGCATTTTCATATGTGCTGGGCCAGGCTTAGAGAAATCCCTATGCACTTTTAGTAGATTAACATCATGTAAGTTCTGACATCAGCCACCACATGAGCTAATAAAAAATGCACTTTGGAATCCTGATGCATGAATTGATATGTTTGACTTTTTACCGGCACATCTTTTTACTCATGATCTAAATGCTGATGCTTAGGGGCCAAAATTTTCAAAAAAGTGATACCTTGCAAGTTCATACTTGCTGTGGCTCTCAATAGCAATTGAAGGTCATAGATATGAGAACAAGAAAGGAAAGTCAGCTCACAAAAGGGACAGTGTCCTGAATGTCTAGGCAGGAATGCACCTTTTCCATCACAGCCTGTGAGTCTTCAGAACACAATGTAGTGAATAATCAGTTGTCGAGGGCCAGGGGAAGGCCCGGCAAGGCTCTTGACATGGCCCTCTGTAGGTGTGATGGATGTGGAGAAACTCTACCCTTCCCAGGAGGGTCAGGTGGCACCAACCGGACAAAGAGTGCAAACAATTTGGTCCTGGAAAAGAACTTTCTTTCTTTTTTTTTTTGGTATTTGTGCCAAAAAGTTACAGTATCCAGCCACTCCCTATTAAGTTTGAAATCTATGCAAAGAAGAAGAAGAAGAAAGGAAGCCAAAGTGAAACTCTGCACAGAAATACCCACTGGGTAAATCCACATACTTCAATTGTGCAAACATTTCTGTAGAAAAGAATAAGGAAATAAAACGATATTCACATTAAAGCTTGAGGTTTAAAAAAAAAAAATCTGTTTTCTGGATTAGAGAAGGAGATACCATGCAAGTTTGTGGGGAAAAAAAAACCAAAACACCAAGGTCTCCCAAATCTTTCTTATGGAGGCTGTGAATAAAAACAAATGAGAGGAAGATAATTTTTCCTTAGACTGGGAGGATAGAAAAAGGAAACACAATGTATATTTGCTTTCTGTTGCAACTGGTAAATCTTGAAAAAAATATTTTTTCTGCCTTTTCATTGTTTCCTTGTCTTTTCACATCTCTGAGCAGTGGTTCTAATTGAATATGGATTTCCTCTGGCTTTTGATAAGATATACAACACTACTGCTTACCTCCCTTTTCTTCAATCCAAGCCCTAAGGAGTTTTAGAAATATCTATAAATTTGCTTCATTGCCAGGCATTTTTTCCACTTGTAAGTCAACTGGCTTCCCTTAGCCCAAGTGTCAGAATCTGACCTATGACATTCAGGAGTTCATATCTGATGACTACCAAATGTTACAGAAATGTTCAGTTTTCCTGGCTTAACTTCACTCCAAGGCTGGGCATTAGATGCTTGGCCTTGGAGAAGGTTTGCTTTTTAGCCCTGATTCAAATGGGCAGAAATGTGCCTACTAACAAGGAACCATAGAGGAAAGAAAACAGAATGGCCTCTGTCTACTATAGCCAAGCACCACGATGAGCTTTGCATTGTTCTCCTCTTGCACATACACAACAAATCAATTTGGCCAGTCTTGTTTTACATACAGTGTCACAGAGAGATAACATAAATTGCCAATCCTTAATCAGTAAGTGGCAAGACCGAATTTCCAAATGAAAGATTTCTGTCATGGAAACTTATACACAAAGTCTCATTCTTACTCTCAGTAGAAACTTCCAGAAAGATCCTTTGATGCTTGCTCTTTTGAACTTCTTATCACTCTTATTCACCCTAGTCACAGGGAATTCCCACACAGATAACTGCATATGGCAGTAAGAGCTTTGCAGAAATAATTATTAACACACCTCAACTCAAAATGAATTTCTAGTTTTGAACCCAGACTACATTTCTCTGGTGAATTGTCAGGGTAGAAGATGAGAACTGCCATTTAATCTAGGTGATTTGCAGCACTCTACCAGCCCCAACACCATTCACAGCCACCAAATTATTCATGTGACCGTAAATGTATGGCTCATTTTAAATAGGAATTTGGATTGTGGCAGGTTTATGGGAAAATGTCAGAAGCAGAGTTGTTTCTGAGGGACCAAGTAAATGGGCAGCATAACAATCAATCCAATCCAAAAACAGATCAGGCAATTAGGAGAATGAAGAGATTCTTGGGAAACCATCTACCTTCTCTTTTCCTAGCAATTCCTGGGCTTGATTTAAACTTTTCAGCTCATGCGTAAGTTTTGATTCCAGACTCCCATTTTGTGTTTTTACACAAAAGAACAGAGCAATGACATGCAGGTGGAATGAGACTATCTAGTTGAAAATCACTGTACCAGGTTAACAAACTTGTGACTGTTGGCTGCTTACCTAACCTTTATGGGTCTTTCTCTGTAAAATCAGTTGTTCTAAGTCTTACTGAGGCAATATAAATAACATGCTTCCTGGTTTATCATAGGAATCAGAAAACAAATTAGTTTTTCTTTTTTTCTTCATCGTTTTCCTTGTTTGCTGCTTCTGGAATGCCCTGATCCCTGATCTTACGGTATACTCCACTTTTTTGCCATCCTCAAATATTTTAAGAATAGTAAATGGTGGTAGCATTGAAAATGAAATCTTGTATCCTATTCATTAGCTGTGTAGTGAGGAGGATAGTGTTTAACTTCTCTTAACCTCTATTTTCTTATCTATAAATTGACTATAAAGATCATGGCTATAAAGACATGGTTATAAAGATCATGTCTAACCAAACAGCCACTTAGTACCTTCTTCTGGGTACTTAAAAGATTCTGGGTCCTAGTAACTGGCAGAGATCTCTCAACCACAGGCCCAGTTTACAAATACCGGTTGATTTAATGTAAAAACAATAATCTCATTTGCCTTTATTAATGAGTGCCCAAAGTAAGCATACAAAATAATCACCAAAATGGAAATGAAAGTCTTAGGACAGTATCCCAAAAGGAAAAAGGCTTTTGCCTGGGACTTCCCGCTTGGGTGGTTAGGGTTAGGGGTTGGATGTGATCCACAGTCCAGGAGATGTCAAACTCAAGAAAGAAAGCCAATGGGCTAGCAATGGTGGAAGAGATGATTGGGAGGAGCCTGGGTCCCTGGTGACATAGTGGAATCACTGAATGAGTCATTGGCTCTTCATCTTTGTATTTCTTCTCCTATGAGATAATTATTTAAGCTACTTAAGTCATATATTTCTTACCTATAATCAAAAGCATTATTCCTGATTTTATGATGCTGCTTCCAGAACAGTTTGAAAAATTAGAAATAACATATGTAAAGAATTTAGCAAATACCTGCCATTTGGTAAACATGTGGCAGTCACACAGCTTGCATTTGAATTTGGTATAGTTGTTAACTGATAGGCTAAGAAGCACTGGGGTCCCCTCAAACAGGAGCAACCTTCTTAAGAAGTACTTCTTAGAGGAAAATCAAACATTGACTTGTACCTGCTCAGGGCCTTTAAATCCCATCACGTTACAATTCCACAAGATCTTATCAACACATACAAATAATGTGAAATTTCATTATCTTGAAGATGTTGTAACTCAGATAAAAAGACACAGAAATAAACAGATGTTCTCATTATCAAAGATTAGATGATCTTACTTATAGCTTCCCAAGATACTCTTTTCTTCTTCCTTGGTTGTGAGCCCATTGAACTTATCTTTATGGCATGAGCCAAACTTCAAATCTATCAGTGTCACTGATGGTCCAGATAAACAATTTGCAAGGAAAAGGATATTGAATCCTAATCTATTGCTTGGTTGTTATTTGGGGATTATGAGTTGTCTAGAACATAGGAAAAAGACTGAAAATGCTGTGGAAGAAGAGTTCATTCATAAAGTCAAACAACATTTAAGGTCTTATGCTAGATGCTGGGAAAATAAGATCATGTAAGTCAGAACCCTGTCTTTATGGGACTTACAGACAACCCAATGAAGAAAGACATCTGCACAAGTGTACCCAAAAAGTAATTATATTGCCAAATAAAATTGATAACAATAATGATGAAACAGATACACCACTGGGACTACTATTAATAGCTACTAGCCATTACTATTATTGACTATCAGATACTAAGTGATTATCATCTCCCATGTCCCAGATCCTGCCCTAAGTACTTTACATACACTGTTTCTTATGGTTATATATTTATATTTGAGATGGGGGTCTTGCTCTGTTGTCCACACTGTCCTTGAACTCTGAGCTCAAGCAATCTTCCTATTTCAGCCTGCCAGGTTGAAAGGTTGAAAGGTTCCAGGTTGAAAGGTCCCAGGTTGAAAGGTCCCAGGTTGCTGAGACTTCAGGTAAGCACCCAGTACCTGTCTCTTACAGTCTTTATAATAGTTCTTTGTAGTTAGTTCCACTGTAGAAATGTTTTAGAGATGAGCACACTGAGACAGAAATTCACAGAAAGAGTGGAGAGCTAGAATTCCTTGCATATGTCATAATCATAACAACTAGACCATGGTAAAGATTCAAACAAGGTAAAATGGAGCTTGAAAAGGAGGATGTAGTTAACTCTGCCCTGGTACTGAGGTAGGGTTGGTGGAAGAAAAGCCTTCAAATAGGAAGTGGTTCATGGTGGAGGCAAAACTTCATGGAGAAGAACTTTTCAGGAAAAAAATGTGCAGTAGGCAGTTCGTTAGCATATTATAGAATATAAAGCAGGGTGGGGAGAGGATTGAGAGCAGAATGATATCTGAATTGGCCTGGTGCCCTAGGAAAACTGCAAATTCCAATGCAATTGGGACTTAGGGGACCTGGGAAAAGTATTAGAACTGTTTATTCTACCAAAGTGCTTGACATCTCATGAATAAAAATTTTTCTATGACTATAAAATATTATGATTGTCTACATTAGATTAGGGAAACATTACAGTCAAAGAGAAGGGGAGAAGTCTGAACACATTTAGCATATGAAAATGGGTATTCATGCAAATAATAGTTCAATATAATAGAAACCTATTAGTCAGTGTCTGTCTAATATGGCAGAACATGGAACACAAAGATTTGGTAAATATAACACATGTCAACAGATCCCCCTGCAGCCAGATTTGGCCCATAGAATTCTTCTCATATAGACCTGCCTTGTCCATAGCCCTGGGCTTATACTTTTTAGCACTCTACCTGCTCTGTAGAGTTTTTCCCCACAATTCCAACAATTAAGTATTTTAATCTAGCAAAGGTTTGATCAACACTGAAATATAAGAGAAAAATAAGGTAAGATTTTTCTGACTTTTGAATTCAAATATTAAAATTTAATATTATTTTTAATTACTTGAAATATTTACTTAGTGAAAATTCTGCTTCTAGTAGATGAAGTCTTGAGTTTAATACTTTTTTGTCCTCTTTTAAAGGTGAATGTCTGCCTTATATGAAGGTATGATAACCTGCATTGCAGTTTTAATTGGCATTTCCTTAATAACTAATGATGTTGAGCATATTTTCATATTCTTGTTGACTATTTGTATATCTTCGGAGAAATGTGTATTCGAGTCATTTGCCATTTTTAAAAATTAAGGTATTGTCTTCTTGTTGAGTTTTCAGGGTTCTTTGTATGTTCTGGATACTGAACTCTTGTCAGATACCTAATTTGCAAGTATTTTCTCCCATTCTGCAGGTTGTCTTTCCATCTTCTTGATTATGTCCTTTGATGCACAAAATTTTTATCTTTAATTCAGATTTACTTATTTTTTTCTTTTCTTGCTTCCCCATGTTTTCTTTGAAGTGTGTACACACATGTTCATGGCAACACAATCCACAATATTCAAAAGATAGAAACAGCTCATTTTTTTTATCAATGAATGGAAATGTGACATACTCATTCAATGGAACATTGCTTAGTCATAAAAATGTTATACTGTTCTTTGCAGCAACATGCATGAAACTTGAAAACATTACATTATGTGAAAGAAGTCAGACAGGAAAGGTACCATATATCATTTATGTGATACTCAGAAAGATGGAGAAGTTGTGTTTTATCCTATTCCTTATGTCAAAAAACCAAAATAAAAATCCTTAAAAAATCGAGACACAAAATGTTTAAAAATATTAAATGTAAAAATATTGTATAAATATTAAATATAAATTATAATCCTATATAAAACATAAACTACTTTTTAAAAATAAAAATTATTGCAAAATCTATGATGAAAAATGTAAAGATTAGAAATAAAAACAGAATCTGACAGGGCAAGATTAGGGTTAGAAGAGTCACACAGTGCCGTATCAGATTCCCTCTAACTGAATATTTTGTCCAGCATGGATTAACATTAGTAAATTTTTATTTTTGAAAAATTGCCCTGGAATGTTTTTTCTTCATTATTGAATTTTCTAGTGTTCCTGGAAAGTGTGCACCAAAGAACCTTATTCACCTTACTTTAGTCCTGGTGATACTTAGGACCCACTTTTTTTTTTAACCCTCAAAACTCTCCAAGTTTTGGGGACTGGGGTTATAGCTCAGTGATAGAGAGCTTGCCTAGTATGTGTGAGGCACTGGGTTTGATCCTCAGCACCACATAAAAATAAATAAATGAATGAATAAAATAAAGGTATCATGTCCATCTACAAAAAAAATTTAAAACAACAACTCTGAATTTTGCTCTGATGTAAATCTGGCTTCTCATTAGAATATAGTTATTAGATAAATTAATATTCAGGACCTATGCTCAGAAAAATTAATCTAGGCTCTCTACAAGTGAAATTAAGTGTCAAAATGTTAAAAAAAAAAACCTTCTAGGAGATTCTAATGTGCAGCTAGGGTTGAGAATTGCTGCCTTAATTTTTTTATTATTCTTATGAAATTCAGTAATTAGTAGTATTGATTATCTAGGTGGAATGTGTCAGTTCAACTTCAATTAGCTTTGATTCCTTGGGTAAGTTGTTTAAATTTCTGATATCCAAATTCCCATCTGATCGAATAGTTCTAAAAAGAACAAATAAAAAAAATAATAAAGACACAAATATTTGGCACAATGCCTGAATCATAGAATGGTCATAAATATTGTCCGTTAAGGTACTTCTGGCACTGAAGATGGACAAAGGAGAATCTCTTACCAGCCTGATACCCTCTTTGAAATGCAAATGTTTCTGTAGGGTTTGTATTGATCCTTGTTTATTTTTTCAGTCCTTATTTATTTATTTTGTCTTAGATTTTGGTGAGTACATTTGCTCTGGTAACACAAATGCTTTTTTAGTTCAATGGCATTTTCTTCTATCATATCTTTTATATTTTCTCTCCTTCTGGCAATATTTATAACCTATCACTGGATCTGTACTTCTTTTTCCTTCTAATTCCTTGGAGAATGTTTTTAATTTTTTTCTTTTCAATATAAAATTCATATGCATAGTGTTTAAAGCCAAAAGCAACATTGTAGGAAAAAAATATAATAGTATCTCTTACTACCCATATTTAGTCTCCGGAAGCTGCTTATCCTTACACTGGTTATGGTGGTACATCCCTGTAATCTCAGCAACCTGAGAGGCTGAGGCAGGAGGATCACAAGTTTGAGACCAGCCTTAGCAACTTGTCTCAAAATTTTAAAAAGGAACTGGGAAGTAGCTCAATCCCCAGTACAAAAAAAAAAAGCAAAAGTCAAAAAATTTCCTTGCTGTTATTTACCTTAAGATTTCTAAAGAATACTTATAGAATTTTAATGGTATTTACTTTTAATATCCAATACTTTTTTTTTGTCCAAAAGTTAAATAAGCAAAATTTTCTAGCTTTTTGATATTGGCTTTGACAATAATATCTTAGATATGACATCAAAAGAATAGGCAATAAAAACAGAAACAGACAAATAGCTTCTGCACAGCAAATGAAATAGTCAATAAAATGAAAAGGAAACCTGCAAAATTCAAGAACATATTTGCAAATCACATCTGAAAAAGGTATAATCTACCAAATATGCAAAGTGGTCATACAACTCAGTGGAAAAAAAAATCATATAACTTGATTTTTTTAAATGGATAAAAGCCTTTAAATAGACATTTCTTCAAAGAAAACATTCCAAAGCCAACTTGTATGTGAAAAAGTGTTCAATATTATTAATTGTAAGTGAAGGCAAATCAAGACCATCATGAGATCATATCTGTTAGGAATGGCTATTATAAATAAAAACAAAAGTTAACAAGTGTGGCAAGAAGGTGGAGAAAAGGAGACCCATGTGGGAAATACAACTTGGTATATCCACTATGGCACAGTGCAGCAGTTCCTCAAAATTTTAAAAATGGAAATACTCTGTGATCTAACAATCCACTTTGGGGTATATTCCCCAAAGAACTGAAACAGGGATCTTGACACAGTATCTGCACTTCATGTTCATTGCAACGTTACATATAATAGCAAAGACAAGGAAATAACCTAAATGTCCTTCCGTTAAAAGAAGGAAATCTTATCATTTGCTACAACATGGACGATCTTGGAAGACATCCTAAATGAAATAAGCTAAACCTAGAAGACAAATACTATATATCAGCAATCTAAAATCATCAAATTCATAGAAGCAGAGTCTAGAATGATGATTACCAGGGTCTGGGGACAGGAGAAGTCAGGGTGTTGACCAAAAGGTATAATCTATATGACAATGAATTCATTCTACCTATGTACTATATACAGCATAGTGCATATAGTTAAAAGTACTGTATCATATACTTAAAATTTTTGGTCTGGGGGTGTAGCCCAGCAGTAGAACATTTGCCTAGCATGCATGGGGTTTTGGTCCTTAGCACCTTAAAAAAAATGTTTTTAAAAGGACAGATCTGTGAAAATGTATTTTTTCCAAAAAAGGGGGGGACAGGAGGAAAATTTTAGATATAATGGTGACAGTTTCATGAGTGCATACTTATCTGCAAGCTTATCAAGATATTTGCAGTAAATGTGTAGCTTTTTTGTATGTCAATCATACCTCAGTAAAAGGAAGCTAAATAATACAGTTTCTCTTATAGAAAAATTTTTCCCCTGAGGCAGAACTTACATTTCCATCTATCCATTACCACTGCAACTACCAGCAATATTTAATTACTTTTATCATATTTTCCATAACTTTCAAATATTTTTATCATGCAAGTAAAAAAAAAAGCAAAAAATAGTTTTTTCTCTCTGGAAGTGGACTTGGGCATATCACTATTTCTTTTTGCTGCAGTATAGTCTCAACTTCTAACTTCCATCACCAGGTTTAAAAATTTTTTAATTTATTTTAATTTTTGATTGACACATGATAATTGCATATATTTACAAGGTGCAATGTAACATTTTGATTCATCTGCACTTTGTGTAATGATTAAATCAAACAATTAGCATATCTATCGCCCTAATCATTGGGGTTTTAAATTACACTATTATGGTTTTTTACTTCCAATGTAGTCTTCTTATCTCAGGTTGCATTTTCCCCTTACCATTCTATATTATTCTACCATTCATATTTTCCTAATTCTTAACAAGAATATGAATTCCAGACTTCGTTAAGTTTATTTCCAGACATACTTCACATAATAGTTCTGTTCCTTGAGAGGACATTACTTCTGATTCCTTAAATCTTTTATATTTAAAATTTTAATTTTCTGTGCCTTTTAAATCAAGTTGGTGATTTGTGACCATTTGCTCATATCCATAGTGGAAATTTATATCTTACATCTTTGCAAAACTTAGAAATTTTTCTTAGAGATTGGGTGACTTTAGGTAAAGAAAGGAAATGATTTGGTTTTCTCAAATTTTGTTTTGCTAATAGAGTTTCAGAAAATAGAATGAAACCAAGAAGAAAGCAGAGCCAGAGGCAGTGCAATGTCGGTTCCAGCATTCCTTTTCCCTAGTGATTATTGGTTGCTCCATTGATACTGAGACTCCCAGCTCCCGTTGGCATAACCTCTTTGAATTCTGTATTATATCTTGATCCCATTTTCAGATAAATGGGAATAAGTGTGCTCATGGAGCACTTACTTTAGGTGACCATAAGTGCCTGATTGGATGTAGCTTTTTCTATAAACAATATGTCATGGACTGATCTTTGCATTGGTGCTTAGAGATTGGTGAAATTATGCTGATTAAATGGCATCATCTCAAGCAGTGAACTATGGATTGGTAGAAACTGTGATTTAGATATGGTTTGAGTATGTCCCCCAAAAGTTCATGTGCTGGAAGCTTGGTCCTCAGTATAGTGATGTTAAGAGGTTGTGAAATTTTTAAGAGGTGTGGCCTAGTGAAAGGTAATTAGGTCACTGGGTGTGCTGCTCTAGAAGGGATCAATGTTAGCCTCTTGAAGTGAGTTAGTTTTCTCAAAAGTGCTTTGTTAAAAAGCAAGCCCCACCCTCCTGTCCCCATGTGCTTGACCTCTTCTGCTCATGGCTGCTTCCATTTCTCCTTCTCCACCATATTGTGATGTAGCTGAGGAGATCCTCACCAGAAACTGAATTAATAGGGTTGCTTGACCTTAGATTTTCAGCCTCCAAAATTGTGAACCAAATAAACCTCTCTACTTTAGAAAGTCCTTGGCTTCAGGTATTTTGGTATAACAACAGAAATGTAGTAATACAGAAATCTATCCTATTTTACTACATCTTGCAGAAATTCCTCAAAGTTTTACTTATATGTATGTCATCCTTAAATGGTTTCTTGCACAAGTTTTTTTCTGTCTCTATATTACTTTAGCCAAAGGAGATCTGACGGGTAAAAGACAGGTATGCACTTTCTGCATGTGTCCCTTAGAATACATGCTGCCTTTCTTACTTTCCCTCTACCTAGAAGTGTTTTACTTAGTCACAGAAACACAGATTGAACATTTCAGTTTCTATGTTGACATCATGGAAGGCAGCAATGATTTCCCACAAAAGTTCCCTGATAACCACAATGCTGTCAAAGTGTGGGGGTTGGGTTACTGCTATATTCTATTGTTTGTTCTATTTTGGCACATTTATAGAAACAGAGGTCTAATTTATTTGCAACATGCCCCTTAAGAACTTTGGTCATTGGGGCTGGGGTTGTAGCTCAGTGATAGAGCACTTGCTTAGCATGTGTGATGCATTGGGTTCTATCCTCAGCACCACATAAAAATAAATAAAATAAAGGAATTTTGGCCATTATCCATTGATTTTTCCCCTTCTTCCCTCTGTAAAAATAATTTCAAATTTCTCTTCTGGGGCTTCTCTCTGTAACCTTCACCTCATCATTATTTTTCAGTGTACACATCTCTCTCTTAATTCTCCAACATTTTATTCATTCATTTATTTGTTCTCTGAGTATTTACCAACACCAGGAATAGCACCAGGTGTTGGAAAGTTAAAGATGAGCCAATTCTCCTTGTCCTCAGGGAGCATATCGATTTAGTCTCTAGTGTTAGGAAGGACTTGAGAGTTGAGGACTCTCTGGAAATAGACGACATGGGGGTGAGAATATGCACATCTTAAGTATTTACTTTATTTGTGCAGTCTCATTTTTCTTGGATGAATTGGGGATGATAGTATAATTTTTAGTTTTATACATTTATTATTTTACAGGTTCTGTGCTAAATTACACACATTCATTTACTCAATCTCATGGTCACCTTATAAAATATTCATTGTTAAATCCCAATTTTACAAGTGAAGGAAATGAAGCATGAGAATTTAAGTACCTTGCTCAAAGTGGCATAACTGAGTCTACTGGGGCTGAGTTTCAAGCCATAAATCTGCTTCTAAACCCATGCTTTCAACTATCTGACTCTCCAGGCCTGGGAGGAAGCACAACCATAAACTCCCTTATAGAGGTGCAGAAACTGAAGCGTGGAAAGAATAAGTAACTTGCCCAAGATAACTAGTAAAATCAGTACTTGAGCCTCATCAGTCTGACTTCAACTACATTCCACAATTTCACCCCCAGACACTCAAATTCAGATGATCTAAGATTTAAGAACTAGGAATTGCCTCAGTGATATTGCTATGGAATAATCCCTCCTTTTATAGAGGGAGTAGTCACTACTACTAGTCACTGTAGTCACTAAATCATTTACTTGAAACAATCAGGAGAAGGTTCAAGGCAGCACAGCAAATTTACATACCAAGGGAAGTTAGCATTTGAAATGTTATTTTTATTAAAAAATGCAAGATGAGAGACCCAACATTGGATGCCAACACAGCTCTTGATAATGATTCAAATGACTTGTTTCTCTGCAACAAGAAACAAATTGGGAAAGGATTTTTTTAGACACTGAGCTCGTTGTAATGTACTGTAGGACCCAGGGGTTTTCATGACAGTGGAAACACCCATAGGAGATGGAAACAAATTGTTTTCAGAATGGTGTCCACTGTGCTGTCCCCTGAAAAGTGACCCACTGCTGGGCAGGGATCCTTCTATAATGCTGAATTGGAGCTAGTTGGTATCTGGAATGCACCTTGTGTGTCACCTTCTGGTTTCTGAAGGCCAACTGCATGTGATTAGGGGTAACTGACACAGAGCTTGTGCTAAGTCCAGGATGTAACTTGTTGGATGAATAGCAATTGACTTGAAAATTGGATGAATGGATTGAATTTCTCTGTCTCTGCCCCTGTCTCTGCCTCTCTCTCCCTTTCTCTCTCTCTTCCTCTCTTTGATATAGCAAGATTAAATCCTCTGGGCCTGGTTAAATCAGGGCTTACTGTTTCTGAGAGGGATATTCTTGAGAAATAATTTTGTAGGACTACTAATTGGAATTTGAATAGGATGAAATTTTAACCCAGACATTTACAGCATCTAATTAGTATAATAAAAAATGAATACAAATGAGGATGCATTTAGGTCCCTATGCATTTCCCTTACAGTAGTCAAATAATGTAAGTTTTTTTTTAATATATAAAATTCTTGGTGGTTCTCAAGCTTACCTACACAATGGAATTGCCTTGAGAATTTAAGAAAAAATATTGATGCTACTGGATTCTACCCAACAGATTATAATTTAATTAGGATAGGGTGTGGCATGAGCATTGGGGTTTCTTACAACCTACACAGCAATGCTAATGTGAAAAGCTGTAGAACTGCTGCAAACCACAGTTAAGCTTCCTCACTGAGATGAGGCACCAGCTGCAAGACTGTTTTACACCAATATATTTGCTGAACATAAACATCCCAGTGCAAACTCTTGCACCCAAAAACCCAGGGCTGCCTGTGGACAATCTTTGGAAAAGTTCAAATTTGTAAACTGATAATACATATAATTCCACAGGCTCCATATGGTTCCTGTTATCTTGAGGGGAACTATACACATTTGCCTTGCCCCAGGACAGAAAGATAAATAACAGATGTGGATAATTTTTATCATACTTGTACTGAACAATAATAGAAAAATAAGAAATGCAGAGGACAGTGAGAGAAGTAGAACTCATGAAAATAAAGCTCACATCAATTTTTCTAGGTCATATCTTCGAATGTTTAAAACTCTGCTATGTAGTAGATCTGAAATAACTGTCATACAGGTCTCCACTTCTAAGACAGACCATCTCTAAAATGATAAGAAACAATATTAAATACTTTAGTGTTAATAGAGCCAAATTAATCAATTTATTTGTGATAGTGAAAATAACAAAAATCTCTATATAGTTGACCGTGTTTAGGGCACTGTTCTATGTACCATG
The DNA here is from genome assembly GCA_020662805.1 of Glaucomys volans. Taxonomy (NCBI): domain Eukaryota; kingdom Metazoa; phylum Chordata; class Mammalia; order Rodentia; family Sciuridae; genus Glaucomys; species Glaucomys volans. The sequence goes on along the minus strand of JAJEJO010000255.1, from coordinate 641,773 downwards.
TATGTATTAATTTACTTACACTTTACTATAATGCTGATATAAACACTATTACTGTTCCTGTTTTACAGATGAAGAAACTGAAACCCAGAAAATTTGAGTAATTTGTTCATGATGACACACTGTGGTAGAACCACAAATTGAACCTAAGTATTCCAGTTTCAGACACCAAGCACGACAGCTTAGAGGTGCTGGTGGCAACTTCATCATGGAAGACAGGTCCTTCTAAAGAAGTGAAGTAGAGAGAGTGTAGAGTTAAAGGAATTCAATGGGAGAATGGCTGCCAAGATTTAGAATGGCTGGGAAATAATAATAAAAATACCAGCTGCTGATGTGTACGGTGTGCCAAGCATTGGGTTGCATTTGGATTGCTTTCCATCTTCTCTACTTTTTTTTTTTTTTTTTGGTACTGGGGATTGAACCCAGGGGCACTTGACCACTGAGCCACATCCCCAGCCCTATTTTGTATTTTTTTATTTAGAGACAGGGTCTCACTGAGTTGCTTAGGGCCTCGCTAAGTTGCTGAGGCTGGCTTTGAACTCGTGATCCGCCTGCCTCAGCCTCCCAAACGCTGGGATTACACGTGTGCGCCACCACGCCCGCCCGGCCATCTTCTCTACTTCTAAGAAGTGGAATTTTCTCCTTTGAAGTTCCATGAGGTCAGCATGATGACCTTTGGCTAGGCTGTCTTAGTGAATGTTTTAAAAACAACATATAGAATATTTTTAAAGAATTTTTACTATGAAATACAGCATGCATAGTGAATATAATATAAATATATATGTATGTTTGTGTATGGTCTTTTAATGATAATTACTGAACACCCATAAATCCATTACTAAGATGTCTGATCAAAGATTGGCAAATTTATAGGCTATAGGCCAAAGCTAGTCCTCTGCTTATTTTTGTTAATAAACTTTTATTGATGACAGCCATTATCAATGTATCTACATACTGTGTATGCTATTTTCTTGTTACAGAGGTTAAGTTGAAAACTTGTGCTAAAGATCATAAAGTCTAAAAAAACAAAATTATCAACTTTTTGGACCTTCATCAGAAACGAATGCCCAATCCCACCTTAGATACCTCTTCTGGATTCCCTTTTTTCTTTCTCCTCCCTTAAATTATATGCCAATGTTTCCCTTTAAGAAAATTGTTTAGTCTTACTTTTTTGACTTTTGAATGGGTAAAGAAATCATAAAGATGAATTCCTTGGCAATTTGTTTCTTTCTCTTAATATTATGCTTGTGAGTTCACCCATTTGATGTTTGTGCTGAAGTTCATTAAGTTTTTATTGTCATATGGGAGTTTGTTGCATTAGATATCTCAATATATTTATTGTCTATTGTTGATAGACAATTGTGTTGTTTATAGTCTTTTTTCTTTGAATAAAGCTACTATGACTTAGTATGACTTCTGGTGCACACATACAAGACATTCTCTGGTATGCAATATTTATTAAAATTTCTGGGTCATGTGATATGTGTGTATTCATATACCCCATGTGAATGTCCTGTTTGAACTATTTCCAGAGTGGTTGAAGCAAGTAGCATTCCCACCCATACTGTATGAGAGCCACCTGCTTTGTATTCTAACCAACACTTGTTATTCTCTGCCTTTATAAATGTTTGCTAATCTGAGGTGTGAGCAATGTTATCTTATTATATATTTTTTAATTTTTTAATTTGTTGTAATTAGTTGTACATGGCAGTAAAATGCATTTTGACACATTGTACATAAATGGAACATAACTTCTCATTCCTCTGGCTGAACATGGCACTGGACGTACGATCATACATATATATATGGTAATAATGTCTATCTCATTCTGTCCTTCCCATCCCCACCACCCTAGCCCTCCACTCACTTCCCTCTGCACAATCCAAAGTTCCTCCATTCTTCTCTATCCCTCCATTATGGATCGGCATCTGCTTATCAGAAAAAACATTTGGCCTTTGTTTTTTTGGGATTGGCTTATTTCACTTAGCATGATATTCTTTAGTTTCATCCATTTACCTGCAAATGCCATAATTTCATTCTTCATTAAGGCTGAGTAATATTCCATTGCGTATATATACCACATTTTCTTTATCCATTCATCTGTTGAAGGGCATATAGATTAGTTCCATAGTTTAGGTATTGTGAATTGAGCTGCTATAAATATTGATATGACTGTAGTATGCTGATTTTAAGTCCTCTGGGTATAGGCTGAGGAATGGGATAGCTGGGTCAAATGGTGGTTCCATTCCAAGTTTCCTGAGGAATCTCCATACTGCTTTCCAGAGTGGTTGCACCAATTTGCAATCTCACCAGCAATGTATGAGTGTACCTTTTCCCCCACATCCTTGCCAACACTTATTGTTGCTTGTATTCTTGATAATTGCCATTCTGACTGGAATGAGATGAAATCTTAGAGTAGTTTTGATTTGCATTTCTCTAATTGCTAGAGATGATGAACATATATTCATGTTTGTTAATAGGTTGTGTTTTTCTTCCCTTTGTAATGAGATCAGAAGCTTTCTACTTTTCATGAACCATTCCTGTTACCTCTTCTGTGAAATGCCATTTTGCATCTTTTCTTGTTTTTCTATTTTTGCTTGTTATTGATTCACATAAATTCATTACATATTCTGGATGTGCTATTTTTTAGAGAATCTCCTCTTTCTACATGCTGTAATAATTGGTGCATTATTAAAATCAGTTATTCCTCAAATGAATTTACTGTAATGCCATTTAATTCTAGACACTCTTGGGGAAAGATTTTAAAGTACTGATTCCATTTCTTTAAATAGGTATTCTATAGCTCTGTAAGCTCTGTCTATTTCTTCTAGGAACTTGTTATCAGTTACATTTTCAAATCTGGTTTGAAGTGGTTTTAATAGACTTTTAACACTTAAATGTCATCAGAATGAAGTTATGTACTCCTTTCTATCCTTTTACCCACCAGATAAGCCAAATGTGGTGTGGGAAGTGCTGTGATGAATGTGGCCCACCAGATATATATCATTAGGTCTTTAAGTCATTTATTTTTAATTTAATTCCATTGTGGTCAGAGAGAATATCTCTATGGCTTTCCTCCTTTTATGTGTGTTGAGACTTATTTTATGGCCTACAATGTGGTCAATCTTGGTCATTTTCCCCTCCACACTTAAAAAAAAAAGTCTTCTATTATTGTTGAGTGGAGTGTTTTATAACTGTCAATTTGGTCAAATTAGTTAAAATAGTGTTAGTATCATTAGTGTTAGTATCATTAGTATCAAATCGTGTTAAGTATCATTACAGATGTTATGTTGACTCACTCTATCAATTAGAGAAAGAGGTATTGACATCTCCCATGATAAGGTGGATTTGTCTATTCCTACTTACAGTTATGGTCAATGTTGACATGGATTATCTCTCCTTCCCCTTTTTTTTAATCAATGTGTATTTATATCACATATATGATTTATATTATATATATGCTCTTTTTTGTATACAACGTATTCTTGAGTTTTGCTTTTTAAACCATGATCTTTGCTTTTTAATTTGAGTTTTCAGACCATTCATACTTACTGTAATTATTTATATGGATTAAATTTAACACTTCAGTATTTGAATTCTATTTGTCTTATTTGGTTTTTGTTTAAGGAAAAACTTATTTACCTTCTTTGATGATTTTTCCCTATTTATCTTCTTTATTGACTTATTAATTCTCTTTGCTAATTGAGTAGCTGCTTTATACTATATATTTTTAACTTATCACAATCTATCTTCTAATGATATTAATTGCTTAATATCTGATGTTAATTATTTTATTATGACATAAAAATGTTATATCTCCATAATTGTATTATTGTTGTCATACACTTTGATTATACATATTTCATAAACCATACAAAATTTTGAATTAATTTTTTTACATAAGATTTCACAATAGATACTAAGAAAAATATATATTTGTCACAAAGTTAAAATTCCTAGATTTCTTCACTTCTTTGTATTGATCCACATTTCCATCTAGTGTCATTCTCCTTCTCCCTGAAGATACTGGTGATCATTTTTTTCAGCTTTTATATATTAAAAAATTCTCTTTATTTCCTTCATTTAAAAATATTTTTGAAATGCTGAGATGTCCATTGTTTTTTCTATCTCAAGGATATTACTCCATTATCTTCTTGCTTGAATTATTTTTTGCAAGATGATCTTTAATATATTCTCTCTTTGTAGGTTTTTATTATCGTGTATTTTGGAGTGTTTTCTTCAAGTGTCTTCTGTTTGAGGTTCATTGAAATGCTTGGATATGTGGGTTTATAATTTTTATCTATTTGGATAATTTTCAGCCAACATTTCTTCAAAAAATTTTGTTTCTACTTCTCCTGTAGAGATGTCAATTTAGAGTACATTATTTCACTTAATGTGGTCCCATATCTCACTGATGCTCTGTTGGTTGTTTCCTGTCTTTCTCTTGTTTTGCGTTATTTTCTCTTCTATGTTTTACTTCAGATTGTTTCTCTTGCTGTCTTTAAACTCACTAGTCTTTCCTTTTGTTATATCTAATCTTATGATTATTTGAATTTTCCCTCTTGTTATGGTTTGTGTTTTCCTGCTTCTTCATATGCCTGGTAGTTTTTTTTTAATTTATATTTTTAAGTTGTAGATGGATACAATACCCTTATCTTATTTATTTATTTTTATGTGGTGCTGAAAATAAAACCCAATGTCTCACATGTGTTAGGTAAGCCCTCTATGACTGGGACACAACTCCAGTCTGCCTGGTAGTTTTTGATTATTTGGCAGACAGTGTGGATTTTACTTTGGTGGGTGCTGGATACTTTCTGCATTTTTGGATTATTTTGGGATGCATCTGTGCTACCTGGAGACAGTTTGATCCTTCTAGGTCTTGATTTTAAGATTCGTTAGAAGGGGAACGGAACCTTGCTTAGTGATAAAACCCTTCTGATTCTCTACCCAGTGCTGAATTAATTATGTTGTTCTCTAGTTTCATGGTGGGAAGAGGGACAATTTTCAGCTTCGTGTTAGTGCCAGGTAGTGTTCTTTCTAAATCTTTTGGGAAGTTATTTCCCCAACCTTACACAGATTCCTCATGAGCATATAATAATCACAACTCTGTTGAATATTAAATTCTACGGATTTATGGAGTTCTTTCTCTCTCTCTCTGCAAGTTTTCTCTCTTGTATAATTCTGACCCACTTGGAGAACTATTTACCTATCTCAAGTTTTAGCCTCAGAACCTCAAGTTGATTGCTCTACTGTGTTCCTCAACCCATGCTATGGTCTAGAACAGTTTCCAAGGAAGAAATGTGGAATCTAAGTTTTTTTTTTTCTTGTCTGTCAGGGATTACAGTCTTTTATTGCTGATGTCAAATATTCAGAAAAATATTATTTCATAATTTTTGTTCTTTCAAGTTGCTGTTTTAAGATTCTGTTCCTGATACTTCATCTTGGCTAAGAAGGGAAGTTCAATCTTCTTCTTTTAAAACAATTCTTTTAGCAGAGGTTTGTGGATTATTAAGCTCTTATTATTATTAAGCTCTTCAAATAATCCATATTTGACTTTCTCAAGTCTTTTCTTGGTATATACTTATTCATAAATTTGTTACTTGCATTTTTCTTTATTATTAATTTCTACTCATGTTCTTTATTTCCTTCCTTCCAATTGGCATAGTAACTTTATTTGCACATTAAACATAAACGAGAGAGGCTCCCACCAACAATAACCTCTGGACAGAATGATTACTCAGCAGACAGTGGTATCCCAGCTCAGATAACTCACATAGCTCTTGTCTAACATACATCATAAGGAAGTTCTTATGTAAGCTTGAAGGAATTTCTTTTTTCTTTTTGTCCAGGTTTTTTTCTATTGGTACTATATACCAATAGTTCTATTGGTACAACTATAGTTGTACATAATGGTGGATTTTGTTGTTGCATATTTATACTTGCTCACAATAGAACCATATAATTTGGCCAATATCATTCCCCAGTATTTCCCTTTTCCCTATCTTCTTCCCACACTCTGGTCCCTTTCTCTGTTTTATTGATCTCCTTTTGATTTTTATGAGATCCCTCCCATCTTTTTTTTCTTTGTTCCTCTCTAGCTTCTGCATATGAGAAAAAACATACCTTCTAAATTTTATTTCACTTAAAATAATGTTCTCAAGTTCCATCCATTTTCCTGCAAATGACATAAGTTCATTTTTCTTTACGGCTGAATAAAACTCCATTGTGTATATACACCACTGAAGAAATTTCTTGCACAGCAATAAAATATATTGTGGTAACGTTAACCAAGCAATATCACCCCTGCGGAAATCATGAAAATGCCACATATTCATGGTGGCATGGTGGCATGGTGACTGCTCTTAAAAAACAAAACAAAACAAAAAAAGAAACCTACCATAGAAAAGGAGTTCATATGCTTATATGGTGAGGGACTATGTGGTGAGAGGTGTTTACATTGGGATTAGGATAGGGTCAATCATAGGAAAAGAGAGTCCAGAACCGAACCCAACTTAGAATCAAGATTTGGAACTGCTGCATTTACAAAGAGAACAAAATGAACCCTGAACTCTACTGTGTCCTGTGCCAGGGAAAGCACACAGACGATTATTGCTCCAGAAATTGAAAATGGAGAAAGGGGCCATCAGAAGCTTAGAGATCAAGGAAGTCTTCACAATGTGGGTAGGAATATTTCAAAACTGTAGAACTGGATAGAAACTTTGTTAACAGTATATGTGAGTTTCTTTAGGAATAACTCTGAAGGAAAGAGCTTCGATTCCCACTGTCATGAGTATTTATGCCTTTGCCTTTTTTCTCAAATTGTCTGTGATCTTTCTCACATGATCTGATGGACAATATTCCTAGGCCCTCTGGTGCTACCACTGTTCCCTAACACAAATATTGAGTCATCTCTTGATTGTATTCTCTGAGTCTAGCCTATTAACTTGCAGAAATGCTTCAAATAGTATTCCTTTATTACACAGAGTAAAGAGTGTGGGTTTGATTTCTTGGTCAAGGAGAGCGATTGAAGATTTGTAAGTAGGCAAAGGCCACATTACTTTGTGCCATTAAATCAAACTGATCAAGTCACACATCATGTGACTTGCAGCCAACAATAGGTAACTGTGTTTATTTCATTCCTGATCATGGCAAAAATCCTAGATAAGCCAAATGTGGTGTGGGAAGTGCTGTGATGAATGTGGCCATCTTCCAAAAGCTGTGAGCCTAATGGAGGAGCTTTACAAACCAAAACATCTAGTAATGATAGGTTGTCATTGAATTTACATAAATGTTCTGTTAATAAATAAATTATAGGGGCCTGTCTGCTGTGATTCATTAGACAGAAGCCCCATGGTTGATGAGACCCACAAAGTACTATTGTTGTTGAAGTCACATGTGTCCTGATGGACTGCAGCAACTGGCAAAAGCCACTTTACCCAATTTTTACAAATCCCTCTCCACTTAAATAGGCAGGACTTGAGTCATGGAAGAGCTAGGAATAAAGACAATATAGAAGTAGTAAAGAAAGTGTTAGTCTATTGTTTTTCCTATAATATTCTATTATTTAATTGTACTTTCAGATTTTTCAATTCTAAGGAAATCATCATTCTGTTGTCTAAGTTGTATGCAATGTGTACAAGTATTTATTAAATAAGGGTTATAACATAGGTAACAGTTATGAATGCTTACCCTGCGCAAGGAATGTGCTATGTATTCTGCATATATTGCTTCACTAAAGACTCCCAAGAACCCCATGACACAGGCATGGTCATCACTTTTATTTTACAGAGGAGGAAATAAATGCTTAAAGTAACTACAGGATCAAACAGTGTAGAGGAGTAGAAGTGAGATGTGAATGAGGAAAGTTAAGCTCCACTATCACAAGCTACTCTGTACTTGCTGTGTAGTCATTAGGTAGGAACCACAGATGTGTCTTCCAGAGAGACTGTCCATGCTTCCAAACACATTATATGAAGGCAAAGCAGATCACTTCTATAGGAGTGTTCCCCCCAAAAATAAACTAACACAAAGACAGTTTTTTCTTATTGCATATAGCCATAGGTACTATGAAAAATTGTCTATTCTCCCAACACATAGATTAAACCTGACCAATAAGAGTATATGTGTGCATCTATCTATCTACCTACCTATATCCATAAATTATTATCTTAACTAACTTTTCATAAATTTATCACAATGTATGCAACAATACTGAATAACAAAATGGAACAATTTTTATAACAATATGCTATAATAAAGATTTTGTGAAGGTAGCCCCACTCCCCAATGTCATTTTGTACTGTATACCCTTCTTTTTACCTGACCATAACTAAATCATGGAAAGTAAAACCACAGATAAAGGGGGAGATTACTATATAAATTTACATGTAAGTCTAAATGCATCTATTACACATATACAATTATATATACCATACTAGATATATTTGGATTTTAAGTCATTTCTGGAATGTGCAAGAAGCTGGTCCATGTCTGTGTATATTATAGGGCAGAATTTCCATTTAGAAAAGGGCTTCTCCATGAATTTTCTTCCCACGTCTCCCAGAAAAAAATGAATTTCGACTCTGGGTATCGAAATGATACATTCCCTATCTTTATGTACTACAGATTTCAATTATTTTCAAACCAGTTGATTCAATACATGACTTTCCCCAGAGCAAGAGGCTGGAGTGGAAGGCATGGCATTTCTCAGTCAACAGAAATAGAGTTAAATCAGTCTGGGGTCCAAATGCTCTGTGAATGCTGGCAGCCAGCCAGAGAACAGGTCTCAATTAAACAGATTATGCCAAAGAAAGCACAAATGCAAACCCAAGGCAAATCACCCAAAATGGCTTTTATTCCTGCATTCCAACGCAGTTTCTGAATATAAACTGTCCCCCAAAATATTAAGGAAGATTGAAAACTGCAAATACTCTGGTGGCTCCAAAGCCCTCTGCTTGGATTTCAGAGAGGCAAGCCTAGGTCTAGACATTTCCCCTGGTACCAGGCAGGAGGCCTCTGGGGCTGTGACTGTGGCTGTGTGTGCGCACATACTCATTTACGCTCTTATAGGCACAGGCATGTGTGCACACTGCAAATTCATCATGTCAAGGGCAGCACTTGCTCTGCAGGCCTCGTTAGGATAACCACATCACACAATGGTTTCTTTCTAAATAAACAGACGAGGAGAGCTGGCTGATAAGTCACTTACAGAATATACCGGCCAAATTTAATCAGCGGCCTCTGCGTGCAGACAAGTGGCCTTCTATGCTAGCTGGTTTGGGAGAAGATATCATCTATCCTGTGCATAGGCCTCGTAATTGCATCTCATTCCTGACTCCTGCAAAATAATGACCCTCTCCTCCCATGGTTTGCAGAACACATGGGGAGGAAATAGTAGATCTGAGCTAACTGGCCCAGAAATTCTAACCAGATGATGGAAAAATGTTTTGTCAAAGTAAGAGTTCTTTGAATTTTTAAGAGCCCCACATAATCTAATAACCAGCCTTTCAAGACAGAGCCCAATATGGGGCCAGCAAGACTGTCCACCATTATTTTAATATCATTTTGCCAGTTCTTTCATTTTGACGTGTACAGAGAAGAATCCAAAATAAGACATTCCTTCTCAGTCCTTCCTTCCCTGCTTTTCTTTTATTGGCAAGAGAATAAAACACTTTTCCCTCTAAACAAAGCAGTAAATGACACAATTGAAAAAAAAATGCCTTGCAAAACTGCATTGTGTTTTTGACTATATTAAATAAACCCAAAAAAGAAAATAATAAAATGATTTTAAGAAATCTATTAAAATACCACTGGTTTTTGGAGGTGTAGTCAGTTGTCTAGCTCCCTCAGTAATTGACCTCTTTGATTTGTTTTTATGTTGCTTTTAGCTTTTGTACACAACAGGCAGTCACTCAAACCAGGAGGTCTCTAAACACTGAGATGCTCCAGACCTGGATGCTTTGGTCAAGACTATGGAGCATGAAGATAGAGGCTTTAATCCCAAACGCTTCCCTTGGCATCTCAGAATCAACAGTGACTGGTTTTCTAGTTTTCTGGACTATAGCCTAGAGGAATGAAGGCACCAATTTTCATGTTCTGCCTAGTTTGCCCATTTAGGCAATCCTTCTTCTGATCTCCTCACCTCTTCATCCACCCAGATGTCCATATTCTCTTCCAGGGCAAGGCTGCTGGGGGTAAAGCTTCATACTTCATAATTATCTTCTCTTCATTTCAAAAAACATTCTTTCCTGGACCACAACTATTGGAAAGCAGGAAAGTGATCTCACAACAAGACTTATTCACATTAAAGAGAGAATGACTGATACGATTGAGGGGTACCACACTTCAACTAATTTGTTTGTATTTTGAGGTAAGGAACATTCATTTCTTAGAGAATTATATTTTTTGAACATTAAGTATTCTGTCCCCATTGTCCCTAAGTCCCAATTTAAGGTTTGGAATGTATTATTACTATAGTATGAACCCAGAAGGATATATCTTCACTAATATTATTCCAAGGCTGGGATTGGTAAAGAAGAGCTCTTCATGCCCTTAGACCATACCATACTGGAAACTGATTGCTTAGAGAGTTCACTCTCTATTCCTATTTCAAACCAGGACTAAGGGCTAAAGGCTTTCCTGAAGCATCTTTCTAAGATTCATCCTTGGTATGCAGAAGAAGATCTAGGTTCAATACAGGTGGGTACATTCTACACTGTACAACAAATAAATAACTAATGAATTTCCATGTACAGTTGTCCTCAGTATCTATAGAGGATTAGATCTAGAACCCTCCACATATACCAAAATCCTAAGATGCTTAAGTACCTTATATAAATTGGCACAGTATTTGCATTTCATCCACACACATCCTCCATATGCTTTAACTCATCTCTAGAATATTTACAATACCTAATGCATTATAAATACTATTTAAGTAGTTATACTGTATTGTTTATGGAGTAATGACAATACCCTAGTTTGTACATGTTCAGTACAGATACATGTTTTTGAAATATTTTTGATCCACAGTTGGTGAAATCTGTGGATACAAAGGGCTGACCATCACTCATTATTCACCTTGTCAAATGTTTGCAAAACGTCTCACCATTTGACCTGTATCTGTGAAGTGAATACAGAAGAGTAGGAAAAGGAAGCTAGTAGAGCAGGAAGAAGACTTCAGGGGACTCCTGTAGCTTCTGTAGAAATGGCATGGCAGATGACAGAGGTTAAGGTCAGGGTAAAATGAGCCCCTGAATTGTAAAGGCAATGGATGAGTTAGCATGGGTTAGGACTCCAAACCTCAGAGATCCATGTGGTTTTCTGCATGGAAAACACATTTATCTTGACCCAGGGAAGGAAGTGAGGAGGAGGCAGCAAGCTAAAAAGACAGGAGAAAACCTGAACACTTGAAGAGGGAATGTCAATGGGTCCAGTTGCCCACAGTGTAAACACTTCAAAAAACTCCTAGAAGTTTGATTGAGTTTATACATGTCCATGGAATGGTGCTTTTCCTCCACCTTTCTCTGAAGGGCTAGTAAACCACAGTGCAGGTGGCCATTCTGGTTGGACTCTGTTGAGAAGGGAAAGAGGAAGGATCAGAAAGAGAGAGGAAGAAGTCTCCCAGGAAAAACATTCAAGAGCATCCTAGGATAACTGGATGAACATCTTTAGTGGGAACCAAAGTTAGGAATGAATAGCAAGGAGAAAAAAGATTTCTTTCAAAGGCCTAGGATAGAAAAATTTGATTTGAAATTCGCAATTTTGTTCCTATTTCAAAATACTTGTGACATTGTCTGTTGCTGTTGTGCAAACTCAAGTTTCTGGCAAAACCATTGATGCATCACATACCATAATATCTGTGCTCTTTAACTCACTCCCAAGGTGATTGCTGCACTCAAAGGAAGGAAATCACCGATGGAAATCTTTTGTCTTTCTTGGATAGCAAATAAATTGCATCCATTACTTCTGGAAAATTGGATTTGAAGCTGTATTACTTCAAGGGATCCTATAAAGATTCAAGTTTGAATTTTTCTCAGTAATCTAAAGATGGATGGTCAGTATCCAGCAAATGATCTGTCTCTTCCTAAGTCCAATGAAATTACTCTCTCCCTCTTGGGCCATCTGGTATTGGCATTACACCTTCATGTGTTTTTTCACTCTCAAGACTAGATATTCACCCACACTCTTTCATGCCAAGAATTACATCCCTGCAGTGTTTGGTCCATCCTTTCCAAACTTCCTTCACATATTTTTTGAAGCACCAAAATATCTCTGAATAAGAAAAGCTTTTTTTCCCCTCATCCTTCTTCTCATATAGAACCTCTGGGCATGAAATCATCATTCATAAGCTGTGTACCTATTTTACTTTTTATTTACTCATGGGTATTGGTTGCTTTTGAGTAAATAGTCATGCTGTTCTCTGTAGAATTATTCTCTTCTATTTGTGTCATCAATTCCCACTTTTTGTTATAACCTACTTAGGGATAGAAAGTATTCTCCAGCTAGTAGTTTTTAAAAAATGGCTTATAGGAATATCCCCTGAAATACAGAAAAAAATACTAGAGCTCATATATTTAGGGTATATATATATACACACACACACACACACACACACACACACAAATACTCATATATTTATTTGCACACATATAAATGTAAGTGTATATACATGTATGTAAATAGTCATATGTACATATATATGCCTATACACCTGCATGTATATCTATTTTAATGTTATCCTTTGTTTTTTATTTTTGTATATATTTTAAAAGATATGCAAGATTTTTGTATAGTAGTACAAAATACAGTTTGCTTATATTTGAAAAGTTTTTTTCTAGGGGTGCATGCCTACACCATCACAAATAGTCTGTGGCTAAGTATCATTTGACAAAGAAACAATGGTGTCAACAACATCTACTCATTGCCTACTTTTTTATGCTCTCAACATTGTTATCTAATTTTAAAATGGTCTTCAATATCATTTTTCAATGAATAAAAGACAAGTTGCAATAACTCCCTTTCAGCAATCTCTGTTTTGAATCATTTCAGAGAAGACAGAGAATAGATGAGATAATGCTAGGTGATAAAAACTAGAAGCCACTGAAATTTCCAAGCCTTTCTCTTACCCCTCCCCCCAGTGATGTATTCACCCACTGTCTGATCAGATTTTCAAGGATGAGATGTAGCAACCTCTCCAATGTTCCCATGGCAGAGCTCAACTCATGTTCTTCTTAGTGATAGCAAAGTGTGTTTGGATTGATTGATCGTTGGTGTTGAGCCTACTACCAGGGTTGAGGTTGATCTGGGAAAAGACTGGCATAGTGTGTGCCTGATGTTCAGCTCCTCTTGACCCAGCAACCCCAGCACAAGGGCTTGCTTTGTCAGACATGTGTGTCTCCCATGTAGATAAATACAAGAGGTATATTATGCCAGGGAAAGGTATGGCCTGAGCAGTAACACCAAGGAGGAACCACCTTTTTTGTTTCTGAGCACTCCTCTGGAGAAACATCTGACAGTGACCATGGCATGAGATTTGTGTTTCCCATAGTGGTGAATGTTCTAGACTACCAGACTGCTTCCCTGATTGGGGTCCCCAACTTCTTCATCTCTACCTCTGATGTCTGCCATGTTGGGCTTGAATTATTCCAGCCTTTCTGAATCTTTCATCAGCAAAACTAATAGCTCCCTCAACCCTCTCAAAGGAGCTCTTTATTTTATGGTTAAAAATCCAGCACCCCTTCATGTTCAAAACACTAGAAAAAATAGGGATAGTAGGAACATACCTCAATCTTGTAAAGGCTATCTATGTTAAGCCCAAGGCCAACATAATTCTAAATGGAGTAAAATTGAAAGCAATCCTCTAAACACTGGAACAAGACAGGGATGCCCTCTTTCATCACTTCCATTCAGTATAGTCCTTGAAAGTCTAGCCAGAGCAAATAGATGAAAGAAATTAAAGGGATATGAATAGGAAAAGAAGAACTCAAACAATCACTATTTACCAATGACATGATTCTATATTTAGAGGATCCAAAAAAGTCCACCAGAAAACTTCCAGAACTCATAAATGAATTCAGCAAAAGAGTAGGTTATAAAATTAACACCCATAAATCAATTGTGTTCCTACACATCAGTGATGAATCAACTGAAAGAGAAGTTAGGAAAACTATCCCATTCACAATAACCTAAAAAAAAAATACTTGGGAATCAATCTAACAAAAGAGGTGAAAGACTACTATAATGAAAACTACAAAACACTAAAGAAAGAAATTTGAGAAGACCTTATAAGATAAACAGATCTCCCATGTTCTTGGATAGGCAGAATTAATACTGGTCATATTGCCAAAAGTTCTATATAGATTCAGTGCAATTCCAACTAAAATCCCAATGACGTGTCTCATGGAAATAGAGAAAACAATCATGAAATTCATTTGGAAAAATAAGAGACCCAGAATAGCCAAAGCAATCCTTGGCAGGAAGAGTGAAGCAGGAGGTATCACAATACCAGACATTAAGCTATACTACAGAGCAATAGTAACAAAAACAGCATGATATAGGCACCAAAATAGACAAGTAGACCAATGGTTTCAGAATAGAAGACACAGAGACAAACCCACATAAATACAGTTATCTCATACTAGACAAAGGTGCCAAAAACATACATTGAAGAAAAGACAATCTCTTCAACAAATGGTGCTTGAAAAACTGGAAATCCATATGCAGCACCCTGCACAAAACTCAACTCAAAATGGATCAAGGACCTAGGTATTAGACCAGAGATCCTGCACCAAATAGAAGAAAAAGTAGGCCCAAATCTTTATCATGTCAGTTTAGGATCAGACTTCCTTAATAAGACTCCCAAAGCACAAGAAATAAAAGTAAGAATCAATAAATGGGATAAATTCAAACTAAAATACTTTTTCTCAGCAAAGGAAACAATCAATAATGTGAAGAGAGGGCCTACAGAGTGGGAAAAAATCTTTACCACACACACTTCAGATAGAGCACTAATCTCCAGGATTTATAAAGAACTCAAAAAGCTTAACACCAAAAATACAAATAACCCAATCAATAAATGGGCTAAGGATCTGAGCAGACACTTCACAGAAGAAGATATATAATCGATCAACAAATATATGAAAAAACATTTAACATCTATAGCAATTAGAGAAATGCAAATCAAAACTGCTCTAAAATTTCATCTCACTCCAATTAGGATGGCAATTATCAAGAATATAAGAAACAATAAGTGTTGGTGAGGATGTGGGAGGAAAGGCACACTCATACATTGCTGATAGGATTGCAAAATGGTGCAGTATGGAGATTCCTCAGGATACTTGGAAAGGAACCACCATTTGACCCAGCTATCCCACTCCTTGGTCTATACCCAAAGGACTTAAAATCAGCATACTACAGTGATGCAGCTATACGACGTTTATAGCAGCTCAATTCACAATTGCTAAATTGTGGAACTAACCTAGATGCCCTTAAAGGATGAATGGATAAAGAAAATGCGGTGTATATATACACAATGAAATATTAATCAACCCTAACGAAGAATGAAATTATGGCATTTGCAGGTAAATGAATGGAGTTAGAGAATATTATGCTGAGCAAGATAAGTCAATCCCAAAAAACCAAGGCCAAATGTTTTCTCTGATAAGTGGATGCTGATACATAACAGGGTAGGGGTGGGGGTTAAGGGAAGAATGGAGGAACTTTGGATTGTGTAGAGGGAAATGAGGGGGCAGGGTTAGGAAAGATGGTGCAATGAGACAGATCTCATTATTCTTTATACACGTATGGTGCGACTCTACGTTGTGTTCAACCAGAGAAATGAAAAGTTGTACTCCATTTGTGTACAATGAATCAAAATGCATTCTGCTGGCATAGAAAACTAAATAGAACAAACAACAAAAAAGAGAAAAATAGAATATTTAATATTAAATTAAATTATTATATAGATTTTAAAATATATTTTTAGTTTTCTAGAAATAACAACAACAAAATCCTGGTAATTTCTCTGTGGAAGTGATGATAAATGAAAGGAAATGATCTCATGCTCATGTCAAAATGCTTGGGGACCCATGGGTAGAAAAGGAAGACACCTGTTGATATTTTGGTTGGAGGTCTAGAGTCACCATGCAAGATGAGAAGAAATAATGTTAAAACCTTAACAATAGGGCCATATTATACGTGATTTAATTTTTCATTGTATGCTAAAATAAAAATTCTCTACAATAGCATGTATTTTTTTAAAAATAGTGTTAAAATAAAACGAGAGTACTGTGAATTACTTTTAAATAAATGTACACACATAAAGAAACCCTCAACAAGTCAAGATTGCCAGAAATCACAAAGGGTACTTTTATTCAAATTTGAAATGTGAGCTATGACTCTTTTTCAGATATTCATGGAATAGAATGACAGAAAAATTTGTTTTATGGATGAGAGAAGATAGCTTTTGTTTTTTTTTCTCTGTCTGATGGTTTCTTCTCTTTAACCAAGATTACAATTCCAGAATATCTACTTCTCTATTTCTCCTGCCTTTTATTTTTCCATGGTTGCAATCTCCTGTAATTATGGAGAACAGTGTGTCGTGCCCCCCGCCCCCCCGCCAGCAGCAGCTCAGAGATTAGCCAGTTTGGAGCCAATCTGACTATTCCCAATTGGTACTAATAATCTCTGTAGGAGCACAAGTTTTTAAGACATTCATATCTGCTCTGAAACTTAAAACAGCTGGAGAACACAAGACTTGAGTTTTTTAATTTGACATTCAAATTCACTGTCAAACAGTACTTAATACATGTTTTTTTTTTTTGCATAATTTTCCTGTGCAAAAACAATCATCTCAGAAGTTCAGTGCAGTCCAAAGTGAAATTTAGAAATATAATTCCAAATATCTACTTTTAATGGTTCAACCCATTGTTTAGATAAGCAAACGACAAAGTTCTGGAGAGGGTCACAAAGCTGTGTGTTGTCTTTATTTTTGAGCAGCACTGTCTTTTGCATACATTTATCTTTAAACTGTAAGAATTCAATGTGAAGGATGAAGTATTCCTTAAATAAAGTCCCCTCTCATCTTGGTGATAATTATTTGTTTAAGAAAGCATAAAAACCAGCGTGGTAGTGCATGTCGGTAATCCCAGCAGCTCAGCAGGCTAAGGCAGGAGGTTAGCAAGTTCCAGTTCAAAACCAGCCTCAGCAACTTTGTGCAGACCTAAGCATCTTAGTGAAATCCTGTCTCTAAATAAAAAATAAAAAGGGCTGGTGATGTGGCTAAGTGGTTTAGCACTCTAGTATAAGCGCACGTGCACACACACACACAGAAAGCAAGAAAGCAAAAGATCCTCATTTATTTAATTCTTTAGCACTAATTTATTTGTTTGGCTAGACACTTAACAAATACCATTTTTGTTAATAGCAATTTCTTTATTTCATTCATTCATTCTAGGCCCTTTGCATTATATACACCAGGGAACAAAACAGGCAAAACAAACAAATAAACAAACAAAACAAAACAAAATTGAGCTCTCATGGAGCTTCAATTCTAGAGGGTGGAGAATAAGCATAGCAAATGAATAAAAATATAGTTTCTAGATCCCATGGAGAAAGTAGAGCATATAGGGAGATATCAAGGAAAAACAGGATGTTTCTATAACAAAATGTCTGAGATCAATAGAAAGTATAGAAATTTATTTGGTTCACAGTTTTGGAGGCTATAGAGTTCAAGAACTTGGAACACGCATCTGCTCAGTGTCCAGTGAGGGCCTTCCTGATGCATCATAAATGGTAGAGGGCATCACATGATGAAATAGAGTAAGAGTGCTAGGTCTCTCTTCATCTTCTTAAAAAACTACCTAGGCCAGCCTGGGAATCACACCCTCTGATCTCATTGTTATGATTTGGATATGCAGTGTCCCCCAAAAGCTCAAATTGTGAGGCAATGCAGGAATGTTCAAGGGTGAAATGCTTAGATTAATCCATTTGATGGATTAATAATTTGAAAGGATTACTGGATGTTAACTGTAGGCAAGTGGGATATAACTGGAGGAAGTAGGTCAGTGGGTGTGTACTTTTGGGGATTACATTTTATTCCTGCTCCTTGCTTGCTGTCTCTACTTCCAGGCTGCCACAAGCTGACCAACTTTCCTCTGCCATGTTCTTCTGCCGTGATATTCTGCTTTATCTCAGGCCCAGAGCAATGAAGTCGATCAGCCATGGACTGAGCCTCTGAAACTGTGAGTTCCAAATAAGTTTTTCATTCTCTAAGTTGTTCTTGTCAGGTATGTGGTCACAGTGACAAAAAGCTGATTAACATACTCATCTAGTCGTATTTACCTTCCAAAGGCTTCACTTCCAAACACCATTAACATGTGAATTTGGGGATTAAGTTTCCAACACATGCACTTTAGGGGAATATGTCTAAATTGTAGTAGAGATTCTGGATCAGACTTATTGGGAAGGTGTCTTTCAATGACTTGCAAAACTGAAGTGGAGTAGGCCAAGCAAAGAGAATGATCTCTGCAGACAGAGTGAATGGTACAATGATACCAAAGAGAAATAGTAGCTGAGTGGGTCATGGGGATGCTGTAGGGAAGATAAGGTCAAAGAGATCATGAGGTAGATGGGTATGGATTACATAGGTTATCCTAGGCCATTGTGAAGATCTTGACTTCTACTCTGATTGAAATGGGAACAATTGCATAATTTTAAACGGAGAACTGGCATGACCTGACTTGAAAGAATCACTCTGGCTGTTATGTTAAGACCAGATTGAAGAGAAGGCCAGGGAGAAAGTGACTATAAAAATCTTATTTAGGTGTTTAGACCAAAGTGGTATCAAAGAAAGTGATGGGATGTGGTTTGACTCTGGATGTGTTCTGAAGCTGGAGCTAAGAGACTTTGCTGAGAGACTGGAGGTGGAGTATGAGAGGAAGGGAGGGAACAAGGATGGGGCAGTCCAAAAAGTTTTGGACTGAGCAACAGAAACCATGGAGCTCCTATCAACTAAATTCATATGTCTTTGTTTCTGGAACACAGGGGTAAAGTTCTGGAAGGCAATGACCAGTATCCTGTGATCAGTAAGCTGCATAGAATTGAGAATGATAGTAAAAATTACATCTACACATAAAGTAAAAAATAACCCCCCCCCCATTTATGTGCAGCCTGTACAGGAGCACTGGCCTTTTGCATCTCACAGGAATGACTCATTTTATTCTGAGGTAAGCCACTCATAACTCCACATGTTTGGCTGGGTTGGCACCTGAAGGCAGGTACTTCTGGGCACCCACCTGTTCCTCATTAGGACCTGTAGATGGCTGTGGGGATGGGTTACTTCTTATCTGTTCTAGTTGTCATTTTATTTTCCCCCTAAGTATGTAGAATTCCAAGAGAGGAATGAGGTTTAGGGAGAAGATCAGGTCTCACCTCTAGTCTAACTATCTTGTTCTCTTATACTAATAAATAGTACAGGATTAATTCATAGTGCCTGGGTTAAAAGTTTTTCACAGGGGTCAAGTCCAAAACAAATGAGTGACATTGGCCATTTATCCTCATATGATGGGAAGTAAGTAGCTCTGAATGTGGCAAATGGAGGAGTCTCAGATGATTGCTGCTATGGAAATGTAGGTTAATAAATAAATATTTGTATGAAAGGACTATGTCTAGATCCATTTTCCTACCCAGGCTTGGACCAGCAGAGCAGTCCCAACAAGACTTTCTTTAGTCCTTTGAAGGCTTCTCCTTCTATCTCTCCTGTTCTCCTCCTTTCCATGGACCTTTTACTAATGTGTTCTTTGCTAGTGGTCCTCACACCTCACCAATGTTTCCTGACTCTTGACGCACCCCCTAGAGAAATAATCAGGTCCTAGAACTTTTTACCCCCGTCTGTTTTACTAATTCTGCTTTTATAGATGTTTACATATTTGTCTATAGATTAAAAACAATTCACGTTTTTCACTTTAATATTGTAAAAACTTCCTGGTGGGCACTCCCTAAATTAGGCTCCCCAGTTTAGTAGACCAAAACTTAAGATTCAAACTCTTTTTCATTTTTGCCAAGCAGGTGGGCAGAAGTAGAAACACATTTTTCAAAATATGTTTTTTTTTCTACTAGAAGGTTAAGCATCCTTTCAAATGCTCATTGATTATTTATTTTTCCTTCTCTAGAAGGAACCACCCCTATCTCTTGATTCTTTTTCTATTGTGTGATTTGTCTGCCAGTGTGCATGTGTGTGTATACATATATATTATATAAAAATATTTTAATTTTTATTGGCACATTATACTTACACAAAATAGTGGAATCCATTATTACATATTCATATATGCACATAATATAACAATATAATTTGTTCAGTTTTGTTCTCTAGTACCTCCCCTTCCCTCCCCTACTCCCTCCCCCTGTTCCCTTCATCTATTTTACTGATCTTCCTTCTATTTTCATGAGATCCCCCCGCCACATCAGTTTTTACCTTTTTTAACAGTCACATATTTTACAAAGATTTTTTCCCAGAATGGTGTGTGTTGTGTGTGTGTGTGTAATATTGCTTATGGCATCTTTCATTCTGCTGACACTTTTTTTTCTGGTAAAGTTATCAAATCTGATTTTCTTTTCCATAATAGGTTCTGAATTTTGTGTCTTCCTTAAGATGTTCCAATATCTAATTTATAAAGAGATTCTTCTTCATATTCTTCTAATTCATGTATAATTTTGGTCTTTACATTTATTTAGCCCTTTCATCTGACAATTATTTTTATGTGATGTGAAGTATGATCATAGCTATTGTGTTGAAATGAATGGCCACTATTATTTCCTGAAAAAAAATTCATTGGTTCCCACTAATTAAAAATGTGGCCTTATTCTTATAGTAAATTTTCCCCTTAATTCAACAGCACTTATGGAGCTTTGTACTAAGGCTCAGAGCAGGGAAAGAACAGATAGAGTTCCTGAGTTCCATCAATATGAGGCTTGATTAAATACAATTTGTTAGATATTCTCTTTTACAAATATAGTTGATAGTTCTCTAATAATATTTAGTATCTGTCAATGGTTGTTCCAAATATACCAGTAATTTAAGATCTTAACATTCATAAAGCAGGAACAACAAAAAAGGATTATTCAAAAGAAGCTCCCTACTTTACCACATCCTTATTGTAATCCTGTTCTAGGTTTTCTCTTCACTCTTGGGAAAGCACCCATCTTTCCTTTAGCATCATCGGCAAGGGCACAAGTCAAAAGCTGACTTTGGTACCTGCTATGGTTTGGATGTGAGGTGTCCCCTAAAAGCTCACATGTGAGATAGTGCAAGAAGGTTCAGAGGAGAAATGATTGGGTTGTGAGAGTCTTAACTTAATCAGTGAATCAATTCCTGATGGGATTAACTGAGTGGTAACTGAAGTGGTAGGGTGTGACTGGAGGAGATTGAAATTGAGGAGTGGCTTTGGAGCATATATTTTATATCTGGAGAATGGAGACTCTCTCTCTGCTTCCTGATGATGAGAGCTGCTTCCCTCCGCCACACTCTTCTGCCATGATGTTCTGCCTCAGACTGAGCCCCAAGGAATGGAGCCAGACTTCTATGGACCAAGACCTTTGAAACCATGAGCCCTCAAATAAACCCTCCCTCCTCTATAATTGTGCTGGTCAGATCATTTAGTCACAGCAGTGAAAAAGCTGACTAATACAGTACCCATGAAGGAGGCATATTCATTTCCCAACTTTCTCACTGTGCTTAACATCCAGGAGGAATGGGAGAGAGAGAGAGAGAGAGAGAGAGAGAGAGAGAGAGAGAGAGAGAGAATTGCTCATATGGCTACATGTGACCACAAACAAGGATGCGTTCCTGTTTCCCTTGCTTTTCCTCACAGCATCCAGGTGAAAAGGGTTGTTCTCATGTTAGACCCAGGAGAAACAGAAGGAAATTTTTCACTAACTTAAGAGAAATGGCTAAAAGATATGATTATTCTTTTAATACATAGGTAGATATAAATGCATTTGGATAAATTTATTTTAAATTTTTGACTTGAATTTGAAATTCATCAATAGATGGCCTCTTTGTTATGAAAGTATAAGGAGAACTGTGACAAGTTTTGTATTTCACCAACAATTTTTCTTTAAGGGCATTCCTTAACTACTATTTAAACCTCTAAGGGTCCAAACTAAAAGTTCTAAACTGAGTTGTTAAAAAAAAAATTATCAGAATTCCATCATGCTATAGTTTAGATATATGAAAGCCATCTTTATTTCAAGTATAGATTTTTTTCTTCCTCTCTGTTATTCCTCATGAATCTTGCTTTCTACATAAGACAGGACAATAGAATTGAAGCTTTGGGATATAACTGAAGTTTGGGAAGGAGACACATTATTTGTTTGATGTTTATGATCTCAAGGACTCTATCAATAGTTTTTATAAGGGTGGATGGCTGGCTATTCTGAAGAGTTGCTCTGCCTCTCACCTCCATTACTGTTTCCCATTCCTACTCAACCCTTCATTCACCAGTGGATTCCAACTAAACAGAGAAGATGGACACTGGGCACAGGAGGATGGATGGACCCTCTAAGACCTGACACAGAGGAGGAAGGTCCAAGGATAGGGAGAGACAGTGCCCACTGCAGGACTGGGAATGACAAAGGCAGGAGTCAAAGACCAAGGCCCTTCACCCCAAGGTGAACTCCACAGCTGTTTCAGTTCTTCCTCCACCAGTTGAAAACATCCTCCAAGAGGCAAGGTCATTTGTCACTGACCAAGCCCATTTGTTCTTCCTCATTCAAAGAAAATATTTTTAATTCATTTGAGGAATTTAAACTCAAGTAAAGTTTTCAATGTTTACAAAGGCATTTAACACCCTCTATTATGCTTCAGAGTTAAATATAATTCCCTAATTTATGTTTATTATCTTCTGAAGGGATGAATTTGACTGGTCTTTTAAAATGTAAAAAGCCTTCACAATTTTCTGGAAAATTCATGACCACAAATGTATTTTTCTTTTTTGGTTATCTCACTATCCTTTACCCTTTTGAATACTGACTTGATTTTATAAAGCTAGGTATTTCTACTTCACCCATTTGCTGTGTCCTGAAAACACCCCAAGCATAAAGTAAGTAGATGAATTTGCTAATTTTTTTCTGTGAATGAGCCACATCATGCAGAGTAACTAGTCATATGCTCTGTAGGCTTCTCATCTTTAATGACATAGAGGTTTTTAAAAATATATTTCAAATATATTTAATACAGGATTTGTATCATCAGAATGTATGATTGAATAATAAAGTGTCAAAGAACCATATACAAAAGTGAACTTGAACAGATATTCCACTAAACAAGATATATGAATGGCAAATGGGATAGAGTTTTGGATCCTGCAAAATAAAAAATTTAAAACCCCTTAGAATAAATGACCCAGATTAGAGAGTAATGTATTGGCTAGGAGGAACAGAGGAATAGAGGATAGAAAGGACATGTCTCCAAAGCTTTAGTTTTTAGGCCCAAATAGTTTCTTGAAAACTCCTTTGAAAATATACTCCACTGTCATGTGTATCTAAAAATAAGAAATAAAATAAATAAAAAAGAAAGACTCCTTTGGGTGGGAGGGCTTATCAATCTTTTTAAAAAGTTTCTTGAGTTTTTTTCCAAGTCCTACTTCCTGAGAAGCTGCTGGATCATCAATTCCTCAACACAAAAGAAGTCACTGAATTTCCCAAGGCATCAAGAGAACAAAGGCGAGCCTGCCTCATGCTGATAAATTACTTATGTTAGCACCTGTAAGTCTGTTTTGCCTCCCGCTTGAATCTCTACTTGCTGTTGATAACAGCCACAGAAAATGAACCTTGACAGCAGATTGTGATTTTACAGTATCCAGCAGCAAAGCTCAGCTAATTGTGAGCATATGATTTCACAAGCACCAAATTTTATATTTGGTCTCTGGCTCTGACAATCCTATATTCAGCAGTTGCTAATCATTGAGGCATTAATTGCTTTTCTCCCAGGACTTAAGCAAGATGAAATTTTCTTTCTAAAAAGTAACTTCTGCAAAGCTGAGAAGCCATTGTTTCTTTGTGGAATTGTCTCTGCGGAGGTGTTTTCTGCTGAACTGCTCCAAGAAAAAACAAAAAAACTCTTGGGACAGCAAACAAAGGTCCCTGTGCGGAGCCTTGCAGAAAGGCAATTCCGGTGGTGTCTAGTTTCAGGCTAGAATACTAAGATCATAATTTCAGGCCATGGATGGCTCTCCCAGATGTCTTTGGTCAAGTTAATCACAGTTTGCCTGAAGGTTGAGTTTTCAGGTAATCCATCATGGCATAATTGTAAATCAAGAGCTCCTTCTAGCTGAATGTTGGGAGTTTCTAGCTCAGCTTGAGACTGAGGACATTTAACACAAAGTTCCCAGTCTCTATCTTTTCAGTTTTGCAACTGAAACCAATTAACGACTCTAACAATGCAGTAGAAAGCTCAAGAAGTTACATGTCAAAGGGACACATCAAAAAGATGTTACATGTCAGAAAGAACATGAAATGTTCTGAGGACTCAGTGAAACCTGGTCTTGCCATGGGCTCTCCCCTGACTGAAGAATTTTATCCTAGATGGTTACGTGTGTCCTCCTCAGTCAGGCCCCAAGGAGGTGCAGAACAAAGTTATTGTCAATGGGGGGAAAAAGGCACATTTTCCTGTTTCTCCTGACTTTTTGTCTGAAGTCCCACACACCATTAATCTATGTTGCTTTTCTCCAGCTTCAAATTAATCTTTTCCCCTGATTCACTTTTAATACCAATGTAGGTTTAGAAAGTCATGCATTGAATAAATAACATCTAGTCTACAGTGGAAGTTCTCTGGTACTTGATGTACAAAACATTACATATATAGAATCTGTTAGAATACATTTAAACTTTTATACACACATACACTTATACAGTCGTTACATATATCATCTCATTTACTTCTCTAATCCTGTATTATTGTTCTTTTTTTACACATGAAGAAGTGCAAAGGTGAAGTAAAACATTGTTCAGAATTTTCTAAATGTTTTAGGTGCATATCCAGCATTTGAACTCTAATCTGGCTGTCTTCAGAGATAACTTCCATGTGTGGGTTATGTGGCAATCACTTGGCATTTATATTTTTACCATTAGCCATTCTGATCTCCATGCATGGCATACCAACTAGGAAGTGCTGCAAAGGATTGACATAGCACTTTCTTATGTTCTGGTGGTCCTCCAAGAACTTTGGCTCATCTTAATACCAATTAGGAGGTACTGCTTGGTGTCTCTCCAAACCTAGCTTCCCAAAGGCATCTCTTGCAGCCACAGCAAAATGGAATATTCAAGAAGAAGAATAAGAACCTGACATTTTTTTAATGTCATGCTGTCCCAGGAATAGTTTTAGATATGTGTGAAAAAGACTCAAAATCTGTATTTTTTGAAATCACAAAGCCATGTCACTATCTGTTCAGAAGGAAATAGCAGTGGTGTTTGTAATTCAAGGCTATCAGAATTAAGACAGTCATCTCTATGAGCTTCCCAGATCTTGAAAATTATATGTACATTTTATCCAGAAATATTTGCAACTATAGGACTCCAGATAAACTTCAAAGTCAATTCTCAATCCTACCCACTCTTCTTCTTCTTGCTTTTTTATTTCTCAGGCCACATCAGTTTTTTCATTGGAATTCTTCATTCCATTCAATCTCTTCCCTGGAGTCAGAGGTATTTTTCTTCAATTTCTCTATGTTGCTACCTCTGCAACTATCACATCCACACACTGCTAAGCACCTTGGAGAAAAACATCAGACAGTAGGATGCATCTCTTCCCAGCTATCCTTCTGCCCCTGGTCTTACCATGTATCATTAATTGATCACTGCCTTCTGTATCCTTATGCCCTACCCTACCACATCCTCACAAGGCAGCTGCTACTATTGTTAGACTAAATGCATATGATCAGTTTTCAGTTTTCATCACAAATCTAGGAAGACACAACAATAGCACAATTAGAGAGTTTATGAGTTTATCTTTTTTTTTTTTTTTTTTGGACTGGGGAGTGAATCCAGGGGCACATCCCTAGCCCATTTTTATATTTTATTTAGGGAAAGGATCTCACTGAGTTCCTTAGGGCCTCGCTAAGTTGCTGGCTTTGAACTCGCAATCTTCCTGCCTCAGCCTCCTGGGCTGCTGGGATTCTAAGCATGCAACACCACGCCCTGCAGAGAATTTGTCTTTTTAAAGTACATACTCTGATCATTGCTGTCTCTGACACAGTTCCTCTCTCCCAATTTCCTTTTGGAATTTCTTTCTTGTGTAGTTGGGATACAACTGGCCATGTTTATGAGAATTCATGGATGGCATGGAGAATCTACTAATCCATCACTGGGAATAAAGGAATTCCCATCCTCAGTCCCCTGTCCTTCCTTTGGTAAGACACCTTCTGTTTGGGGAAAGTTGGAAACAAAAAACAAAAACATCAGTCTGACACTTATTCTAAGGATATAGAGAGGAAAACCCCAAACTTAGTTTCTTCTATATTCTCACTCAATGATCAACACAGATGTGTTCTGTGACTTCACGTGTGTGGGAATTCTTCTACCCACACCAAGCAAGTAGACCTTCAACAGAGGATGACAGCAGCTGTGTGTCCTCTCATTCACTTTAGTTCTGACACTGTCTGCCTGAAAGTAGCATCAGATCCAGTAGGTTAAGGGTCCTGTCTTGCAAGACTGCCCCATACTCTAGATATCTTTCACAAGTTTGGGCCTCTGGAGTCTCTGACCAATAGGCTGTACAAATCACGTTTCCCACCACCCCCTCCTAAGGTTTAATTCATTTGCTAGAGTGACTCACACAATTCAAAGGGAAACACTTTTACCAGTCTATTATAAAGGATAGAGATGAAAAGATGCATAAGATGAGGCATGTGAGAAGGGCACATAGCTTTCATGTGCTATCTGTGTGCACCAACTCCAGGAAACTCCACATGTTCAGCTATCCTGAAGCTCCCTAAACCTAGTCTTTTGGGTTTTATTAGAGGCCTTTTTGCAAACACATGATTTATTAAATCATTGGTTGTTGGTAATCAATTCAAACTTTAGTCTGTCTCCTCACCCTGGAGATTGTGGCTGTGCTAAGATTCCCAGCCCTCTCATCATGCCTTGGCTTTTCCTGTGATCTGCTCCTCTCCTGAGTCTACCCAGGTTGTCAGCCACCAATCAACTCCTTAGCATACAAAATGACACATCATTTTGAAGGTCCCAAGGATTTAGGAGTAGTATGCCAGGAAGTCAGATGAAGGCCAAATATATATTTCATAATGTCATACCAATTAGAATTTATTTCCCATAAAGTAGAAGAATCTTTCCCTAAACTGTAAAGATAGTTCTCTGAAATAATTATTTCTGATTCAAAACCCCATTGCTGCCCATACATTCAGAAATCAGGAGCACTTTAACTGGACGTTTTCTTTATTAGATGGTTTGAATGCAGGTCACTGGTGGGGATTAGGGATCTTTGTACAAAGTTAAAGAGAGCCCATTGAAAATAGCAATGGTTAAGTATTATGAACATTCTCAGACAAGGAAGAAAATGCATTTGCTTTTCAGGAATAGAGTATATTTGCATGTGTGTATTTGTGCATGTATGTGTGTAAATGTACATGTATGTAAGTTGCTGGCACAGTTACTTAGGAAGTAGGCAGAAGGGATTGGATGCCCTAGGGATATAACCTGCTCTCTGCATTTTGGTCTCTTTTCTTTAGGTATTCTCAAAACAATTTTAGAGCTCATTGGGAACAGAAAAGTGATGTCTCTTATTAAATTTCCAGCGGTAGCAGGACAAACACTGTTTCTTCAAACTGGCTAATGTCTATATCCAGAAGTTCTCTTCCTCAAATATCACAACTCAAATGGAGAATAAGTAAGTTGCTAAATAAACTAATGTCTCATATTGTTGTTTTGTGGGATATTCATTCATCTTCTCTTCTTGACTCTTCACAAGAGTTACCTTTTCTTAATAAAAACAAATTGTTTTATAATAGTAGCTTGCTATTTTTGTAACATGATAATTAAGTTGATCACAAAGTACAGTAGTAACTGATCTCCCCTTCTTCCTGAATGAGTGAGCAGACAATTAAATATTGATATCAGCATGCTTGTGAATATCTGAATGAGCAGTATTTGACACCTGCCTCTGTTTGAAATGATGCTGTGTTTTGGTTGTGGTCTGAAGCTTTGAAGTGCTACTTGGCATCTCCTTTCTTCCATGGAGCACTCACCATTCAAACATGACAGATGTGGTAAAATGTTAGGTTGAGTCTTGCTTGCCTCCACTTGATTACTTTTGTATGAATCCAGTGGTTGTTTTGTTTTGTGTGTGTGTGTGTTTTTTTTTTTCCTGGCTTTTTTTAAAAACGGTTTTTAGCTGATGTTCCTGAAGAGAGTGAATACTTGGAACTGTGCTGGCAATGAAAGGAAATCCTAAGGAAGTACATTTCTTTACAGAGCTGTGTCATACCATCCTTTGGGCCCTCTGCTGGAAAAGTAGAATCAAGTCTCAAATAATTGCCTTTTTAATTGCATCTTCTAGTATTACAGATGTAAGATAGTACTGTATCATACTCTGTGAATGCAAAACCTTTTGTTCAATATGTGGTAGTGACCATGCTTTATTAGAGCTGTTTTAAATGATGTCGCTCTAGAATGTTTTCTTTTCAGGTGATGATTGAGAAGCTAATTTTTTTTTTAAATGGTGCCAGGTATCACAACAGTAAGAGAACTTGGCAGTTTTCTCAGGTTTTATTTTGTTTTTGTTATTTCACTCCCCTCCCCCCCTTCGTTAATGGAGTGTGCTGGATGTCTATAATTTTGTTCAGATGACTACAGAATCTGGAAAAACTGTTGCTGTTATTGATGCATGACACACTGCTATTATTGTTTTTTATAAATATATATGTGCATATATAATTTGAATTTTTGTAAATTTTAGCTGTGCTTTCAACTTTAGAAAAAGTGTCCCAGTTTATTGTGTCGAGTTGGCGTTGTACAGAAATTTACAGCCATGTTGGTCTAGAAACGTTAAACTTATTTTTTCCATTTGTACAGGGGCAACTGTTTAAATATGTAGGACTACATTTATTTAACTATATTAAATATGTAGGATCTTACCACATGGGTTTGATTACAGAATACTAATAAAATATTCTTTAATGGAAAAAAATTTTAAAAAACACTCCTATAGCCTGAGATATTCCAAGAGTTCAGAGGTCACCTCTCAGGAATTGACAAAGGTCAGTCACATTCTTTATTGTTAAGAAATGTAAAAGTTCCACAATATCCAAAACAATGTTAAAAAGAACATAGAAAACTCAGAATTTCTTATTTTAATACTTAGTTCATAGCTATAATAATGAAGATACTGTCTTAAGAATAGACAAAGATCAGGGAAATGAAATTAAAAATTTGGATGTCCCCACCGCCAGAAAACAAAACAAAACAAAAACAAAAACAAAAATACCTTACCTTTATGGCCAATTGATTTTCTTCAGGGATGTCAAGACAATTTAATAGAAAATTAGTAGTCTTTTCATCAAATGATGCTGAGAAAACGGCATATTTATAAGCAAAAATATGAAGATGGACACCTTCCTCACACCATATAAAAATTATTCAAATGAATCAAAGAACTAAATGTAAAACCTAAAATTACAAACCATTTAGAAAAAAATCATAGGGAAAAACCTTTAAGACTTTATATTAAGCAACGATTTCTTATTATGACACCAAAAGTTGAGAAAAACGGATAAATTGAGTCAATGAAAATTAAAAATTTCTATGATTCAAATAGCAGCATCAAGAAAATGAAAAAACAAACCACACCATGGGAAATATTTTGCATTTTACATCTGCTAAGGAACTTGAATATATATATATGTATTAATATATAAAAACAGTTATAATCCAACAATAAAAAGAAAAATAATCTGATTTAAAAATAAGCAGATTTCATTTAGACATTTCTTCTCTAAAGAAATACACAGCCAGGTGCTGTAGCACATGCCTGAAATCCCAGTGACTCAGTAGGCTGAGGTAAGAGGATCACAAGTTCAAAGCCAGCCTCAGCAATTTAGTAAGGCCTAGCAACTTAGTGAGATCCTGTCTCAAAATAAAAAAATAAAAAAGGGTTGGGGATGTGTCTCAGTGGTTAAGAGTCCCTGGGTTCAATCCCTGGTACAAAAGAAAAAAAAAGAAAGAAATATACATAAGACTAACAAGTACACAAAAAGATGCTTAACATCATTGATTACTATGGAACTGCATATCAGCACCATGACAGGATATTACTTCACAACTATGAAGATGGCTAAAATTTTTGAAGAAGAGGGAAAAGGAGAAAAGGAAAAGAAAGAGAAGTGTTGGTGAGAATATGGAGAAATTGAGGTTTCATACATTATTGCTTGTTGTAAAATGGTGCAGCCACTTTGAAAAGAGTTCAGAAGCTTCTCGAAATGTTAAATATAGAATTAACATGTGACTCAACTTTTTATTTTATACCTGAGGGAACTGAAGAAACATATTCATACAAAAACTTGTAAGTGAGGGTTGGGGATATAGCTCAGTTGGTAGAGTGCTTGCCTTGAAAGCTCAGGGCCCTTGAAAGTTCAATCCCCAGCACACACACAAAAAAACTTGTAAATGAGTGTTCAAGGTAGCATAAGTCTTTTTTGTACCAGGGATTGAACCCAGAGGCACTTAACCACTGAGTCATATCCCCAACCCTTTTTTTTATTTTAATTTAGAGACAGGGTCTCACTGAGTTGCTTAGTGTCTCACTAAGTTGCTGAGGCTGACTTTGAACTTGAGATCTTCCTGTCTTAGTCTCCTGAGCTGCTGGGATTATAGGCATGAGCCAATGTGCACAGCAAATCGTAGCATAATTCTTAGTAGTCAAAGAGTGGAAATCATCCAAAAGTTCATCAACTGATAATTGGAAAAACAAAATGTGGCATATCGGCACACAATGGAATATTGTTTCATCATCAAAAGGAATAAAATTCTGATAAAACCATCAAACCTTAAAAACATGTGCTTAACGAAGCCAGACATGAAAAAGGAGGTATCCGGGCAGGGTGGTGCATGCTTGCAATCTCAGGGGCTAAGAAGGCTGAGGCAGGAGGATTGGGAGTTCAAAGCCAGCCTTAGCAACTGTGAGGCACTAAGCAACTCAGTGAGACCCTGTCTCTAAATAAGATACAAAATAGGGCTGGGGTTGTGATTCAGTGTTTGAGTGCCCCTGAATTCAATCCCCTGTACCCAATCCCTCACCAAAAAATAAATAAATAAATAAATAAAAAATAAAAAGAAAGAAAGAAAGAGGAGGGGATCTCACAAAAATAGAAGACCAACCATAAAGTAGAGAGACGAAGGGAATCAAGAGTGAAGGAGGAGGAGGAGGAATGTGGAAGTACTGGGGAACAAAATCTACCAAATTATGCTATGACTATGTACAAATATGCTACAATGAATTCCATTGTAGATACATGTGTGCGTACATAATTATGATGTAATTAAAATAACAATAATAATAATAAAAGGAAGATTACTAGAGTGGAGCAAATAGATCAGGGGAGGGAAGTGGGAAAGGGAGGAAAGGGAAGGTACTAGGGAATGAAAGTGATCAAATTATTTCATGTGCATGTACAAATATGGCATCATGACTCTCAGAATTATGTATAATTTATAATGCACCAATAAAATAAAGAGAAGCCAGATGTAAAAGCACACATCATATGATCACATTTATGTGAAATGTCCAACATATTCAAACACATGAAGATAAAAAGTAGATTACTGTTGTTGGGAAGGGGAGAAGGAGGTATTGTGTAATGACTATGAAAGGGTTTATGGTTTCTTTGAAAGGTGAAAAAATATTTTACAAGATACTGGTGATGGCTGCTCAACTCTGAATATACTATGTAATAAACACCACTGAGTCAGGTATTTTTAAATAGTACATGTTAATTAAATCTCAATAAAGCTGATGTTTAAAAAATAAAAAGAACAAATTTTTAAAAACTCCACGTGTATGAATTATATTTTTACCACACTAATCTTTTATTCCAATTGCTATTGATTTGCTCTCCTTTCTCATTAAAGGCAATAATGGTTTAAAAATATAATAATAATTCCTTCCTAAGGCAATCTGATGTCTTGAATTAGTATATCAGCACTGTTTTTAATTCCTTATTTTTTAAAAAATTAGCATCATATGAGAACTTTTGCACATCTTTTTGAATGTATCTCTAGCTTCTGATACCAGTTGACTTCTTTTGGAGGGACTGATTTAATTTAGAAATAAATATGTCTGCTCATGGAAAAGCCTGGCATGTTTTATACCACGTAACACTCAACAATATATTTATAGAGAAAGGATTTGTCAAACTATCTTTTCTTCACTGCTAACCATAGGCCAGGTACTTTGCTAGGCTTCTATTTGCATAAGAATTAGAACTTCTTGGTTCTCAAGCAGATTGTAATGTAATAAAGGAAACAAATGGATCACAATATAATGTGTGCAAAAATGAAGATGAAAATCTTCACAGGGTATGAAAGTAAAAGAAGCAAGATCATCTCATAGATGAGGTGAAGCCTCAACTAGATCTTCTATGAAGTTCAGGAATTAAGTAACTGAATGACTCCATGGTCTCTCCCTCAAGGGTGAGGCAAAATAAGATGGGATGCTGGTTTGGTGCAGATGAGGATGGCCAGAATTGTGGAATGTATAATTTATAATGCATCAATAAAATGCATTATATGATAAATTACCAGATTCCATTTTGATGTAAAAAATGCATTGCATATAAGTTTTTTAAAGACAAAAGGAATACTCCTATGTCCTTTCACATATCTATCTGAGAATTATTGTTGCCTTTTTTATGTTTAATATTTGTGCTCTATCTTAGTTAATTCCTGGCTGTTAATAATGAGCCCTTGGGATAAGGACTTATTCATGTGTCAACTCCTTCTGCGGCTCCTCTCTCTTCTCTCATCCACCCCCATGAGGCCAGTCTGTCTGCCTGAGCTACTCTTTCGGACCTGCTCTTGGTGATGACTTCAGTGTACATCAGTATAACTTTTCCCTTTCCATTTTTCTGTTAGAAATAAAAGCTTTAAAATACAACATATCCATGGTAGAGTTAAATAATCATTCATAAGTGATGACTGAATAGCATAAGAAACATATTTAACAACATTGATCCTACACATGTTCATACAAAAACTTATAAATGACTGCTCCTGGTAGCATAATTCTTAATAGTCAAAGAGCAGAAATCTTCCAAAAGTCCAACTGATAATTGGAAAAACAAAATATGGTATATCTGTGCACAATGGGATATTGTCCCATCATCAAAAGATAAAATTCTGATAAATGCTACAACCTTAAAATTTCATGCTTAAAGAAACCAGGCATGAAAAAAGAGGGGACTATCATGAACTCTATTGGAAGCAACTTCCTGAGTTGTATTCTGAGTTCGTTAGGAAGAGGAGCAACACATTCTAGAGACATATGACTTGTTCTAGTAGCAAATGGTTTTGGTTCATTATTACTGAAAGGCAACTTTCTCTGACTATGAATAGACGTTTTAACACTCCAGCATAGTTCTTCTAAATATTTACAAGAGTAAAGAAATACCCAGTTGCATTTTGCTTCCTACCACAGGAGAAAGTATAATTAGACAAGCTGATATTTTAGAATGATGATTTTAATTCCAGTGAGCTGGGAGAGGCCCTATGATTTATGGAGTGGAGTGCAATATAATGGAAAAAAGCTGAACAGGGAATCTGATGGTTAGAACTGGAGTGGAAGCTGTGCCTCCAGTCAGCTGCGGTTACCACAAATCTTTCAAACTCTAAATCTGCTTCCTTAAGCAATCCTGCAAAAGGAGGCATTATACCAGATAGTTCTGGCATTCTTTCACACCAGTAATTCATGTATCTGATTCCCAAAACATGGGACAAGTGCTTACTCTGTGTCACTATGGTTGAGTCAGGGGACCATCGGTCTCTTTGCTTGTCCCTGGTCACTAAGGCAGCACATAGTAAGTATGTCAGTAGAATTTCTGATGTGATGATGCTCTAACTATCACTTTAAACAGTGATGATGATTACACAAGCAAATAGAAATGTAGTCTATGTTTGACAAGAATCATGATAAGTCTTTTAATGCCTGACTTATTTTACTTTTGATAGGGTTTCCTCCTTTTCTATGACTGAAGAGTATTCCTTTGTATATATGTATACACAACAGGATCTCACTCATTTATGGAATCTAAAAGACATGATTGTATAGAATAGAACAGTGGTTACCAGAGAATTGGAGGGTAAAGAGAGGGGATGATGAGTGAGAGATTAGTCAACTTGGTACAAAATTATAGTTAGAAGAATAAATTCTTGTGCTCTATAGCATAGTAGGTTGACTATAGTAACAATAATTCAACATCACTAGAGGAGAGGATTCAAACATTTTAAGGCTCAACACTTCTTAAATAATTATTAAAGATTTCAGATATACGGAATAGTGTAAACAGCAACTATAATACCCTTGTAGTAATTATCCACCTTAGGAAAGAAAATATCACAAATACAGGTGAGCTGCCCAACTATGGCCCTTCCACAGCTGAATTCCTATCTCTGAGAGGGTCATCATCTGGTATGGAGCCTTTATTTTTCTTTCTTTTCTTTCTTTTTCTTTTTTTTTTAAACAAAGTAACTGCTTTATGTAGGGGTGCACTATTTTATCAGCATAAATGAACAATAAGGATGTTTGATAAAGAAAAAATGCTTCATCTGGAGTTGTGGGTGGTGATTGGTGTGTCTCAATAGCCATATCATTTATTTATAGGGAATCTCACCTACAGATACATCAGGGAGATCCTAAAAGGAAGTGTGTCAATTTCTCAGCCTTTTCCAACTATTGGCTATTTGGATAGTTTCTAGCTCCTTGATTAGTAAACTGTGTCCTAATAAGTGTGTGTGTGTGTGTGTGTGTGTGTGTGTATGGATGATAGCTAGCTAGCTAGATAGATAGATGGAAAATAGATCCTAATGTGCTGCAGAATTTTATTTCTACAGAAAAGATACTTGCTATGTGTAAGTTCCAGGTCAAAGATGCATGTCTTTTTAATTTTAATAAATATTGTCAATGTTTCCTTAAAGCTATTTATTTAGAATCAAAGGGTTTTGCATCTGAAGTACTGTAATGGAATCTTTGAGTTAACTGGAACAATTTGAAGATTACTTGGTTTGGGATTTTGTTGTTGTTGTTATTCCTACCATGGAACAAAATGACTTATGTGACCTTGGATAAATGTGAAACTGTAAAATATATTGTTTTTCTCCACTATGGTACAAAATCCAGAAATTAAAAAGTAGTGCCTGTTGCTAGAAAATCAGCTAAGTTCTGATTTCCTGTTTTCCTAGATTAGCTTTCTGTTTTAAAAAATGGAAATAGGTCCCCTTTAGGGGGTTAAAGAAACATTTATTTAATACTTTATTTTGGTACAGTATAAACATTAAAAGAAATTGTCAAATAACAGAAGAAAGCCCTTTCTGTTGTCTACTGAAGATACTGAATTCTGTGGAGTTCTACTTCTTATGAGATTAAGTGATCCTCCAGCAACACAATATTCTAGAATTTATTTGTGCAAAACTTGATCAAACAAATTACTTTAAAAATAAGACAACAAAGAAGCAATCTCAGATTCACACAGTCTTCTCTGAAGAAACTTCTTAATACCAGTATGAGCAAAGTTAAATGAAACAAAATAGTTGTAAAATAAAGTGGTTTTTTTTTTGTTTTTTTTTTTGTGGAAAGCTAATTCTAGCTCATAGGAGAGACTCAGTCTTAATTATCAAAACTAAAATGTGAATTTGTACAAAATCAGAATACACAACAAATTTATATTGGTTACCCTGGACGTGTGGGTCCCCTTTGAACTCTTCCCTGTATATTCTCATGGATTTTTTTAGTGAGCCCATAAACACTCAGGGGGGTAGACTAATGACCTCTGAAATAGCCACCTGAGTTCCTTCTTTGCAGTCACCATATACGTATGCAGCACATCTCTAAGAAATTTCCAGAGAGTAACTTCTAAAAAAGAAGAAAGGAAAGAAGGAAGCAGGGTGAGAGAGCAAGAATCATGAACTGAGCAAACCTTCAATGAGAAGAAGTTAGACTTAATGGCACTATGGCATTGGAGGAAACAAAACAAAACAAAAACAAACAAAACAACAACAAAAACTTCATTCTTGTGCCCAAACTTGGATTGTGAGTCTTAAAAAAGGGAAAAAAATCAGTAAAAAGCAGATGAGCGAGAAAACAATCCAACCTAAGAGATAAAGGAAAATGTTGGGATGCATTTAATAAAGCCCTTTTAGATCAATTAATGCCATTGTTTATTTAATCTTCCAATTCTAGCCCATGTGTCAGGCAGGAGAACTGCTCTTCCTTTCAACTGGAAAGTGCAAAACATAGTCTGGATCCAAGGAAATCTTGCCAAAATCCCTGGCAACGTATCACTTTTTTAAGCCCTGTTTTGCTTTTGTGCTCATGGTAACGTTTGCAGCTGTCGAACGTGGCTTCAGGCTGTCTGACTCCCTTGAGAGAATTTATGTGTGTTTCTACTTCCTTTCCTTATTAGGAGGCAGGAATCTGCGACACCTATTAGAACAAGTATGCATAAAGGGTAATGACCATGCAATTTATTAGTGGTCTGTTCTTCCTCAAATGAGCTCTCAGCCTCCCACTTGTCGAGGGCCTTGCCCTGTCTGAATTCGCCTGTGCTTTCCTGGAAGCAGGTGGGCAAAATGTCCTTATTCAAGGGGATATAAGAAGATGCTGGCCTCTGGGAAAGGCTGATTCTGTCCTCCACAGTAAGGCATGGAAAAGAGATTGGGGTATCAAGGTTTGAATTTAATTAGTATGAAATATTCACTGACAAAGGTGAAGAGGATCAAAATAGAGAACCTAGCTACATTCTCATAATAGCTCCATAGCACAACAAATGTACTCAATCCTCTCAGTCCTTTTAATCATCTTCTTTTTAAAATATTTGGGGATGGAGGTGACTTTGTTCTTCAAGGCCTGGGTTAAAGGAATGACCCTTTCCTAGGCAAATGTGAGAATACTTTGCTTCCTCCAAGTTACCTGGGATGGGGGGAGCTATACTGAGGAAAGAAGCTAAGAATGGATTCATCTGGAGTAGGCCCCTTCCATAAATCTTCAAACAAGGAGGCAGGGCAGAAGCTACATGTTCTAGTAAAATCCACATCATTGGCCCAAACACTCCAGACTGGACTCCACCCCTTCCCAGCATCATGCTAAGGTTTGGAGTCCTGATGGAAAGTTCAGGAGAACAAATGCTTGGAGCTAAATTCATTTTCTATAAAAATTACATGCATGTTCAAGAAAACGGAATCCACATGCTTTTGATTCATTTACATTTAACTCAGAAAAAAGTTTGGGTGAGCCATTTGAGGTCCATGAAGTTTGTTGAGTTATTCTTCTTCAAGGCAGGAAACCATGTCTGGCCACAGAAAGTGGATTCTAACCCCACAAAGGGCAGGTTGGACTTGAAACTCACAGACTCTAGGAGTAGTGGGTTCTAGGAGAAATCTAATTGCCTCTACTGAGAAACACCAAGACAAAGGCAAATACATTTTTCTTGTGCAGTTTTTAGAGTAGGGAGGCCATGTGCTAATCTTCTTTTGAAATTTTGAGCATAATCTATGATGTGAAATGAGGAAAATAATTTCAATTACTTTAACCAGTATGTTGAATAAAGCATTTCAATTCATTCAGTTTTTTTCTCATGAACTCCTGAAGATTCTTTTTCTTCTCCAATATCATTATGATTCCCCTACAACACAGAATCATTTTCTCAACCCCTCCCCCAGCAGAGTATGTCACACATTCTAGTAGGTGCCTGTGAACACTGACCAGAATTGAAGTAACATTTATTTCCAACATACTGATCACATACATAATGCAGTTATGTCATATAGCACATGCTGTTAAAATCAGAGAACCATCATTCTGTGTTGAGAAAGTAAAACTGAATCATAGAAGAAAAACCCACTAGCATAGACAAGTTTTCAGGAAACTACACCTCGAAGATTGTAAGATATACTGCTTAGTTCCTCTCTTCTCTCTAGTGATCTCTGGCTTTTTTCATTTTGAATGTGGCACTGGAGTAAAAAAGCAAAAATCCTCTGCTTTCAGTTTTATCCAGAGCCGTGGCAGAAAGAGAACATTTCACTATGGCGTTTTACTTAACTAACACAGATCCCCTGACACATTCACCCCAAGCTACATAAATCTCTCAGTGAGCAGCAAATGAGACCCATGTTTGGGTTTCTGACTAAACTGCTGGCTTCTTTTCCCATTTTGCTCCGTCACTTCAAGTAGCCTAGCCAAAGCTGCTAATTAAAGATGGAATGATTTATTTCATAACTTTTCTTTTCCCTCAGGAAACATAACTCAACTCCAGAAATAGTTAGCTAGTTTACCTCGCTCCCTTCAATAAAATACACCCACCTCATTAATAGTTAATTAAGAAAACTGAAATCTTGTGACGTCAAGAAGGGAAGGGGTTAGTCTGCTCCAAGCCAAGGCACATAGGAGTCTGAGCTGATTTCCCTGAGGGCTAACAGGCCCACATACCCAGCCCCAAGTGTGAATCTTGGCCTTGCCCTCCGTTACAGCTTGAATAGTAGATGTCTCCCCAAAGCCTCTGTGTTAATACAGGAATGTTCAGAAGTGAAATGATTAGATTAGAGAGCTGAACTCAATCAGTGGATTAATTCATTTGATGGATCAATAATTTTAAAGGACTACTGTACTTGGTAGTAATTGTAAGCAGGTAGGGCACGGCTGGAGGAGATGGTTCTTTAGAGATGTGCTCTTGGGGATTATACCTTGTCCTTCTGGTTCCTCCTTCTCTCTCTGCTTCTCAGGCACTATGTTCTGAGCAGCTTTTCTCCACTATGCCCTTCCACCAAGATGTTCTCCCTCACTTTAGGCCCAGAGCAATGGAGTCAGTCAACCATGGACTGAACTTCTGAAATTGGGAGCCCAAAATAAACTTTTGCTCTCTTGAAATGTTCTTGTCAGGTATTTTGGTCACTGTGAAACAAAGCTGACTAACATACCCTGCATGCTTAAGAAGCACATTCTTCTTTGTGAGCTGTAGAGATAGAAAACTTGACCTTAACCTTCTTATGAAAATGTTCTAAGAAATTTTTTAAAAACCTAAAACATGGAAAACAAAAATCTAGAGATCAATTTCCTTCAATGTATGTGTGTATATATTTGTGTGTGTATATATGTATATGCATATATATATATCCAATAATGAACACATCAGTAAGACCTTTTAAAAACAAAATACTTTTTTTATTTTAATAAAAGAGAGGCCCCAAAGCTTGTATGCTAAGCCCTATATAAACATTAACTGGAGGAAAGCCAGATCAGTCTGACTCCCCAGGTTCTCTACATATGGCAAATCAGTTCATTGGTGCAAGAGACAAATATTACATATGAGAAATCTAAAACTTATGTTCCCTTAAGGCTCTGGAGTTTCTAAGCATTCCACAAATACATGACCTAATAATTATGGAGGTGAGACTGCCATTTCCTAAACTTAATGAGCATATATCTTTTGGAGGTCTTGTTCAAAGGCAGATTCTGATAGGTCTGGGATGGGATCCAGGAAACTGCATTTCAAACAAGTTTCCAGATATGGCTGCTGCTAGTCCATGGACCACACTTTGAGAAGTAGTGGGCTAGAAAACACTACCCATCTTGTGAAGTTGGATGATGGATTTGAGAGTACTGTTATGAACAGGCATAAGTTGTAGTATGCATTATACTCTAACTCCTATACAAACCATCTTGTAGAACAGGGGTTAGTAGGCTCTTCCTCTAAAGTGTCAAGTTACTAAATATTTTAGGCTTTGCAGTTTATCTGCAACGACTTAACTCTGCATTATAGTGTAAATAAGAAAACAAGTGGTATAGCTGTATTCCAATAAAACTTTATTTATATATGTAAACAGTGGATAATAAGCTTATAAAGAAAAAAGCTTATTTTCACTCATAGTTTTGGAGGTTCCAGCCCATGATTGACAGGTTCCATTGCTTTAAGCCTGTGGTGAGGTAGCACATCTTGATGCGAGAGTGGCAAAGCAAAATTACCTCAAGGCCAGGAAGAGAGAGAGAGGAGAGAGAGAGAGAGAGAGAGAGAGAGGGAATGAGAATGAGTGAGGAAGGGGCTGAGGTCTCACAGTCCCTTTTGAAAACTTGTCCCCAACAGCCTACATCCTGGACTTCTCAGTCTTCAGAATATTATAAAATGAATTTCTATTGTTGATAAATTACTCAGCTGTGATATTCTGTGACAGCAGCACAAAATGGATGAAGGCAGAAGGCAAGTAGAACGCCAGGTTTTTTTGCTATGTGATTCTGGAGTATATTCTTGTACTATTTAATGGGATGGGAAAGCCAGAGGTTGAAGCAGGATTTGCTTGCTTATATGTTGTTTTGTTTGTTTTGTTTTGTGGGAAGAAAGAAATCAAGACACTAGTGTAAGAACCAGGACAGACAGTGATGGGACTCAGACAAATAAATGGATGTGGTTGGTCAAGAAATTGTAGGACTTGTGAATGAATATGGTATTGAGAAAAAGATGGAATGAAGTAAGGAATCAAGAAAAATGTCCAGTGTCGT
This sequence comes from Glaucomys volans, assembly GCA_020662805.1. Taxonomy (NCBI): domain Eukaryota; kingdom Metazoa; phylum Chordata; class Mammalia; order Rodentia; family Sciuridae; genus Glaucomys; species Glaucomys volans. Next base: position 601,011 of record JAJEJO010000255.1, on the reverse strand, counting down.
CCTCAGGCATGTGGGTGACAGCCACATGAGAGTTTGTGGCTTAAACTTGTGAATCTTCAAGCTCCCCTGGTGTATTCAGGTAGATTTCAAAATGTTCTGGTATATCTAGGGGGTTTCCAGCAAAAAAAGTCTGATGTTCAAGGGAGATATCTAAATGGACTAGAAGAATTTAGGGAGATATCAAAACATGGGGGAGGGACAAGGTAGGCTGAGAGTTTGTACTCTGAATTGGGAAGAAGGGATGAAACATGGGAGGAAAGGAGGATTCCTGATAAGGCCTTAGCAGTCAAACCCTTGTAAAGTAATAAAAGGTCATGTCCAGCCTGGAAAAGAGGGAGAAACATTGAGGGGCAGCCACGAGGGAGAGAGGGGGGTATATAGTGGGAGTTGTGCTTACTTTATACTATTTTCCCCCCTAGGGTTGACCTTTAAGCAGGAATGACAGATGACATTAATTTGTTAATTTATAGGTGATTCTTAAACTGTTCTTTGTATCTCTCATACCCATTGATTTAAAATCTTAGTGCAGGGCAGAGGGTTAGAAATTCACTTCTCTGATGGATGATGATAAGGCTTGTGAATGATTCTGCTAAGGTTTAGGATGCTGTGAATTTCCCAGGTGCTCCCAGCAATCATTAATGTTGTTCATGCTCATGCTTTTAGATCATGCCATCTAAGTTTGTGTCTTTGTCCGTTGAGTCCTGAACTTGTCTGATCATGAGAATCTTTTGAAATCTTTTCTTAAAAACACAGATTTCTAAGCCAATTTCCTAGAAGTTCTGCTTCAGCAGTTCCTGGGTCTGTGTATTTAACAAGTCGTCCCCAGGTGATTCTCATGATCCAGCAAGGTTAGGAAACATTGCTTTAGTCAAAATTTTTTTGGCTCATATATGAAAATCTAGGAGCAGATCAGAAGCAAAGGGCAAACAAACCCCCAGCTGAAGAAGCAAAGAAATTCCCAAAGTCTTCCAGATGTTTCCCTGTTTGTGAAGCAAATTCTGGTTTCATTAGCTGCCTTGCTTCCATTTATGCCTCTGGTTGCATCAAGCATTCAGATAATAAAGTTCTATGCAGAGACAACGCTGAGAATTATCACATACACTATCAAACAAACAAGCAAAAAGAGAAGGCAGGAGAGGTATGGGGAGGAAGAAAACTAGGAAATTTTAAAGTCATTGAAAAGAAATAAGAGACTTTAAAAGATGGATATAATATCAAAGTATCTTTGCTTTATAGAATTGCTTCCTCCTTTCTACTTTCTGAATAATTTCTCAACTTTCTTACAGAATTATGGGCCTTTTCATTACTTAATAATTCATCGCCTAACACAATTAAACAAAGAGACCGACTAAGCTTTCTGAAATCTATAATGTTTTGCTCCAACATTCTGCTTCCCCGCTTCCCTGTGAAACAAGCATTTGGGAGTTGATTAAAATATCCCTTTCCTGATAATATACTCAGATCTTGGTTCAGATATCAAACGTTCAACAAATGAGTAGAAACAGAAAGGGAAGCAGAACCCATTTAGTTCTGCATCAATTTGATTCTTACGTTTCAGACAGCAAGCAGTGAATCTTTGTCTTGCAAGGAATTTATCCAAAAATTTCTTCTAATATTTCTTACAGTTAGAAAGCTCATGTACTGGTAAAAATTTGGAGCACAAGAGTTGAGAGAGCAAAGTATTCCTATAAATCATTAGTGAAAACTACAGCAACATATTGACAGAATATTATGCATTCTACATAAAATAAATGCTTAAAACTTAAGGCAAATTTGTTAGTTGTCAAATATTTGAGAAAACATCAAAACATTACCATCTCTAAAACATTAGGGGATGGCTATAGCTTTGAAAACCAGGCATTAGATTGTTTAGACACGGATAAGAAATGGCAGGAAAACATAGACATTTGGCAAATTATGGCTTCAGACAACCTCCTGGTGTCACTTGCACCAATCCAACACAGACATCCTGTACCTTGAATTTCAACTGCAGTTGAAGACTGCTTAAATGGGTCTTCTATTCAGCCTGATTTAAGACTAGAAATTCCCATGGCATTAACTTTCCTTATCAAGAAACTTTCTCATTTTCACATACAATATTACTTACATGTGCTCATTTCTGATGCATAATATTTTTATTTTCTTAAATGGGTAAATGCAAAGAATAATTTGTTATTCTAGAAACTTCTTGGTTCCTTGTCTCCCTGACATCTTGATTACTCTGTTAATCTGTTCTCTAAGCCTCTTAAAATCCTCTGGCCATTCCATTTTTAGTACATTTAGCAAAGTCTAGTACAGAATGGTTCAAATGCACTACTAAAAGATTGAAGAGCTGCCCCACTGAAGTGCGGACAGTGGGAACCTGATGCAAATGGAGCAGACTTGATAACACTTCATACAGAGAAGAGTTCTGTGGCATGGGGCCACTTCAGATAGAATGAGTTGGGGTGAATAGGAGAGCATGTTATCTGGGTAATCAGGATAAAAAGAGGAATTTGTCAAAGCAACAGATCTTAGAGGTTGAATGTGGAGGGATTTAGGCGGAGCACTAAGGCAGTGAAAAATGACCATCAAAGAACCATTGTACATTAAATTTTCCTACTTCATAATTTTCTCCTGATAACTAGTCAATCTTTTAATTAATAATTATTTCAAGGCTCAGCTCAAAGTTCAGGCACTCAAGCAAGACATGGTTTGGAAGCAAGAATGAAGTTTGGAAATGAGATCTGAGTGCCTCAGTGCTGGCCATGTAGCCTAGGTCAAGTTATCCAACTTTCCTTTGCCCCGGATCCATCAACTATAAACCAGGGATAAAGAATCCTTTCCAAAGGATCACAGTGGTGATTAAATATATGCTATCTATAGAGCAAAGTATCCGGCCCATGGAAAGCACTAAATTAACTGAACTTACTATTGTTACCATTGTTGTTATGTTTTAGGTGATGAACAAAGCCGTGGACCTAACTCCTGCTAATTCAGGAGAATACAATTTCTAATGAGTCAGGTACAGATTGTAAACTTGTAATGTGTTGCTTCTGTAATGGGAAGAGGTCCATGAACAAATGATAAATAGGGAAATGTTATCAGTGTAACAGAAAAATCATGTTAACTCCTGTACAAATTCTCCTAGACAAAGGGAAGCAGAGAAGTAAGAACTCAATTAGAACTATTGTAGGAAAGGAAACATCTCTTAACTTGCTGCTGCCTACATAGAAGAAGCTCTTTTTTAAAAAAAAAAAAAAAAACAAAACCTGGTGTTGTCATCGATGGACAGAATGCCTTTATTTTAGTAATTTATTTTTATGTGGCGCTAGGATCAAACCCAGTGCCTCACACATGCTAAGCAAGTGCTCTACAACTGATCTACAGCCCCAGCTCCAGAAGGAACTCTTTTAGTTTTGTCCTATGAAGCTAGAAACATGTTTCTGCATTAGGGCTTCCCTCCCCAACAGCACTCTAAGAAAAGGGATTCCTGCTCTGTGTCAGTCAGGGATTGCAATGAGTTGCCTCCCGTGGTCATCTTTTTAGCAGCCCCTTTCATTCATCTTGGTCTCAGCTCTTGTAGCTTTGAGTCAAAGCTTGCTGTCATCTTCAGTCTACTGATTTCATTTATTTTTAATGTCTGCAACAGGGAAAGTTCATACCTTCCCAGCTCAAATCATTGCTTTTGCTGATGTGCTAGATATAGCACTGCACAGGCAATGAGTGCTTTTCCCTTTTCCTCTTCTTTTCTTTCTTTCATAAACTGTTATGTTGCACAATTTTACAGAATGTGGAGATTTTCAAGAATGCATGAGTTGCTTTATTTCAAATATATCTGAATTGCCATAGTGCCTAAAAGAGGATCCATTGAGGAATTACTTATTGAACTCTTATATAAAATAACTTTATAATGAAACTGTGTCGGTGGGAAAAGTGGATGTTCAAAATCCTCCCTCCAGATCATTCTGTTCATATCAACAATTGTGAAGTCAGAGAGAGTGGAAAAGGAGTTCAGAGAAACAAAATAAAAGAGAGAAAAAATGGAAAGTTCATTATAGATTATCTTTCCAAAAAAATAGCCATAAATCCTGAAAACCCTCTGTTCTATTTTGCAATAACACACCCACAGACATTCTTTCCAGCTGACTCTTTGATCTGAGGGTTTGTGGGTCATTCACAAAGTACAGCATGTGTATGTGTGAATGTGTCCATGTGTGTCTGTGTGTTTGCATTATAACCTTGGTTCATCTATAAATAAAGTGGGACTAAAGTCAACAATCTCCCAGAGTAGTCTGAGTGGTTGGAACCAGAGCATTGTGATTTAGTGCTCAGAGTTACTATTAAAGGAATAGCCATAAGGTCATTGTCTTTAAGAATTCAAAAAGTTTCAGTGAAGATAAAATGTAAGACTTTCTGTAGCCTTTGCTATTTTTATTTTGTTAGGTTCTTGTTTTTAATCCAAAAGATACTCAGGATTTATAGTTACTATAGCCAGGAACTTACAAAGATTGCCTTTTGAATAGCAAAGACGTTTAAAGAAATAAAACAGCACACTCCTACCTTGGGTTTCATCTTGCTGTTGCCTTTGTCCTGAATTTTTCTCATGAAAGTATCCACAGGCTTGTTGGTGAGGCACTCACTACCTTTTGCCATGTTCCCAATTCTCTTTCTGAATTTATTTTTGTTCAGAAAATTAGCACCAGTAAATAAACTCTATGTTAAATTTGTTTATTGTCAGCAATGGATCAAGAAAAAAAATGTTGACCAGTTCTGAAGGATCCAAATTAAAAAGCTCCAGTTTTCTATTAGTTTTCACCAGGTGAGAAGAGACTTTTATCAGGAGAGAGAAAGGGAGAAAGAAAGAGAGAAGGAGGGAGGAAAAGAGGGGGAGTGGGGAATTGAGACAAAGAAACAGAAAATTGTAAACAAAAAGATGGAAGAAACATAATTGGAGAAGATATTTTTATTTTAAATTTTGTTTGGTTCCTTTGAAATCATATCCCAGAGGCCACTTGGACCCAAGATTAAATCATGCATAATAGAATAAGATCTTAAAAGCAGACTATATCTTAAAAGCCACTCTTTGCCTCCCAAGTATTTAAAAGATAACACTTTTCCAGTTCTGCGGTGCTTTAAAATATACTTAAATCGGGGAGTTTAGTATGGATAATGTGTGGCGGTCACTGCAATGAAAAATATATAACCTGTGTGACTCTAGAGGAGGCATGGTGGGGGGCAGAGTCAAACACAATTTTCAGATAAACCTAAGGACAATTAGGTTATGAGATCATTTATAGAGTTGCACTGGAAAATTCCATAAAAAAAGAGAGTACTTCTGATAAATGCAATGACGTGCATGAATCTCAAATGCATTATGCTAAATTTAAAAAAGTTACACCGAAAAGTTTACCTATTGTGCATATAAATGTCCTAAATGCTCCTAAATATGACAGTTTGGAGCAGAGAAACAGATAACAGAAGGAGAAACAGAGAAACAGAGAAACAGAAACAGGAGGACAGGAAACAGATCAGTGTTTCTAAGGCCTAAGAATAGAGCAAGTCCAAAGGAAGCATGAGGGACCTTGTGCATTTGAGTAAACTCATTGAACTAAGGACCAAGAAAAGTGAATTAGACTCCAAAGTGTATGAGACTTCCAGAACCTGACTTTTAAAAACACTCATAGCAAAAGAGCAACAACAACAACAAAACGTGTGCTTTGTACAAGAACCTGAGGAGTGATTGTATTTCGGATGGTTAATTGATAGACTTGGTACGAGGGTGGGAAAAAGGCTATGAATTTACACATTTCGGAACTTCTTGGATTTTGTGCCATACTTCTTATATTCTTCTCTCTAAAAATATGCTTAAGTAATAAAAAAAGTTGTGTATATATACACTGAACTCCAGTGAATCTAAATGCCACAACATTTCATATCTTAATATCTCTGAACTCAGAGCACATCTGGGAGCTAGTCACAGGTTTTAATTTCTTAGGCTACATAAAACACTGATATATCTTGTAATAAATGGTGTCCTAGATTTAAAAAATATATTTTCCAAAATTGACTGGCTGTTCTCTGTTAGAGAATGGGATATTAGAAAGATCACCTGAAACAAATCCACTCAAAATATCCCCTTAACAAAATGCTAATGTAAGGCATGTAAGAAATAGTGATAAGAAAAAAGTAGAGAGGGCTATTTTCTTTAGCTGGAAAGAAATTATGTGTGTTCAACAAAACAAGGGAGTTGAATGTCTTCTACACCAATGCAGCCAAAGTGATGGGAAGCAAACTTCTAGTCAAAAATGATAGGGGCCAGAAAGGCAGTTCTATGTACAAGAATATGTACATGACCAGATAGGGTAAGGAGTTTAGGAAATCACTGGCACAAATTCACAGAAAATTTATACTGAAGTATTCACTTCCAGCTTACCAATGGGAAAAGACAGCTCTTCGGGAGGTCTGAAACCATGAGCTTTATACATGGCTCCAGCTTGAGGAAAGTCTCAGGGTAAGTGAACCACTACTGATACCTTGCCTGAAAGGACAGACTGGAGTGAGAATTATTATCAACTTCAATAAATGGAATGAAATAAAAAGCTTCCAAATTCATATAGATATTTATATGAATTTACTTTTTGTTTATCAAGAAGCCTTTGATTATACATAATTAGAAATTTTCATATGTACATGGTCCTATTCCTTCTTAGCCTATTTCTTGCTAAAGCAGTTCTAGTTTTTTAAATTGTTTTTATTAGTGCACTATAATGTGCACGAATTGTGCACATATTCATACATGCACATACATAATTTGCTTCTAGTTTTGCAAGCCCCCTGTCATTTCTATATAAACTTGAGGGGTACAGTGGTTTGGGTATAGTTCAGTGTGTCCCCAAAGGTTTACGTGCTAGAAGCTTTGTGCCAATGTATCAGTATTGAGGTGGTGCAATGCTTAAGTGTGGGTCCTAGTGAGAGGTCAATAAGTCATGGGGGCACCACCCTCGTAAGGGATTAATGTAGTTCTAGAAGATCTGGGTTAGTTTTTATGAGAGCAAGTTGTTAAAAAGTTAGATCACCCTATGTGCTTGCCCCCTTCTGTTTATAGTCATCTCCCTTTCTGCTTCCCTGCCATGTTGTGATGCAGTCAAATAAACCTCTTTTCTTTATCCATTATCCAGCACCAGGTGTTTTGTAGAGTAACACAAAATGGACTAAGATGGGAGATTTTTGAGATATTGAGGTGGGAAAAATATGGTAAAGGGAGTAGAGGCCAGAAGTGCTTACAGTAGAGCTGGAGATGGAAGATTTAAGGATGTTAAAGAGAGGACAGGGGGATCTTATGGAAGACAAAAGGAGATGTTAGTGCAGTGGTCTTTGCATATCCTTTGTAATAAAAATAAAGAATTTGGGTAAAAAATTACTGTGAGATAGACTGGTCTCAAACTTGTGGTCCTCTTATCTCAGTCTCCTGAGAGGCTGGGATTTCAAGTGTGTGCACTTGAAATACTGCTCCTATTTCTACTTTCTTCAGCTCTTTTCTGTCTATAAAGCCAACTCCTTGGATCAGTTTATTGGAACAGTTTTGAGGTGTTGCCTGATTCTAGAATTGCAAATAAAAGACAATTAGATCTTTAAAAAAATTACTGTGAGATTAATGGGATGCATTTTTTTTTGATTGTGCCATTGTCCTGAAGTTGGATCATGGTTTCAGGTGAGGCTATATCAGGCTGCTCTCTAAATCCTGGATAAAAATTGTAACCATAGACCTAAGCCAAGGGTAGATTTTCCACATTGCAGGCAGACTTTAGAACAAAGATGCTAAAAAATAGGATCCATCAAGTCCAACAGGATTATGGGAATAATCCTGAAGAGCTAAAGGGATGTTGTGAAGTAAAATAATACCTGTTGCCATTAAGGGCAGAATGCAGGAGAGATGTATTTTTGCAATGCTATGTCAGGTTTCTATGATAATGATATTTAAAACTCTTTTTGAGAGGCGGTAAATGGAACATTAGCTTTCACCCAACATCTTCTGACATGCAAGTTTTAAAATAGTGAGTTTCCTTGAGGTAAAGAGAAAGTGCATGCTAGAATACCCAGACTAGTTCAAAGTCCTGCTCTATCAGATGATATGCTGTGGATGTGGGGCTTAAAATTAAGCAGACTTTGGACTCACTAGTACAAGAATTCTCTGCCAGAAACTTAAGAAATTGATTATAGATATTATACTAGGCCCAGAGGAGCAAGAATGAATATGGTTAGAACCTGCCCCAGGATTGGGACAAGAATGTCAAGGCCTGAAAGCCAGCAGATGCTGTCCTTCATGTGAGAGCTTGTTGGACCTCACCCTACGGTTGCTTGAAGACTTAAAATTGTGGGTTTCATTTTGCAAAACACAAATACAAAACCAAAACTGAAAAAAACTATTAGACAGATTGAAACAGAATGGATTCTTGATACCCAGGGATGAATTCATCAGTATATGAATTACTTTGGTGGGGTAACACCAGTCAAAGCTATTCTACCACTGCCTGCTCATTTGGTGCCTTTATCACAGTTGGTCTACTCTTGGGGATACTGAACAGCTGGCTGTATTTTAGGTCTTAACTACAAAAAAGGGGTATCTGTGTCACCAGCCCATCAGCCCCACCTGTCACTATTGAGCAGGAAGTCTATGAGTGAGGATAGAGCATCCAAAGCAAGTCATTCTCGTTTGGGGAGTTCAGAGAAAGTTCAAGATATGGATTTTTAACTGAAACTTCTCTGAATTTCTCTGAAGCAAGTCTCAGTAACTTAGAAAGGCCCTAAGCAACTTAGTGAGACTCCATCTCAAAATTTAAAAAACTAAAAATAAAAAGGGTTAGGGATGTGGCTCAATGATTGAGCACCCCTGGGTTCAATCACACACACACACACACACACACACACACACACACAGAGAGAGAGAGAAAAAGAAAGAATACTACATATTCTAATATATATATACATGCATATATATATAAACACATATATACATACATACATATATATACATATATCAAATTGTGTATGTTAAATTTGTAGTACTTTGAGACATTGTGTGTGCATAACTTTTAGAACATAAAACAGTGACAGAGACCATGGAGATTTTTAATACCATCCAAAGACTAAATTTTGCTGGGTATGGTGGTATATGCTTGTATTCCTAGTGGGTCAGGAGGCTGAGACAGGGGGGTTGTAGGTTCAAAGCCAGCCTCAGCAATTTAGCAAGGCTGTAAGCAACCTAGTGAGACCTTTCTCAAAATGAAAAAAAAGAAGGACCGGGGATGTGACTCAGTGGCTAAGTGCCCGTGGGTTCAGTCCCTGGTAAAAAAAAAAACAAAAAACCCCAAGACAAAGACAGTTTTTCCTCTCCTTTCTCTGACATTTCTCTCCTGGCAGCAAATTAGCGTAGTCAAAATTTTGCTGATGTTGCATGAGCTAGAACAGCACCTGACCTCTTGTTCAAGGGTGATTTATCTACTAATCTAATGCCAAGCAGTTAAGAACTTGTTTGTGTCTACGATTATAATGGCTAAGACTTAGATGTACAAAGTAAAAAAATAGACTTATATTTTCATGTGCCATTTTTCATGTGGGACTATTTCTGTGACCACAATTCTCCTGTACCTCTCCCCTGAGCTAATTGAAATTAACAGTGATTCACCAAACATCAAATGGATTTGTAGGCTTTAAAAAGATGAGTCATTAACTAAGGCTTATCTCTATGAGCTTCAAGTTGATTTTTTAAATCTTAGTTGATTCTTAGTCACTTAAGTATAAAGCAAACAGTATCCCTATTTTTCTTAAGAAAGAAATTTCCCAATCAGAACTGTTTAACTTTCCAACAAAACTTTGGCAAGTGAAGGAGAGTTAGAAATAAAGAAGAAACATCAGGATTTTTTATGGTTGTGAGAATGAAAAAGTTAGTAGCTGGATTTTATTTGGTACTCTTCTAAATTGGCCTCTCTGAATCTTGTATTCCTACAAAGGCAGTAAGTACCTGTAAAATCAGTTCTTAGTATCAAATCAGCTCTTATGATAAAATTCTTCCACTTTAGGCTGCTTCCAATTTTGTGTGGTTGCCCCATAAAGTTTGGATGAGATGTTGTCTATTAAAGTCTTTGTGTATTTCTTGATAAAAACATAACACAGTAAGGACATCAAAATGTGTAAATCAAGCTTAGAACTTTTAACAGATCACATCCTTTGAGCTTCACTAGAAACCTGTAAGTAGAATCATTCCCATTTTACTGATGAAGAAACTAAGTCTTATTTTGAGGTAATTCCCAGTTTTCACAGTGTGCCAAAAAAGAGGTGCCAAAAAGTACAAGCTACTATTTTGACATATAAATGCTTAAATTTTATTTCCTAAAAGATCTATTTACTGTCTGTCTCTCTCATAAACTTGAGTGCCCCAGAGGTAATGGACTGTATCTGTCTTGGTCATTTCTTCATTCCCCACACCTAGTACAGTATCAGGAACACAGAAGATTCTTGGTGTCCATTGAATAAGTAATCACAAAATATTCTCCTCCACAGATTTGTCCTCACTGCAGCCACCCTGGTTTGCCCTGCTATTCAAAGGTTTAGCATTAGTTAAATGGATACTTAAACCTAGATGCCCTTTAAGAGTTGTTATCTCAAAGGAGAAGGAATGTCTCTAAAGGTTTGGATAGTTTTGTTTGTTTTCCACACAGCAGGAATGGATAAATGTCTACCTTCTAAACTCATCATGACAATCAGATTCACTTGGAGAGATTGTTGCTTTGGTAATAATAGGCTCACTCTCAAGGCTACATACAGCTCCTCTTGGAGAGGAGAGGATCTGGAGATGCTGGGATGCCTCCTCCCCAGCCTCTTTTCTGAAAAAAGAGAAACAAGTCAATAATAAAAGCTGTCTGAAGTCACATAGGAGAGAGGTCACAAGGCAGCAGTTCACACAGAAGCAGTAGAGAATCCCCTCATGCTTACATTTAAGTCATTCATTTTACATTAGAAACTGTTTTGAATTCTTTTATTTTAACTTAGATCCTCAGTCACAGTTGACCAGGAATGTAGCGACCAATAGTGTAAGATTTAAAAAAAAATCAGTTTCATTTTCCGAAACTCTTTCAAAATTCTATAAAACGACTTTCATTTTTGAAAGGAGGAAAGAGAGAGAAAAGGAGAGAAGAATGAAAATGAGGAGAAGAAATGGGAGAAAAAGAAGGAGGAGGAGGGAGGAAAAAAGAAAGGGAGGGGAGAAAGGAAGTTGTGTGGTGAAATCTAGGAACAAATTTAGTGCCTAGGGCTCAGTTTGTAAACCAGAAGCAACTAAGGATGGTCTTGAAAATACACAAGCTTGTGCCTTTCTTTAAATTGGGTTGATATATTCAATTTACTTTCTAGCCATCTTGACAAATGAACTTAATCTCTTGATGAGCTCACCTACAGATGTGCCTTGACCTGTGTTTAAGGGACCACTTCAACAATGACTGTGTCTGAATGCAATGCTTCCCCTTCCCTCCTGCAGTAGTCTGCCTACACTGGCAACAAGACAGCACTCATATACTCTTACCACATGTTAGGGCTTCTTGCTGAGTGCTTTCCCAATACCAGTCCACAACATCCTTCCAAGTTTTCTATTTTTATGATCTCAATTTTGCATATGAGAACCTGGGGTCAAGGGAGATTAAGTAATGATCCCAAGATCACCCAATAAGTGGCACAGCAGGAAACTCAGTGCATGATACTCCAGAACTTGAGTGTGAACCACAATTCCCCACTCCTCATCTCTCTGTGCACATTCCTCAAAAACAAGACCTTTTTCTACACCAAGAAAACTCAGAAGAAAAAGTTTCATAGGGAATTATGTGCTGCAAAAAATGTTTGTTTTTTTTTTGATGTTCATGTTTAAGATTCTAAATCGCTTTGTTCTTCTTGACTTGCCACCAAATCTAGCTAATGAAACTTGATCCACACACACTAAAACAATACATTTTTGTCTGTCCTTGTTCACCAAAGGGGTAAAACTTTCAAGATAAAATTTATAAGACAAAACTCACAACAGTAAACATATCTTGCAGGAAAAACAGGGCTGCTGGTCAACAATCATGGTGGAATTTTGTTGAGTCCACTTTAGAAACAGAAAAGCTCTACAGCTTGGTTCCTCTTGCTTTGAGCAAAATACTTGACTGTTTCAAGCCTAATTTCCTCAATAAAAGATTATTAATTGTTCTAGTTACTTTCTCCTACTTACACAAAAGCAAAGAAAGTGTGGCCTCAGCAAATCCCCAACTTTAGACTAAAATACTCATTCCCTGAGTCATTCATTTAACAAACATTTACTGGGTGCACCCTGTGGGGGTACCATGCTATGCTCTGGGGTGGCACAGTCTTAACTCTGGGAGGAGAAGATTCTAGGGCTGAAATTCAATAATAGGGCTTATTGGGTGGTTAATAACACCAACTTCGTTGGATTTATTTTAGGACTTGTTATATATAAATAAAATTGAATTTTTGGAAAACTCTGGATCTTTCATTTTATATTTGGCCACAGAATGCATGCAGGATGCAAAGCAAACAAAAATAAATCAATATACCCCAGCCTGGACAGGGTTAATCAAGAAAAACCTTGTCTGACAAGAGGGTGACAGTTCCTGTGAAAGCCACAGTGCCATTCAGGAACACATTCCCCCAGGAGTCGTGTCCTACATTGCTCATGTCAACTCTGATCTCCCGGGTGCTACCTACCAGCTCTGTAGTTAGCTGATTCGTTGGTGTTTGCCTGGTGTTTATCAGTTGGTTGAGGGGCATGCACAGGTTCTAAGGCACTCCATGTGGGAGTTAGCCTCTGCCACACAGTTCTTCTTGAACCATTGTCTTCTATCTCCCATTCAGATGCTTGCCTTTTCATGCATCAAGTTTTTGATTTCTAAGCAGTCATTGGAAGGAGAGATCATACATCGGGAAAATAGCCATTGCAATAAGCATGCCTATTGACTGTCTTAATTAAGAGCAAGGTCAGTTTCCTTGATCTATGGCCTGTACCATTGCACAGCATCCATCCTGCTGTAGTGTTGCCCTTTGAATTCAATATTCTGTGGTTGTCATCTTGAAATTCGATTTTAATCTTTGGATGGGTTTTGTAAATGAAGTCTTATGGGACAACAAATTATGGACTGGAACCTGGGGGCTGGGGGCTCCAAGGCTTGGCTCACAGTTGGTCCTACTTCTTTGGAATGTGTTCTTGGCCTTCATTTTTCCACCCTCTTGAGATATAGGTCCTGCCTGTTCACCTGTTCCCTGCTGCCACCTAGCAATAGCTTCTGGTGAGGCCCTGGGCACAGGCATGAAATCATTAGGATATCTCAGGGTCGCAGTATTATGGTGTGTTTGATAAGAATCTTTGCAGGGGAAAGCTTCTTGCCCACCTTGCCTGGAGGTACAGAGGTAAATATACCATTGGGATTGTCCATCTTCCTTGGATCATGGCAGTGGGCCCAGGAGAAGGGGAAGAGGTACAGCAGTCAATGTAAAATTTCGTGTCCTAAAGGACAGGCCATCAGGGGCTTATGATGGTCTGCACTCAGTCACAGGCAATATCATTAAATAGAAAATACAAAATGCCATGGCAGACTGAAAGAGAAAGAGAGAGCAAACAGAAGAAAAGAAAATGTTTAATATTTCAATACCTTTCACGGCACTGTTCTTTGATTTATGAAAATGGGCCGCTGTGCCTCTCAAATCATAAAACAAGCCCTGAGTAAGAAGCCCAAATTTTCTGGGATTGTAAAGACCTAGGTCATTTTTTAAAGGGACAGATAATAATGTTATACATTTATAGAATATAATGTGATGTTTTGTTTATATATATACACACAAACATTATAGAATGAGGAAATCAAGCTAATTAACATATCACATACTACGTGTTTGGGGAATAGGAAGATGATAGCCAAAGGGCACAAAGCCTAAATTAGAAAAAGTTTGAGGTTTTCTCTCTTTCCTGTATTTGCAATCAATTTTGCAGCACAACAAAGATAGCTAATGATTGAAATACTGTACATGTAAAGTTCTCTGAGTAAATTTTAAATGGTCTGATTACAAAAAAGTAAAATATTTGAAGTGATTAATATGTTAATGAGCTTGATTTAAATATTCACATTGTATTAAAATCATAACACTAGGTTGTTATCCATAAATATAGACAACTGTAATTTGCCAATAAAAATTAAGTGAAAAAAAGACATTGACGTTCATGGAAACAAGGGAAGGGGAGGTTGAGGCACCAGCATCTCCTACAACACTGATGGCAACACTACTATTAGACATATTTTTATGGGTGAACAAAGAGAGAAGTTAAATAAATTGCTCATTGTCATACAGAGAATAAGTGCAAGGGATAAGATTCTAAGCTGGCTGTCAGGAAAGAGTCTGAGTTCCTGGTCACTATGAAGATAATTAAAATGAATTTTATTCCACTCTATATTTTCCCCAACATACTCACTTCAAAGCATAATAAGCCCTAACTATGCATACTTCATAATTCACTGACAGAATTTCTTTAATAAGCATCAGATTCTTAATACTTTTTGTCCTACTCTGTTACCTCAAAATATTTCTGAAAATACTTCTCCTTTTTCTAGGATGGCTATCACTATGTAGGATGGCAATTTTAAGACTGAATGCAAACAAACTTGAAAGAAATGAAAAACAGTATCTACTGAATTTGAAAGGACAGAAAGGCTGTGTTCCAATCAGGGTTGGAATCAGTTGTCCTAAGGACCATGAAATGGAACTGGGTATTTCACCAATTATTAACATTATAGTGTGTTATAATATTTGAATAAAAGGAAACAGATGAAAGACTGAGAGTTAGCAATTGCCCCAGACTCCAGGTGATGAGGACCTTGTTATGAAAGGAGGTAGTTTTCCTGACTCTTACTAATAATTGTCTCACCATGAGCAAGATCCTATGAGATGCCAATATCTCTCTGACCTCTTGTCTAGTCATGTGATCTTTCTTTGTAGTGATGCTTCCATCATAATATCATCCTCCATGAGGTGCTGTATTCAGGGAAGCCCTTACCAGGGCTGGTGTCATGATGTTTATACTTTTAGCCTTAGCTGTTAGCTAAATAAACCTCTTTTCAATATAAATATTCAGCTTCAGGTATTTCATTATAGTAATTGAAAGCTGACATAGTCGATACATCTATAGAGTGTTTTATTCCATATAGAATAATAACTAACATGTAATGCATGTTTTCAGCGTGCCATACAGAAAGCTGAGTACTACATGTGAATATCTCATATTATCCTCATATCAACTCTGTGAATTGGGGAGTTTTGTTTTCCTTTCCTGTTAGATGGAGAAAAGGAGGCTCAATGATTTTGAGTCCTTGCTCAAGCTAAAGGCCCACTGAAGTGAGATTTGACCAAGGCAAATGGACTCCAAAAGCTGTGAATTTAACCTCAAAACCCATAAGTCTTGTTTGTGACACAATTAGGGAACCACCTACTGGAGTATATAGATAAGAACTGAACCCAATTCAGTGTTTCAAGCTATAAGTATCAGGGTGGTTCAGAGGAAAATGAGATCCATGCAGGTTCCAGGGAGGAAAATAGGCATCATGAGGGCTGATGGCTCTGTTGATTTTATTCAACAGTGTACTCCTGGTGCCTAGAACAGTGTCTGGCTCATAGTAGGAGCTTAGTAAAAATTTGATAAATTAATGAATGAATGATGACAGGGGTCTGGATCTCTCCTGGCTTTAGAGAATCCAAAAGGAAAAGAAAGTCATTCCAAATAGTGTGAGCATTACTTTTCCAAATCGCCTTGCAAAATGTGAGGGATTTTTGTGAACTAATGCTACCTGACCATTCCAAAACGGGCTCTTTATCCTTGCTTGTCTCCTCTAACAAGCCCTGCTTTCCTTTCCTTCAGTAAAGGAACAAGAATTCTTTCTAATGCTAGAATGCAGATAGACTCCATTAGCACAAGAAGTATTTTGGGTGAAATAAAGAAGAGATAAGCCAAGTTAAATACCTAGACTAATTACAGGGTATCTGTGTGTTTAGATGGACTTATATCTTGATGTCCTTAAGCATATAACTGCTCATTATGTCTTCATTAAAGTATTCAAAGGTATTCCCAGATGAATTATAATGCTTAAAAATAATACAAAGCAAAAAGCTTTTGAATGTACCTCTCTGAACAAAAAGACTCTTCTTAGAAGGAGATGGTTTAGTATTTTCAGCTCTAGTATTTTCATGAAACAGTCTAACATGAGGAGAACTCTATTATAGAAAATCTTTAAGGTAGAAAATATCTGATGATAGGAATGTCAGAAGGCTTATCTTTAAAGAAAACCATCAGAGAATATAATAATATAGTTTACAAATCTTAGCAAGAAGTGACAAGAAGTGACTTTATTTTTTCTGATTTACAGCTGGAGCAAGTGAGCCATGGACTTCTTCATGGATTTTCCTCTAAGGCAAGTAGATCTAATCCTCCTATTGTCTACGCTCACATCTATTGAGAGATTAGTTGATGACCAAATAAAGTTAAAGGAAAATTACCTATTAATTTTCTAGGATAATCTGAAACTAAAATTAATGATGAAATTAAAAAAAAAAAATAACCAACTGCTCATCTCCTGTGTGAACTCAAATGACCTTCTGGCTTCTCAAAATGAGTAGTCTGACATTTTTTCCTGGCAGTCTGGCTGAGAAGATAAGATAAATTGGAATTCCTGAGATGATCAGGGATACTTATCAGTAGGAATAGCTTCAAGGGAAATGTCTGTTTTCTATCTCCTGGATACTAAGAAAGCATTGACAGGAAGAAATTTTTGTATTTGATAAAAAGAAGGCAACATGTATCAAAATATTCTATGGCGTATCAGTTCAGTGTATAAACAAATTTATTCTTGTAATGACCGAAGGTCTTTAAAACACTGTCCCCTGTCCCTTTACTCCTTAGCCACTCAGTGCTTGACCACTGTCTTCCATAGAGAGTATTAGATGCCCTCTGTCCTATCTGTGTTCATTACAGACATCATTACTTTAATCTAAACCTTGACCATTTTGTGACATTCACAAGTATTCCTTATAGCTGGTAAGGGCCAGTAATGTAGGTAGTGACAGTTGGTGACTGAGGAAATAGTTTAAGGTGACAGTGGATTCTATTCCACTCTCTGGACTTCAGGGTCCATCACTGCCCACTGGGGCCACCTATGGGAGTAACATTAGCAGTGCTCCAAATAGACTATGCACATTTTTTTGTTCTTTCCCAGCACCAGACTCAATCCCTAAAAGTCAACATTTATTTCACTGACTTCCTTAAGACTCAGTCCTAAAACTCTAGCATATTTTCCTGTTGTAAGATTTCAAGTTTTTATTACTCCCAAAGGGGCCAGAAAAGTTACAGAAAGGTCCTTCTTTGCATGTAATATCAGTTGCAAACATTTGAGCTAAAAGCAAGAAACTGAAAAGCATCAAATATAGTCTTTAATGGCTACTTTGATTTAGAGACATATTTCAAATTTGCATTCTGATGTGAATCCTGATAGCAGGATTAACACTATTTATATAAAGAAAAAGCTACATAAGAGATGAAATAATTCTGCCTCTTTACTTTCAGTGAGAGTGACCAGGACATGCTAGAAAAACCTGGGTAACAGCACTGCCCTCTCTGTGTTGCTAATTTGCTTATGCCCTTTCACAGTTTCCTTACAACATTAACACATGTTCATCACAATTTTGCTAGTAGCAAGAAACAAAAAAGCAACTTTAAAAAGGTTAGGTAAAAAGTAGGCTATTGGGTCATACAAATGAAAACTCCAGAGTATAGGACCTGTTCTAGATGGATCCAGAATTTAAAAATACTTCCAAGAATTTGTCTATTTTAGTGTGGGGTTTAGGCAAGCTGGGTGTCCAAGGTACAAGACTTTAGGCAGCCAGATTGTGCAAGCATTGAGTCCATGAGTCAGAGACCACTTGCACAGCCTTCCCTTCTGAAATTGGTACTTTGGGCATCTCATTTGCCTCATTCTAGTCTGATGATCAGCTCCATCTCTCAGCTCTTGTTTATGTGTTGCCTTCTTTCTCAGGTGAGCTTTTCATATGAAGTACCCCGAAGCTCACCAAAGCCCGAGGCACAGTTCCACTAGTTTAGCAAGCTTTCTCTTCACCACCTATCCCTGCTTCAAAACCCATTTCCCAGAAATTTCAGGAAAGAATGATCCCACAGTTTGTGCACATTGTTTCTGATTAACCCACCCCAGATGTGTCAGAATCACTCAATGCACTCTGCTCCCCAAACTGTTTCCTTTTTCTCCAGGACATTCAGCTAAACTACACTTCCCAGGTCCCTTGCACCTAGCTCTGCTCACATGACAAATTCTGACCCATGAAATGTAAGTGGAAATGAAGCCTCATCTCCTCTAGACTCAGACCCTTTCCATATTTACTTCTTCATTCATTGACTGCTGGATGCAGAACATTCAGCAGGTGACCCAAAGGTCTCAGAGAACTCTGAAGCTCCAGGGTATGGCAGAGCCAGTAGAGGAAAAGAATCTCTGAGTCCCTGTTTGGAGGAAGCCATCATGAAGCGGCACTGATCAGGAATGCATGAAATGGTGTGTGTGTGTGTGTGTGTGTGTGTGTGTGTGTGTGTGTCTGAGAGAGAGACAGAGAGAGAGAAGAAAGAAAACTACCACTGAGATTTGGGGGATGTTTGTTATGACAGCTAGTACTGAAGTGTTGAGATGAGACTAAATTCCCTGCATTATCAATTTCCTCTGGGTTCTGGTCTTGCAAATTTTGAAGAATAAAATCCATGGACAATCATGGAAGAATAAAGAGAGTAGGATTTATTTAAGCAAAAAGAGATAGAACTCCTGCTATGTAGGAGGGGGCCTGATAGCAGAAAACCCCATCGTGGTGTGTCAGCTCAGGAGTTTATGTATGGTTCCGGGCAGAACATGGAGCAAAAGCCATGCAATATAGGTATTGAAAAGGCATCCTGGCCACCTTCTGGGGTTACTTCCATTCTCCTTCCTGTAACTTCCATCTGGGTTCACCCCCACCTTCCATTTTTCTCCTCTGGGAGAAGGGATTTGGCTGGAGGTTTTCCTGTAGGTGAGCCTCAATACCTTTTCCATTTGAAACAGGCCTTGATGGTGCCATTAATACGTCTACCAGTTAGCCTCCAGGTGTGGTTGAATGAGGCCCATTATCCTGAATGCCTGGTCATTTTATTGTCTATTATTTTATCCTCATTCAGTATTACTTGTTCTGTATAGTCCTCTGGGTACATGCTTGTTTCTAAAGCCATTACTAGTATCAAAAAAGATTGAATATGTTGGTATTCAAAGTGTGACATATGTATAGAGCATATAGTTACTGTTTGCTTTTTACACATGTTGAACATTTATACCTTTTACTTACAATAGAATAAAAGAGATTGAGTAAAATGCAAAAAAAAAAAAAAATGGATATTCTGAGTACCTAAGCATGGGTCATATGTTATCTTTGGAGACCCAAGTTAGGTAGAGTCCACAGAAAGATCCATGAAGGAGCTCTACCACAGAAAAAGGACAAAGGAATGTTGGGAGAAAGATAAACAAAACCAAAATGCCACTTGCATGTAACTCTTAGTGCTTTAAGAATGTCCAACACTGAAGTTTCCTTTACAACCACTGTTGTTCCTATCCTTCATCTTCCTGTCTGCCTCTTTCTTTGACTCATCTTCTTGGTCCACTCTCTTATGCACCTTCACTCTCCTCTGAAAGATTCTTATTTTATCTTAAAACAGTGTGGATCTTTGCCTTTCTTCACAAAGTTTCTTCACATCCAATGCTCTCCTCATTCTCACGAGGCACTATTGTTTCTTGTTGTTGTTCTGACCTCATTATAAATTATTTAACTGAGGAAGGCCCAAAGGATGAATGGGCCTAGTCATCATCTCGTTCCCAGCACCTGGTGCAGTGCTTCCACCTGGATGAAATATTCAAAGGAAAGCAGAAGAAAAATAGTTCAATTATCCCACTCACTTTTCCCAGTGGATATCTACAGGATATGCATTGCCACTCCTATTATGGAGGAAGTAAAAAAATCTAATAATAAATAATCATTAGCTGCATGGATGTTTCTAAAAGCATTTGTGTGTTTTACAAATCTTATTGTGCTAATGAATCTAAGGGCTAAATTTAGGATAAGGGACTCATAATTTATTTCATGTAGGAGACATTATGAGAATTTAGTTATGTCAAGAACTTACCTGTATAATTTCTGTGTGTGTCAGAAAAAAAACACCAAGACAAAGAAAAATTTTGAACTAAAAATTTCTTTTTGGGAGTAGAATTTATTTATTTTTCTGTTTTTCCCACTTTGGAAATTCACAGAAGATCCAACTAGTAGCTAACATATGCCTGATAGAAGAATAAAACTGTAAGAACTTTTTTTTTTAAATTTTATTGTGATCTTTCTCTCACTTAAATAAAGATAATGCACTCATTGTCTGACTAAAACCAAAACTCTCCCTACCTCCCTATTAAGAAATGTAAAAAAAGAACACCCTAGCCAGAGGTTTCTGAAGCCTCCATTGATAGCACACAATGGCCTGTTCTTATGGGATGTTTCTTAGCCCTTAAGCAAGTCACTGTTAGCTAATATGATGAAAGGGTGAGAGATGAGAAGAGGGACATTGAGGATTCATCAGCCAAACCCTGTCCTGGTGGGGGACTTTGGACAGAAGAAGGAATTCATAAGTAACAGACTGGGATAAGAGAAGCTAAATTTCTATCTGAATGACAAGAAAAAGATAAATCTTCAAAGTAATTGCTTCTCAGTATCCTTTAGGTTAGAGAAAGAGAAAGGGAAAGAGTGGATGGAGGGATGAATGAGCAGTCACCATGAGCCAGAGTCCATGCCAAAGTGGTCTTGTCCCCTCTCTCCTCATGAACTTCTTGGTGCCAGTGTTCACAACCCTAGGCTATGGTTGAGACCATTTTCCCACTGTGTCAGGGTGCCTATGAAGATGTGTAATGCTAAATAGTATTTTCTAAACTACATACCTGGGAAATCAGACTGCCACTTTCTGTCACTATGGCCTAGAGTTCATTCTTTGTGAACATACTGAGTCTAATCTCTAGAACCTGTGAATATGTCATCTCACATGGCACCAGGAACTTTTCAGATGAGCGACTTAAACATGGGATTATTCCAGGTTACCTAGGTGGGCCCAACCTAATCACAGGAGAACCTTTCCTAGCTATGGTCAGAAAGAGAGAGATGACCACAGAAGGTCAGAGATGAAAAATTGCTAACTTTGAAGATACAGGAAGGGCTACAAGTCAAGGAATGTGGGCAGCCTCTAGAAGCTGAAAAGAGCAAGAAAATGGATTCTCCCCTTAAGCCTTCAGAAATAAAGTAGCCCTGCTAAACTTTGATTTTAGCCCAGTCAGATCCATGACCTATAGAACGATATAATACAAAGTTTTCATTGTTTCAGGCCGCTAAATTTATGATCATTCATGTTGAGTATCCCTTATCTGAAATACTTGGGACTATTAACATTCCAGATTTCAGATGCTTTCAGATTTTGAAATATTTGCACATTCTTAATGATATATCTGGGGTTTTGAACCCAAGTCTAAGGATGAATTTATTTATGTTTCGTATACACCTTATGCATATATCCAGAAGGTAATTTTATATAGTATTTTTAGTGCACCTGAGTTTTGGCTGTGACCCATCACATGAAATAAGGTGTGGAATTTTCTACTTATAACAGTAGGTCAGCATTTAAAATCTTCATATTTTAGAGCACATAGGATTTAAAATTTGGGGATGAGAGATGCTTAACCTGTACATTCATTTATTAGTGTTATTAAGTTGTTCACTGGCATTTTCATGTCACAGTATGATTGCATGATAAGCCTGTGAGCCCCTAATCTGATTTTAAATTCGCAATTAGGTGGTGAGATCCTTGAGGAATCTGTCTTCTGCTGGTGTTCCCACAGTGCTGGACACCAAATAGGTGATTCTGATTTGCATCATATAGCTTGGCATTATTCAGCTAGTGAGGAACTCCTCAAGAATGTGGGAAAGTAAAACTGAACAGGAGATATGACCTGTGGAACCCCAACACAGTCTACCTCTTGGCAGCTATTGAATCCTCAGGAGAGGCTTGAAACAGGGTCATCTGTGACACTTGGTGGCCCCTCCACAAATGTTTTCCCTCTGACTACTATAAAAAGACAAACTGTTCTAGAATTAGTTGGAGAGCAAAATGAAGCTGGAGAAATGGATCAAAATGGTGAGAGAGAACAGAATCAAAAGGTGATGAGCCCTGAAGCCACCCTGCCTCAGGCAGGAGCCCTCTAGCTCATAGTCCCATTGGTCATCACTCAAACCTGAGTTCTGCTACTCTGCAAACCTGAGAAGGCTTTTGATCTTCATGGTGCTACCTCATTTTTTCTAGAACTTTCCAGATAGTTTCTAGAAATAGCTGTTTTGTATGGAAGCATCCAACAGTTTCTTTTCTGGCTAACTTTGGCTTAAGTCCTTCCTCCTGTCACAACAACTCCCTTTCAATCAGTGTGACAGCCATTTGCCCTTGAGGCTGAGAGGCCAAAGCAAATAGATTAGTGCTGCTATCTTCAGAGTGCTGACAGCACTCTTGCTGTTGGACAAGTAGCACAGTGGTTTCTGAATTGTCCACCAGCCAAAAACAGCCAGTCCAAGTCACTCTGCCAAGCTTAACTACCAAGGGACTTTATAGAAACTATAAAACAAGAGAGAAATATATATGCATTTGGATAATAAATGCATTTCCACTAGCACCCTTTTTCCCAGCCCCAATTCAGCATTACAGGAGGCCATTAGAGAAGACAATGTTTTACTTTTTTATTGCAAGTTCAAGCAATTATCATTTTATTGCTGTACAGACTCATTTCACCCAAATATGTCCAAGAGTCAAACTCCCATATCTCTTTTCTCCCATGGATTAAAATCAATTATTTATCCAAATGAGACTTTTTTGTGCTATATTACCATGGCCACCTCCACTCAGTATCCTAATGTCTCTCATCAAGAGAATGGCTGAAGTCCAGAACACCTACTTTACCTCCTCATGGTGGCAGCTTCCACACTGAATTTGTACAACTGAAAGTCTATGAATTCTTTTGAAAACACCACTTTGTTCCTATGCACTTCTCAATGCATCTAGTCTGTCATGGTAGGATTGCTATGATCAGTTCCTCTCATGATAATTAGGTTATATTCCATTCTGCTTTAAACATGGTTGTTTTATATTTTGTTGAGGAGATAGCAATTCCTACTTCCGTAAGCCCAGAAACAGAATAAGTTCAATTTCCGGTTATTGTATTATTTGAACTAGAGTTAGAAAGGACTTCAGATATTATCTGACTCAAATTCTTCATTTTTTATACAGAAACAAACTTCTCTGCCAAAGTCAATTAATCTGGACAGTAGAATTTGCATTCGAATCAAACTCCTCATTCAAAGCTTTGCCATTACTTCAAGCCATCCCCAGAAAATGGTTGCTGGAAGCCCCATGGCCATTCCACATCTCCTGGACCATAAACCCGTGTCCCATGCTGCTCCACCCAAATTATTTTTATATCTTTTTGTATTAATAGAGGACATCTTTATATCATTCAGCATGAGCTGTAGGATGGCTCCTGTCTATCTGTGAGGTGGGGGCATGTTGTTTCCCAGCCTAATGGCTGCTCAGGCCCCAAGACTCTAGGTGTTAGACTGAAGTCACTACTGAAGTGGATTTTGGTTCTTTTTTGCCAACATCATTCACTCTTACTGCTGACCCATATGGCAGCATTGTGGCCCTGGGATAGATGTAGGTAAGTATACTAATGGCCCTTTCTGTACTTGTCAGGGGGCATCTATATGCCAAACCTACAAAGCTCAACAGATTATGCAGAAAGACCTAAGTAAGCAAAATGTGCTTTGCCATAAAAGCACCATTGAATTATCCCTAGGGCAGAACTTCTTGGCAAGATACAGAATTCTGTTTTACCTTCCGAATAGTCCAGTGGTGAAGATGAAATAATAAGATGGCATGAGCAGGCACACAGAGACTTTTCATCAGTAAAAATCAATGTAGTCAATATGGCTGTTAAGTACATATATTTATTTTACTGGTCTCTTTGTAAAATTTTCCTTAAAATATGGACAGAATTGCCACATACAATGTAATAAAAGTTATCTGGGAAGAATTTACTAATTTTCTTATTTTGGCCAAATGATTCCCCCAGATGGATGTGGAACCAAGACCTAAATCCAATATTGGCTGTGTCAAATGAAGAAATGGAAATAAATTTGAAAGGTGGGAACTTTGAATGGAAAATTTTTTTCCTTGCTTTCCAACTTAGTGTATGCTTAGAAGTGTTAGTCAGCTTTCAGATTCCAGAGTGGGAGAATGGGATTTCAAATGGAAAATTTTAAGTGCCAAGAGCCTCTCCTCCTCAGGATGACATTTTTTTTCCCTTGAATTCTCTGAGTTCTTTTCCTTTGCCGAACTATTTTCTAACCATTTTATTAGTGTATATATGTCATAATATATGTCACTTATGTTTAGATTTTTCTGCAGTTTTTGGACGATGTGAAGTCTAAGGTCAAATAGTGTATTTTTTAAAATTTCATCAGTATATTATAAATGAAGAATTTAAAGAGTAACTATAGACAGTGAAAATCAAGGCACTTGGTTCATCATAACCCTTAATGTTACTGTTTTCTTTTGGCACACTGGGTTTTAGGCAGGAGCAAGTCTTTCAGGAACATGAAAGGTAAATACCTTTAACTAGGTTTGATTTGATTTTGATTGGTGTTTTCTGGTTTTGTTTTTCTCAGCACCTGTAAATTGTTACAGTTGTGTTAAACTCTACATTCAAGTTGTTGAAATTGTAACTACTTTGTTTATGTAGGTGGATTCCTGATGTGTTTTATGGGATAATTAGTGTAGGTACATATTATGTATGCATTAGATTTTAGATTAGCTTGCCTCAAACACTATGAGAGAAATAGGAAGTCTTTAGTCTTAAATTCTGCATTGTTGTACAACTTACAAGATTGATGCACCAAGAACAAACTTATCTTAATTGCTCACCTCAGGGAAATGGCAATCTACCTCTCCTGCTCTCTGATACGTTGTAGTTTGTATCATCGCCTGAGGAGTTCATCTGGGTATAATGGTGGTGTCTGCTTCCAAATAGAACTCTAGTGATTACAGAACAGAAGGCCTTTAGATCAAATTAGTGTCCTTGGGTCACATGGTTTATTAAATCACCTTAAAACACAGTGAGAAGCAAGGGGAAAGGGCTGGGGTAAGAGTTTAGTGCACTTAATATTAAGGAGTAGAAAGACCATTCTACCAGAGTCTGTCTTTAACCCAAAGGCCAGAGAACCTGGAGTGTTGATGTCCAAGGGCAGGAGAAGAAGGGTGCCCAACTCCAAGAGAGTTAGGTAGAAGTAAAGAAAGAGAAAGGGAGAGAGAGAGAGAGAGAGAGAGAGAGAGAGAGAGAGAGAGAGAGAGAGAAGATGAATTTCCTTTTTCTCTGCTTTTTTATTCTGTCCAGTTTCTTGTCGATTGGATAGTGCCCACTCACACAGAAGATGAATCTTCCCTAAATAGTTCACTATTTCACATGTCAAACTTCTGTAGACACACACAGAAACAATGCTTTACCAGTTCTCTCAGTATTCCTTAATGCAGTTTAGTTGACATTTAAAATTAATCATACCCTACCTTCCGTCTGTCTTTGACATATACCTTTTTTACTTTGTCTATGTATAATGTGTCTCCCAGCTTATTCATTTATCTAAACCTAACACATATCACAACTTATGTATATTCCTCATAAGCTACTTGTCCATATGTCTTTGTTTGTTTTGCCCTATGCATCTTAAGACTTGCATCTATTTCACTTATTTTCTTGTTTTCTATGAATAATTAAATATTAAATATGCAACATATTTAACACAATATAGTACCTTCACAACTGGTTAAGCAATGTGATAAGAAAAAGTAGAATTACTAGACATTCAACAAAAAATATTCTTTGTGTTTGTGTCCTCTTAATGACCAAACAAAAGGACCCCAGAAATCTAAGAAATACTTTCTTATTTCAGTTAATAGCACCATGATTCTCCCAGGTACTCAAGTTCAAAACCTAACCCTCACTTTCCCATATATCAATACATCTTGTTGGTTCTGCCTCCTACACAAATTTTAAACCTATTAACCTCTCTCTGTCTTTAATATTATCACTCACCCTCATTTAGGACACAATTTCATCTCTTGCCTTGACAAGGCAATTGGCTTATCAACCAGCATCCCTGTGGCCACACCTGTCCGTCTGCAGTTCATTTTTCACATGGCAAGTAGAGTCGCCTTTTAAATATGTAAATTGATGTGGGTATCTTCAAATTGCTTTTAGTCAGTGTAAGTCAAAGTGTAGCCAGTGGAAATGGCAAAAACCCAGATGCCATAAATATACAAATAGGTAATATGTAGTATATCCAAACCATGGGATATTATTTATTCATAAAAAGGACGAAAGTTCTGACACATTCTACAACATAGATGAATTCATGATTCATTATGATAGAGAAAAGAAGCCAGTTATAAAAGTTCACATATTGTATGATTCCATGTATCAAAAACATTCCAAACAGGCAAATCTCTGGAGACAGAAAGTGCAGTGGTGATTGCATAGAGCTGGGGAGGAATGGATAAGAGAGTGGTGAATCAATTGCTAAAGGGCATAGCGTTTGTCTTTGTAGTGGTGAAAATGTTCTAAAATTCACTATGGTAATGGTTGTACTTATCTGTCAACATACTAAAAATAAATGATTTCTCACTAAAGCTCTTTTTTAAAAGTAATCAGTGGACAGACTTGTAATTCATAGGGGAGCTTGGAGAAGTACAAATGCTCAGGCCCTACACCATATCCACTAAAAAATCTCTAGAGGTGAGCCTAGCAGTTTGTGCTTTAACAAGCACTAAACTTAGGGAAACACAGACATAAATTACAATGCAAATTCTATACCAGGTGCTACTGGACCCCACAAGACCTCAGTAGCTCTCCAACATTAATTCCTTTCCCAGCTGCATTCATCGTCTTTCTCTATCATCAACATGATGAATGATTCCCTTTTTGAGGTCTTTGTGTTATCAGTTTACCTCGTTAGAATGCCCTACCCTAAGATCTATTTATGTCTGGCTCTTTTTACCATTCAGTTTTTAGCTTAAATGTCATTTCCTCAAAGAAGTACTCCTAGACCATCCCAACTAAGTTACACTGCCCTGTTATATTTGTGTTCACCACACTTTTAACTATCTAATATTTTATATTGTATTTATTTGTGGCCTGCCTTCCAGAACATAAGCAGGTTCTTCCATCTGACTTAATAAATTTTATTGATTTGATGAGGAGACAGGAACATTAAGTCCAAGTGCCTGAGAATGGGCAGCCTACCACTCACTACATCCTGTACCTGGTTTCTAAATTCTTTAAAGTCTTGCCAAGGGATTGTGCTGAAAACTGTCCTACCTCAATGAGTCACATTTCCCAGTGGCACAAATAACCACCCTAAACTAAGGACAGAAGAGAAAGACAAGCAAAATGAATGAGGAAGCAATTTTTCTTCTTAATCATACAAAAAAATTCCTCAGAAATGGACCCCGAA
The DNA here is from genome assembly GCA_020662805.1 of Glaucomys volans. Taxonomy (NCBI): domain Eukaryota; kingdom Metazoa; phylum Chordata; class Mammalia; order Rodentia; family Sciuridae; genus Glaucomys; species Glaucomys volans. The sequence goes on along the minus strand of JAJEJO010000255.1, from coordinate 573,291 downwards.
CCTGCTACAAATTAGATACCAAAAAAAGTATTTGGTTAACTCTTAACTACATGCTTAAGAAATAAAAAAAAGTAATTTATTCTGGCTTTATAAGAAACCAGACCCCTGAGAAATGCCCCCTGTATTTCTCTAACTCCTTTGAGAATCATGTGGATGCCCTATTCCCTGCCCTCCCCTGTCCTTTCTGTTAAATGAGATATTTGTGTTTTAAATGAAGACCATTGTTTGCCCATCACTAGTGGAAAAGAATCAATGAGCATGCATTCCTCGTGTAATAAGAAATAAATCCCTTAAGCCTATAATTTGCTCCTACAGGTTTAAAATCTTGAGGTCCAAGAATGCATTTGCCATCAAGGAAGTTAATTCTGGGGCTGGCTGGCTCTGCAGCTATGTATGTGTCCATTGTTTGTTGCCAGGGAAATGTTAGGAGGGGCCCAGTGCTCTGTTCTTATAATGAACCTTATGTTTCTAAACACAGGTGTGTTCAGATGTAGACATCTGTGTCATTAAATGGGGGAGAGAAGAAGGCACACAATAGCAAGTCAGAAATAGACCCACTGGAAATGTAAGACGCTATTATTGTAGTAGCTCTTATCAACATCATCGTTATTTCTTTGATGACATACCATGGCACAGAGATGGTGGTGACAAATTGAATTATCTCATGCCTGTTTTCAACATGCCATTTTTTGTGGCAGGGGAAGGATATCTTGCCAGAATTCACCTATTGAAAAGTCATCCTATTGAAAAGTTGTCAGAGGGTTCCATTCCATACTATTACAATCATTTCAACCTGCTTTTTACCCCAACTTTGTATTTCTTCTCAGCTGTTTGATGTATGTGAATAAAAGAGTTCTTGAGAAACACTTGTTCCCTGATGGTTCTGATGGGATGTCTTGAGAACTTAACAGAAATGGGCAGAGTGAGGAAAGGAAGGCTATCAGGTGACCCGTGGGCATTGTCCTGCCATCCCTACTGAATGAAGCATGAATGTGCTAGGCGTCTCAGTTACAGGATTCCTGCAATTCAGACATTTATAGGTATTCAAGACAGCACAAGCCTTATAACAACTGACATTCCTGGCCATTTCACAGGTACAGATGCTTTAAGAATTTATATGCTTATAGTTACTTATATAGCACACTATAATTTGTACTTGTCTTGTGCCCGACGAAAATAAGATCATCCAAGCTGATCATGTAAAGCCAAAGGAAGCCTTTATTTTAGCTGGCCAGAGACGACCACCCTTATACCTAAAAGGGGTGTGCTGAGAAATCGCGCATTAGTTCTTTTGTTGCCAGCATTTATAGGGTGTGGGAAGGGATTAGGGCTAGGCTATAGGGAGGGGGAGCAATTAGGGTGGGGCTGACTCTCTCTCTCCTGATGGCACTGGAGAATCTTTTTGGGAAGTATAACGTTCCCCACTGGTCTTATCCACACTAACAAATCCTTGTTTAGGAAACTAGTGTTTTTTCAGTTTCCAACTTCCTGGACTCTGATGGGTTCCATTCCTCAATTTGACCAGATTTCTTATTCTACATTAACTGCCTGTCCTTAATTAGGAACTTTTTACTGCTGTAAGGAGGGAACTGTCTGTCCTTAATTAGGGAACTTTTTACTGCTGATCTGGCTGCTTCCGGCTAGAAAGGGGTGGAGTCTGGGGAAGCAGTTTGAAATTCCTTTTAGAAATCCGGTCAATGAGGGGTAGAAGTCTGCTTGGGAAGAGCAGGTTGTAAAGTCATCTGGGGGTGGGTGCTTCTATGAGAGAGAAACAAAAAGACATAAGTACCCCAAATGAGATTAATACATAGTAAATGTTGCAGCATCTGGAACATGTATCATGAACAGGATAGACATCAATCTTGTACCAGGTGGAAGAACTGAGAAGTTGTTCCCATAACAAGGCCTATCAAAGGCTGGAGAAGTTGAGGCCTTTATTCGAGAACTTTAATATTAGATAATCATACTAGCAAACTTAGATTAAGCCTACTTGTGCAGCTCAGGAAGGTCTGTAAGCCTTAAGTTGACTAAAAATTTCTGACTCTGGCAGTTTCTTTTAGTAGTTATCAGGCATATTTAAGAATCTCTCTTTTGTAGCCTCCAGTTCTATTCTAGGGGCTAACACAAGTACATCTTAAGTTACATTAAACTATTGTTTCCTTTAAATGCCCAAGAATGTCTATGGTTTTGGTTTTGTTTTAATAGTTTTGCTAGGTGTCTAAGATCAAGCTGGTCAAATTGACCTGTTCCTGTTTCTTAAGAGTCAGCTGAGTTCCCACAGGGTCACACGTGGGGCACTTGAGAGCAGCTTCTTAGCTCCTTTAGTGCTTGCCATTTGCTAGATAGGGTTCTCCTTGATGAGGTGGCTTCCCTCTATTTTCAAAGACCCTCCTCTGTAGCAGGTGCATTGATTTGCTTTCCGTCCTCGAGTGAGTCTCATCAATCTCCCCGATCAGGAGGTCGTGTGACCCAGAGTCGCAAAGCTCCTAAGAGAAGCCCTCTTGTTCCCCGGATTCAGGCTGACTCTGAGGGCAAGAGCCAAAACTGGTTCTCTTGGCCCTCCTGTGTTAATCTTGATCTCTAAGTTTGATCTTAAATATCCAGCAAGTCAGTCCCACCAATCACAAAGTAAGAGTACTGGGCTTTAACTTCAATGTCTATAACTTTGCAATTATTTACTCCCTTTTATCTAACTGGGGTTTTTTATTATCTTATCTGCTCTATAGGTGATGGCTTAGTATCTCAAACTAATTTCCCGTAGCAGTACTTCTTCAAAACATTAATCAGGTATCAGCTACAGAGCTCACAAGGAAAAATACAAAATAGAATTAACAATCTACTTTGTGTAATAGCCATCCCAAATTCTGCCTGAGCTATACACCATATTCCCTGTTTGAGATAAAACATTCTAGTTCTAGTTTTTTTCTCCTCTTTGAACATCATTTGACAGAGTTTACGTGTATCGTTTCCTGAGTCTATGTGAATGGTAGTTAACACAATATATTACATTTAAAACAAATCAAGGAAAGGCTTAGAGCTTCCAACTTTACTTTTGTGTGGCAAAGTGACCAAATGTTTCCATGTTTCACAATATTAACCCCCAAATAAATCAGGCTCTCACCAAGTCCAAATACACCCACATTCAAATTTTGATCTCTGTAAAAAGTAACAAATTTAGTAGATTCTGTTATAGAACATTAAATGATAAAAATTAAATCCCCAATAAAATTTGTTATTCTTATAAATTACCAGCACAGACAAGCCTAGTTTGGAGAACATCAGTCCAACAAATCCTCTGCTCTAAAGACTTGTGCACCTGGAAGGCACGGACACATTAATATGCAAAGAAGAGCAACCAAACCTAGTTTTTTCAAGAAAAACCTAGGCTCTGCAACGTAGCACAATACCAGTTATTTAACCACAATAATATAAACCCCAATCTCCAAGACCAATTGCTCCAAAGAACAAAACTGAACAGACACAATGTAAAGAGTAAATTAGTGTTTTAAAGAAGTCCTTTTCATTTTAACATATTGATTACACTTTGGTTTATACCAGCCCATTAATATTTGGCCTTAGGGAAAAACCTTAAACAGTTTCTAATTGATGGTCTCACATACATATAACCCCTTAGTTACAGAAAAACTTGTTGGAATTTGCCTTTTACTTACACACAGACTTTCTTACCCAGAAACATTTTCTTTTTCCTTTTACTGAATATATTTTCCCACCTAGAACCTTCTATTTTTCCTTTCCAATCTGTTAGGGATGTAGCTCAGTTGGTAGAGTGCCCCAAGCATAAGGCCCTGGGTTCAATACCCAGCACCATACACACTCACACACACACACACACACACACACAAACAAATCCCAGGAGGCCTCTCCAGTGGCAGGATTAAGGAAGCAATTTTAAACCCTTTTTATTTACCACTCCATGAAAACACCAATAATGTTTAACCAGATGTCTCTAACACACACATTTGAGTAATTTTTATATGTATCAAATCTAATTTACTTATTTTACTGTAAAAACCAAGATTACACAAGTAGTATCTGCCATCTCTTTCCTGTGGAAGAAAAGTATAGACATCAATATTTTATTATTTTGACCACCTAGAGACTCGTGAGGTGCCCAATTGAAATACATTTTAATTTCTTTGAGTGTTGTTTATGTCAATTCGATATCACACAAGACAACACAATACTTAACACAAAAAGGCCTTGTAGCTTTTTATCTCCATTGCAATGTAACAGATATTCAAAACCTCGAGTTAAATAAAAATAGGACTGATCAAAAGTCATGAGCTCAAAAATTCAAAAACAAGAGTCCTCGAAAAATTACACGGCCATTAAGTATTTTAGTAAAGCACCTTACACTTTACTTTTGCTGGAGTTCAAATAAAAGACTCTTTTTCGTTTTTCTGACCCACACTGCTGAGCTTCAGGCATAGACCACTTAAACCTTGTAGTGTTTGCAGCTTCAAAAACCTCTTCATATTTTTCCACCTTGCTAGTGCCAAATACCCTTTATAAGGCTTACTGGACAAAAGTGCTCTGACCCAAAATGTGATACCAGCTTGACCTTTATATACTTGATGAACATCTTTACATATTTTGCATACCTCTGTTCATCTAAAGGGAAACTCTGGACATTCTGCTCATCTCTACCATGGAAAGTATCCAGCTTAATCCATTTATTTGTGGGCTATCTGTCACTGATAGAAACCAGAAAGTCTTTCAATAACAAATCAAATTTTAGTGCTGCAAGGATTCAACATATAACACAGTAAACCAAGCAGCAGCTGGAATCTAAGACAACAAAGTAGGAAATGGCTTTGGCAGAGTTACCTAACAGAAGCTCTGTAGTCAGTGGCACATTCTTGGAAGTCCTGAAAATGATCTAAAAAAACAAGTTAGAACAGTGGGGCACGTGGTTGACTTTGTCCCATAGTAGACTGTCCTGAAGAGATGCGACACAGAAAGCAAGTAAAAAAACACAGAAAACACAAACGGTCCAAACACCCAGGGCACCGGAGGCAGAGGCGACTTTGGATGTGAGTTGGACCCTTCCCGTGGATCGCCCCAGCCACCATGGGCTTTGCCACACCCTGCCCAGGCAGGCAGGCGGTGGCCATGACAGTGGCAGCGGCAACAGAACCCCAATTCCCTGCGGGCACACACGACAGCAGGTGACATCAAGGTGTCCTGCGGCTTGCCACAGGGACACATCCCCAGGAAACGGCCATCTCGTGTCTTCCCACGGCTCGAGCCCCACCCAGCGGGGTGGGCGAGGGTGACGGTGGCCATCCGGAGTGGACAGGCTCAGGCCGCGTGGTGCGAGGCAGCCCACTGGAGGGCAGCAGGGCGGCTGCGCCCAGAAAAAGATGTGGGGGGCGCAGCTCAGCGGGAGCAGCTTGCCTCCCCAGCATCCTCTTCTCTCCCCGCCAGACACACACGACCGCGCAACAACTCCAGGCAGCGCTCCTGCCCACCTCTCCTTCCTGGCCTCCACTCGCAGGTGGCAGTGGGTGTGGGTTGCTGGGGGTGCCCAGCCGAGGGTTTGCCTGCCTTCAGCTCAGGGCGCTCATGTGGTCCCTCCCCGACGCTCCCTCGCAGAGTCCGCCAAGACCAGACTAACAAGACAACAAATACAGACAGACATCAGCCAACCAGATTAGGCCCCATGTGGCCTACCAGACTGGGCCCACACGGAGATCCTACTGGACTCCTCACAGAGGCCTACTGGACTAGGCCCAAGCCACATGTGACCAGTGAGTGGACCCGCCCCCAGGCGGTGGCTACCCAGCAGCCATGCGGCAGCCGATGGGATCCGGCCCCAGGTCCCCACCTGGAGGCCGAGCAGACCAGGCCCACCAGACTGGACCCCACACTGGGGGCCCACCAGAGTGAACCCCACGGGGGGGGGGGGGGGGGTTCCACCAGATTGGACCCCCTGGAGGAGGCCCACCAGACTGGACCCCATGCTGGAGGTCCACCAGACTAGGTCTCACAAGGAGGCCTACCATAGGCCAGGAGTGACGTCTTGCCCTGTCCTGGGACTGGTGTGAGCGACTGTGTCCAGTCTCACCAAGTCCCCCAGATATAGATAGCTGACTCACTGAAACAGACAGGATACCAGGTGGCTTGGTCCAGAAGAGCGTCCTGAAGACCGACTGGAGTCCCCCCAAGAGTGAGGCTGAGGCACGTCTCTCAGGAGTTCCCCTCTACTCAGGGTGGGGCTCGCAGGCAACCATCACAGGAGGTCAATTTAGGTGTGAGGGCTTGGAGAAATTAAATGTCAGTGGGGCCTCCAAATGTACCCGAAAAAATGAGATCATCCAAGCCAATCACATAAAGCCAAAGGAAACCTTTATTTTAGCTGGCCAGAGACAACCACCCTTACACCTGAAAGGGGTGTGCCAGGAAATCGTGTGTTAGTTCTTTTGTTGCCAGCATTTATAGGGCGTGGAAGGGATTAGGGTTGGGCTATAGGGAGGGGGAGAGATTAGGGTGGGGCTGACTCTCTCTCTCCTGATGGCACTGGAGAATCTTTTTGGGAAGTATAACATTTAGTCCTATATTAGTGGATTTTAAAAATATGACAGCATATTTTAATTTTGGTAAAGTTAAAATTTCATTTTCATTTTTTATTAGAGCATTATAATTATACTTAGTATTTGGGTTCTTTTGACAAAATTGTACATGCAAGGAATTTGGCTTCAATTCCCATCCACCCCTCTTTTCCTCCCCTCTTCCCTCCCCCTATTCTTTCTCCTCAACTCTACTATTCTTCCTTTCACTCCGTTATTAGTTTATTTTTGATTGCTACTTTCTACATATACATAAAGATGAAATTCTCTTTTATTATTAATGCACTTTATTGAGGTATGATTGACATACAATAGTCTGTCTGCATTTGATGTGTCCGACCTGATAAATTTGGAGATAAGTATATACCCATGAAACCATCACCACCATCTCTACAGTGTATCTTTCCATCATCCACTCTTGCACTCTATGTTTTTTAATTAGTACTTTTTTTTTTGTAATAAGAACACTTAACAGAAGAGATCTTCTTTGCTAATTTTTAAATATGCAACACAGCCTCAATGGATATTTAGATCACTATTGTGAATAACACTGCAGAGAACAAAATTTATTGCAAAATCCATTTTAAGCTTTCAAACTTTTGCAAAAAAAATATTACTATGGAAAGTAAATTTTAATAGAGATTTTAGAAACATAAACACATTTGACTAAAACAATAACTTTTTTTCTAATTATAAAAATCTGGGTAAGATCATGTCTTGATAAGTTGTGAATGCTGTGGTGATATTTCACAAACTTCCTCAAACTTGGAGCTGGAGTTCCCATTAATTCTCACCTAATCTGACAAAACTGAGATGCAGAGAAATCAAGTAAGTGATGGACCAGGTCCACACAGCTAGGATGTAGTCAAGGCCTGGACTAGAATTCAGGTTCCAATGTGAGTCCATCTTTTCCATCATACCATGTGTATTAGTCAAGGTGCAATTGGAGAGGCAGAGCTATTAGAATGATATGGAATAAGGAATTCTTACGGGGACAAGATCCTCCACAATCATGGAAGCTGGTGAAGAGGTCTTTAGAAGATGTTGTTTCTGTGCTTGGGGTGGACCTGAAGTAACTGCATGACAGTAGGGATGACAAGGTAGAAGTTAAATTGGAAAGAAAGTCAACTGGAATCCATGAGGACAAACTCCAAACTGCTTCTATCTTCCTACCCCTCGTCTCAACAGTGTGAATGACTTGTAATTCACTCATCTTTCCCACAAAACCACACACACACCCAGCCCAGGACGTAGGAAAGCAGGAGGAGGAGATGGGCAGAAGCTGAGATATCTGAGCCCACCAAGGGAAGCTCTGATCACAGTCCTGTGGGGAGCCACAGTGGCACCAGGCACCCTACATTGGCCTTGGGAATATAATGACTATTGCTTCACTACCACCTTCCAAATCTCACTCAGATTTATCTTATGACCAGCTCTGTCTCAGAACCAAGCAACAAAGGGAAGTCTAATGAAATTAAAACTATCATACCACATTACATCTTGTTGATATATTCATAGAATATATTCAAATACAAAATAATTTAAATATATGAGAGAGAATGTACATATATATTATGAAATAACAATACAAAATAATTTAAATATATAAGAGAATATATATACATATATATATCTACACACACACACACACACACACACATGCACATACATGTTTTTCCTTGGTTGTATAGCCTTGAGTACTCAATTGCTCTGGATTATTTTCTTGCCATGTTGTATTTACTGAGATGAATTAAAACAATTCATCCATTTGCATATCACTTACATGCGAAAAGTGGAGTTGATCATACCTGCTGTGAAAACGAAGCTTTCAGTATTATGTATATCAGGTAAATGAGAATTACACAAAATTCAGAATAAATTTATTGCTACTATTATATAAATAATAGTACATATTATATAAATATGTACTTATGCAATTATTTATATTGGTATGTGTGTGTGTGTTATATCTACCTACCTACCTGTTTCATCACCTCTATCTAAAACAAGATAGTGCTACATAAATTTAAGAACAGTTTTGATGAGCACACAGGTATCTAAAAACTGAGGACTACGAGACTGAGAAATTGGTGTAACTTCTGAGTAATTATTTCAACTACTAAACACCTGTCTCTAATATGAAAAGCTGAAAGAGCTGACAACTATTGTAAGCTGTTTCTTCACTTTGGCCTCTGGAGATTACCAAGATAGCTATAGATAGGAAATGCAGAAACAATAAACAAACAAACAGGAATTTGTTAAGATCTCAAACTTTCAGCTTCTGACTTTACACACTTGTTAGATTCTCTTGTCTTGAAGCTTGTTTTCTTCTCAGAGCCAAGCCCAACAATAAAAATGCTCTTGGTTGTTGGTTTTTTTTTTTTTTTTGCTCCTTCTAAGGGAAAAATACAAAGTTAGGACTCAGCAAATAAATGCCAAGATTTTGACCCAATACACTAAGATTATAACAACCTTCTTTACCACCAAACCAGAGACAAAAGTTGAAACAAATGGTTTCCATTAACACTTGATAAAATATAGATTCTGGTTCTGGGTCTAGAATAACTGGATCCAATCCATTTATCCATTTGTGACATCTTAAGCATTACTTTTTATAGTTTATGTTTTCTTACCTGCAAAACAACTGTAGCCTTATTGCTTTCCTTAGAAGATATAGGGTTGACTATGCTAACTCACATGTTGTCTTAGTCTGTTTCTTTTGCTATGACAAAATACCTGACACCAGGAAATTTATAAAAAATGAAATATATTTGATTCATGGTTCTGGAGGCCGAGAAGTCCACAAGTATGGCACCAGCATCTGCCCAAAATCTGCTGAGGGTCTGTTGCTGCATTATAACATGGCGAGGACATCATATGGAGAAAGAGGGTCAGCGTACTAGCTTGGTTCTCTCTTTCTCTTCTTATATAGCCACAAATGACATCATGAGAGCCCCACCCTTAAGGGTTCATCATATCTGAATTAGTTCCCAAAATTCTGACCTCCAAATACAAATGACTGCAGATTAAATGTCCAACATATGAATTTGTGAGGGAAGCATTCAAGTCATAACTATGTCTACCTCCTAGTCTTCCTTATTTAAAAACTCCTCAGCTACCTTTGACTCCACCCATCTTATAATTTCCCAGAAAGACATAAAATGACTGATATGTGCAAATTAGACCACAAGTGGGATCCCATTATTTTTAAGTGTTAGAGAATTTAATTATTTTTCAACCAAGTAGAGATTTTAAAAGAACATATTTCTTAAACTTAAAACCATAAGTTTATTTTGCATAATCAACACAACTAAAGCAACTCAAGAAATAATATTTATTTATGCCAGGAAAAATGGAATGATTTTGGACCAAAAAGAATACCAAAAAGGTGTATGTTCTAGAGCACCCTTATGGGATATGTATGTTTTTTATTATCTTGGAGCTATTTTGCAACTTCGTAAGCTATAGATAGTCTTCTTATTCACAGTGGTTATTTTCTATAAAGTTCTATGTTGTTCCCAACAATACTGAATTTAAAAATGTTGAACCATGACCCTTAGAAAAAAATATAGGCTTAGGTCCCCCAGAGTTTTTGGTTATAATATTTACATCAACCATTTTATGGACAATCTTGCTTTATGCATACCTGTTTAGAGATATCTTTTCCAATATACATTGTTGATTCATTAACCTCTCTATAGGTTTTAATGCCTAACCAAAGTTTATCTTAATTCAGTTTTCTTCACAGTGCACATCAAAACCTTCTTACCTTTAGAAAACTACACAGCACTTCAACACTAGGTATGGGGTCATATTAAATAGTGAAATCACCAACTAAAGGCACAAAATGTGGCACTAAATACATTGAAGAGGGACTCATTTATAGGATAAGAGCTGAAACATAAAGGTGGAGCCATGCCCCGTGACCTCAACTGGGAAAGTACTTCTAGGTACTTCACCACTTTGCTCATTCAGGTTTGCAGGTGACTGCAAAGATGCCAGGAGTATTAATTTGTGGACAACACATAAACATTAACAAATAGACATGTTCACTGAATCAGCAAACAATGACAATCGATCATATTGTGTCTAGTGAAGGCATAATCCACTTCTTTCCCCACCCCTCATCATGGAAGAAGCCAGTTTTGCAACTAACGACCAGATTTATTTTGTCCATTCCTGAGCACTTATAGAAGACACATGTCCACTCCTTGGATTCTCCTCATTAATTAATAGTGAGATAAAAATATTTGCCATGTGTTCCTTTTATATTTATGCAAGAATTATGATTTTACCATTTTGCAAAAAGATCCTTTAACTATTTAGTCTGAATTGTCACTTTCAGCATGGCAGTTTTATGTAATTCTAGAAAACCACCTTCTCAGAGAACATTCAGAACATGACTTTCAAGGAGTCCCAATTCTTTTTAGGAGATCCTGTATTTGCACATAAGACTGAGGAAACTCACTTTTAAATTATGTGACTTGCCCGAGGTCACATAGGTAGAAAATTTTAGTTTGTTGTTAAGCATAAAAAGACAGGAGTTTAACAAATCATAGATTTGGGAATTTCTGTGCAAATCATGAAGAAATCAATCCCAATTGCCCTAAGAGTGAGAACCCTCTTCCACCTTTTTGCACCTAAAAAGAATGATAACTGTTTCTGGGCCTTGTTCTTCAGATCAAAGGAAAATGGGTGGTTAGTGTCTGTCTTTATCCTAAATTATTTGATTTATGTTGGAAAGGCAGTCACTAAAAATAAGAAAATAATGGATTCTTGATAAATGCTAGTGAAAGGGGTGGGCAAGGACTAGGTTGGGTTTTGGTGTTTGGGAATGATAAGGAGGTGGGTGGGCAGTTTTCCTGTTATGATGAATGGGATTTTAAGTAAACAGGAGACTGGATGTTGGACTTTAAAAAAAAAATTAAATTTAAGTGCATGTCTTGCTGGAGAGTTACTGATACGTAGCATTACCTGAATTAGGATTATATACTTTTCTCATGATGCAATGTTACTGGGCACCTTTGTGCCATGAAACTGAGGCAGCCATGCAGGCCCCCCATTTCACCAGATTCTCGTGATTATGCCAGAAAGATTTCAGACATGTCTATCAGAGTAGCAAGCATGAGCATACCGTAAGAAGTAGGAAAGGGTGACATTCTTAAGGGAAAGATAGTGTCTTCTCAGAGAGGAGAACAATGGCACACCCATCCTGTCCTCTAGTAATAATGGGGGTCCCAGGAAGTTTCCAGAGAGTCCCACCCAGGTCTAGCTCATGACTCTTGATTGACAGCAGGATGACTTCAGACTTTCAAGCACCACTGTGCACAAGTCTAGGTCACTTTGGCCCATGCTGACTGATTCTAATTGGAACCTGTTCTTACAGATTTTATGGTTAGTGGGAATTATCCTTACCTCCTTAAGTTCTGAGATCTGCTCTTTTTAAGAGACACAAAATTCCCCTGCTTCCAGGCCTGCATTTTTCCTGTAAAGTACACGTAGTTTTCTACCTGAGGACTGTAATGTATCCTGTGGATTTAAGCCAGAGGGCTACAGGTAAATCGCTTTCTAAAAGAAAGCATGTGGAGATCAGCACAATTGGGTCATTTTATAGAATTATTACCTTAAGCTCAAGTTCTCACCATTCACACTTGTCTGTGCCCTATCAAAAGGATCCCAAATAAGAAGGGATTAAGGAACTCTGGCCTAGGATTCAAAGTTAACCTGGGATGATAAAATTTTGGCCACTAATTCTATCAGAACGAACCATTTTCTTCAGCTAACTATTATTATTTTCTTTTCTTTTTCTTTTTCTTTTTTTTTTTTTGGAACCAGGGATTGAACTCAGGGACACTCGGCCACTGAGCCACATCCCCAGCCCTATTTTGTATTTTATTTAGAGACAGGGTCTCACTGAGTTGCTTAGGGCCTTGCTAAGTTGCTGAGGCTGGCTTTGAACTCTCGATCCTCCTGACTCAGCCTCCCAAGTCGCTTGGATTACAGGCGTGCGCCACCGCGCCCGGCTTTATTATTTTCAATTCTCTTTCTGTTATTGGAATTCAGAAAATGATAGCCAAAGTATGTCACCTTGGCCTGTTGAATACTTTGAAGAAAACAATATTAGAAGGACCAAGATGCAGCCTCAGAACCACGGTCCGTCTCTCACCCCTCATTCTCCCCCCAAGTGACTTATAGAAGCTAGAATTCCTCTACCCCAATGTGGGTCATAGAATCTAGAACCCTTTACCCTAAAAGCACAAGCCACAAAACCTAAAAGTATTTCTCTAATTTTCCTCCACACTTTTTTGGTAAGAGTTGGCCAGAAAGAAATTCCCCAGCATGCCTGGTCTTAGAGTAGACCTTAAGACCATCATTCCTGATGGTTCCTGCCCTATACCTGGAAGGAAGAAATATTGCACAAAGTGGCCAAGATGATTCTGAACAGATAGGCATTACTGGTTTCCCCACTCAGTCTACTAACTTTAGGTCATATCCTTTGTGCCCAATTGCATTTCTGCATGACTCTCCATTGTTTATCAAACCTAAAGCTAAATGTAGCCAGTTTTTCCAGGGTCTTTGGGTGTTCAATCAAGGTTCCCTCATATAAAACTTTTTTTTAATTTTTTTAAAATTTGTTCTAATTAGTTAAACATGACAATGCATTTTAATACATCATACATAAATGGAGTATAACTTCTCATTCTTCTGGTTGTACATGATGTAGAATTACATTGGTCATGTAATGATATATGTACATAGAGTGATAATGTCTGATTCATTCTACTATTCTTCCTACACCCATACCCCTCTTCTCCACTCACTCCCATCTGCTTATTGCAAAGTACCTCTATTTTTCCCTAACCCCACCCGCTTATTATGAATTAGTATTCACATATCAGAGAAAAGATACAGACTTTGGTTTTTGGGGATTTACTTATTTCACTCAGCATGATATTCTCCATTTACCTACAAATGTTATAATTGTATTCTTCCTTAAGGCTGACTAATATTCCAATGTGTATATATGCCACATTTGCTTTATCCAGTCATCTGTTGAAGGACATCTAGGTTGGTTCCAACAGTTTAGCTATTGTGAATTAAGCTGCTATAAACATTGATTTGGCTAAATTTAAGTCCTTTGGGTATAAACCGAGGAGTGGGATAGCTGGGTTAAATGGTGGTTCTATTCCAAGTTTTCTGAGTAATCTCCATACTGCTTTCCAGAGTGGTTGCATCAATTTATAGTCCCACCAGCAATGTATGAGTGTACCTTTTCCTCACATCCTTACCAACATTTATTGTTACTTGTATTCTTGATAATTGCCATTCTGACTGGAGTGAGATGAAATCTCAGAATAGTTTTGACTTGCATTTCTCTAATTGCTAGAGATTTTGAAAATTTTTTCATCTATTTGTTGATTGATTGTATTTCTTCTTCTATGAAGTGTATGCTCAGTTCCTTAGCCCATTTATTGATTGGGTTATTATTATTATTATTTTAGTGTTGAGTTTTTTGAGTTCTTTCTAAATCAAGGAGATTAATGCTCTCTCTAAGGTGAATGTGGCAAAGATTTTCTCCCATTCTATAGCTCTCTCTTCAAGTTATTGATTGTTCCTTTGCTGAGTAGAAGCTTTTTAATTTGAATCCATCCCATTTATTAATTCTTGATTTTACTTCTTGTACATTAGGAGTCTTGTTGAGGAAGTCAGATCCTAAGCTGACATGGTGAAGATTTGGGCCTACTTTTCTTCTGTTAGGTGCAGGGTCTCTGGTCTGGTGCCCTAAGTCTTTGATCTACTTTGAATTGAGTTTCATGCATGTTGAGAGTTAGGGTTTTAATTTCATTTTGTTATATATGAATTTCTAATTTTCCCGGCACTATTTGTTGAAGAGGCTATCTTATCTCCAGTGAATATTTTTGGCCCCTTTGTCCAGTATGAGATAATTGTATTTATGTGGGTTTGACTTTGTGTCTTCTATTCTGCACAGTCTATGTGTCTGTTTTGGTGCCAATACCATGACATTTTTGTTACTATGGCTCTGCAGTGTAGTTTAAGGTCTGGTATTGTGATGCCTCCTGCTACACTTTTCTATCTGAAGATTGCTTTGGCTATCCTGGTCTCTTATTTTCCAAATGAATTTCATGATTGATTTTTCTATTTATATGAAGAATTTCACTGGAATTTTAATAGGGATCACATTGAATCTTTTGGTAGTGTGGTCATTTTGACAAATTAATTCTGCCTATACAAGAGCATGGGAGATCTTTCCATCTTCTAAGGTTTACTTCAATTTCTTTCCTTAGTGTTCTGTAGTTTTCATTGTAGAGGTCTTTTACCTCTTTTGTTAGATTGATTCCCAAGTATTTCTTTCTTTCTTTCTTTCTTTTTTTTTTTTTTTTTTGAGGCAATTTTGAATGGGGTAATTTTCCTAACTTCTCTTTCAGTTGATTCATCATAATGTATAGGAGCACAATTGATTTATGGGTATTAATTTATACCCTGCTATTTTGCTGAATTCATGTATGAGTTCTAGAAATTTTCTTGTCTAGTTTTTTGGGTCTTCTAAATATAAAATCATGTCCTTGTCAAATAGGGATAGTTTGAGTTTTTCTTTTCCCATTGTTATCCTTCTAATTTCTTCTAATTGCTCTGGCTAGAGTTTCTAGGACTATGTTGAATAGATGTGGTGAAAGAGGGCATCCCTGTCTTGTTCCAGTTTTTAAAGGGAATGCTTTCAATTTTCCTCCATTTAGAATGGTGTTGGCCTTGGGCTTAGCATAGATTGCCTTTACAATGTTGAGGTATATTCCTGTTATCCATAGTTTTTCTAGTGTTTTGACCATGAAGCAGTGCTGTATTTTTCCAAATGTTTTTTCTGCATCTATTGAGATAATCATATGATTCTTGTTTTTAAGTCTATTGATGTGATGAATTATGTTTATTCTTTTCTATGTTATACCAACCTTGCATTCCTGGGATGAACCCCACCTGATTGTGGTGCACTATCTTTTAAATATGTTTTTGTTGTGATTTGCTAGAATTTTATTGAGAATTTTTGAATCTATGTTCATCAGGGATATTAGTCTGAAGTTTTCTTTCCTTGATGTGTCTTTGTCTGGTTTTGGTATCAGGGTGATACATGCTTTATAGAATGAGTTTGGAAGGGTCCCCTCCTTTTCTATTCCTTGGAATACTTTGAGGAGGATTGGTGTTAATTCTTCTTTGAAGATGTTGTAGAGCTCGTCTTAGTGTCCATCTCATCTTGGACTTTTCTTGGTTGGTAGGCTTTTGATGGTATCTTCTCTCTCATTGCTTGAAATTGATCTGTTTAAATTGTGTATGTCCTCCTGATTAAGTTTGGGTAATCCTCTAGAAATTTGCCAGGAGCATTGTGAATTCAAAGCCAGTTTCAGTAACTTGGTGTGGTCCTAAGCAACTTAGAAAAGACCCTGTCTCTAAATAAATTTTTGAAAAAGGGCTGGGGATGCCTGTCTTCAAAAGCTTGCAAGTTGCCTCACCATGTCATCCATGTTATCTATGGTTTTGTGCTATGGGGGTATTCTAGGCTGGTGCATGCAACCAGCCTACTCCTGGAGTTCACTGATACATCCTATGAGGAGAAACAGTACATTTGCAGGGAAGCTCCTAGGATCAAAGCCAATGACTGGGTGTGAAGTTCAAGCTAGACCTGGACTTTCCTAATCTTCCCTACCTTGTGGATGGGAAGAACAAGATCACCCAAAGTAATGCCATCTTAATATATCACTCATAAGCACCACATGTGAGGCAAAAGCAAAGAAGAAAAGATTCACATAGAAATCATGGAGAACCAAATAATGGATTTCTGCATGCAACTGATTTGCTTCTGCTACAACCCTGACCATGAAAAATGAAGCCTCAGTACTTGGAACAGCTAACTGGACAACTGAAACTAATCTCCTTGTTCCTGGGGAAATACTCATGGTTTGCAGGGGAAAAGCTTACCTTTGTGGATTTTCTCAGCTATGATGTCTTAGACCAGAACCAAATGTTTAAGCCTAAATGCCTGGATGAGTTCCCAAATCTGAAGGCTTTTATGTGCTGTTTTGAGGCCTTGGAGAAAATAGCTGCCTACTTGCAGGCTGACCTGTTCTTCAAGATGCAATAACAATAACAAGATGGCCAAGCAGAACAACAAGTGTACATGCTGAGCAAGAGAAACTTCTTGTTTTGTTCCATCCTGTACCCGGGGGCCTGTGCTCTACTCTTTCCAATAAATAGCAATTAGGTTAAAGAGGGGTGGGGGTGCCGGGATGTGGCATAGTGATTAAGAATCCCTGGTTCAATCCCAGGTGCTAACAAAAATGAAAAAAGAAAAGAAAAAGAAAAAGAGGAAAAAAAATCACTTTTTTCTTTTCTTTTCTTTTTTTTTTTTTTTTTTTTTAGGTACCAGGAATTGATCCCAGGGGAGCTTAACCACTGAACCACATTCCCAGCCTTTTTTAAAATTTTTGAGACAGGGTCTCACTAAGTTGCTTATGGCCTTGCTAAGTTGCTGAAACTGGCTTTGAACATGTGATCCTCTTGCCTCAGCCTTCTGAGGCACTGGTGTTACAGACGTGCACCACCATGCCTGGCACTACTTATTTTTCAAAGACTGTCTTAGAAGTTCAGCTAAGAGTTTTCCAGATGAAAGCCCACAATTAATCACTATAATAAGTTTCACACATAGTATCTATTCAATAAATATTTAAACAAGTGAATTTATAAGTAGTCTGTAAAAGAAGGGAACGTTTGTTTTAAAGGTCAGTTATCTCAGTAAGTTCTTAATAACCATTGCTTTGAATTATCCAGAAGTCCAAATGCAGAAATTCCTGTATTTGTGGTTTCATATATTGCCATTAAAGGATTTCTAACTTCCTATTTTTAGAGAAGCCTATTTTAGATATCTGTCTAAAAAGCATTTTCCAGACATACGTACAGTTTTGCAAAGAAGCGACAAAGTCTGGCATCTTCCAAGGAGTATAACACAGAGTATAAATTTAGGAGTCAAACAAATCTGGGCTGAAATCCAAGCTCTGTTATGACGTAGCATGACCTTGATCAAACAAGCTACCTTGTCAGTCTTAGCTAAAGAATGAGAAAAAGGGAAGAAGGAAGGGAAGAAGGAGAGAGAGAAGAAGGGAAGAAGGAAAGGAGGATGGATGGATGGAGGGAGGTAGGAGGGAAGAACAAAGAGAGGAAGGAAGAAGGAAAGAGAGAAAGAGGAAGGGAGTAAGAGAGAGAGAGAAGGATAGAGAGGGAAATAAAGGAGGAAGGAAATGTTCTCTTTTCGGGGTTGGTATGGCAGGAAGGAGATTAGAGATAAAATAAGGAAAAAGGAAATACATAGTATGTTTCCTGGCACAAAATATATATTCAAAATGTTAATTATCATCATCATCATCATTTGTGATGAATAACTAATTTATCATTCTACATAAAACACATTGTTTTATGAAAAGATACAATTGATTTTTTCCTCTGATAATTCTTCACATTACCTATTTTGTTGCACTTATTGCAATTATGGTC
The DNA here is from genome assembly GCA_020662805.1 of Glaucomys volans. Taxonomy (NCBI): domain Eukaryota; kingdom Metazoa; phylum Chordata; class Mammalia; order Rodentia; family Sciuridae; genus Glaucomys; species Glaucomys volans. The sequence continues at coordinate 555,145 of JAJEJO010000255.1, read as the reverse complement.
TGAATGACACTTGTTGATTCATAAATTGATCCCTTTATCTAGGGGCTGGATTTGCCCCTGGCCTTTCATTATGTCACCTGATTGCTTTTTGAAAAATGGTTTAATGGTTCTTCATTGTTCTCATCAAGAACCTCACCTTCCCAGAGATGGCTTTGGAAGGAATGGGGAGTGGTAGATGAACCTGCAGTCAGAACCTTGCAGAGTATTTTGAAGTATATAGCAAATGGCATTCACTGATAGCATTAATAGTATAAAGTATTTCAATCAATAGCTTGTCCATCAGGTGAGCCTCGGGCAACTGCAATTGAAAATATTAAGCGCCTCCACAAAAACCACTGTAGATTGTTGAAGATCCAGAAACAAGCAGGACACCAAACCTAGAGTCTATACTGCAAGGCAAGAATAGAAGGGAAACTCTTATGTGGAGAGCTGACAATGACTAAATGAGAAGAAAAATCCAGACTTGCTCAAGGCTGAAGCAAAAATGGACCTCTTAGACTCCAGACTTCTCACCAATTAATTAAGGAAAAGATATCCTCATTTTGGTCTTCTTGCTCCACAGAATTATTTTCTTGCTTATATGTTTACACTCAAATTAAACTTAAATAAAATGCTGATGGTTATCATTACAAGGTATAGGCCAGCTTGCACTCATGCAACTCAGGACTTTATGAAGACAAAGAAGTGCTTCAGGTGTTAGACAAAGGAACTTGGATGATTTAGTCTATATCTTATTATTAATGTCAACATTTCCGTGCTCTGAGAATAGATGTTCTACTTTATATCTCTCCAGAAGTTGATCCTGAGCTAAACACTTCAGTGAAAGTAGTTTATTTGTGAGGTGAGCACAGAATATATTTGTAGGGAGAAGGGAGTCGACAAAGGGAAGGGAAACATATAGAGTGTGGAAACTGGGGGCCACTGTGCAGCCAGCACTGAAGAATAAGGAATGGGGATATTATACACAAACATGGGAGTGTCACATTCTAGGACTGCTCCCAGGGGGTTTTAAATCCTCAGGACTACTGATATTGATCAATATCACTGTTAATCATATTTTTATTGCTGTGACAAAAATATTTGATAAGAACAACTTAAAGGAAGAAAAGTCTATTTTGTACTTGGAGTTTCAGAGGTTTCAGTCCATGGTTGACTAACCCATTACTCTGGACCCCAGATGAGGCAGAACATCATGGCAGAAGGGTGTGACACAGGAAAACTGTTCAGCCCATGGTAGCCAGGAAGCAGATACAGTGAGAGAAGAGCCAGGGACAAAATAAAATCCCAAAGAGCACATCCCTAGTGACCTACTTTCTCCAGCTACATGCCCCTGCCTACAGTTATCACCTCGTAATCTATTTAAATTATTAATCTATCAAATGGATTAATCCACTGATTAGTTTACAACTTTCATAATCTAATCCTTTCACCTCTGAACATTTCTACATTGTTGCATGAGCTTTCCAGGGGATATCTCTTATCCAAACAATAATATTCTACTTCTGGTCTCCAAAGTGCTGTCCATGTTGCAATACAAAACACATTAGTTCCTCTCTATAAAAGTTCCCACAGTCTAAGTAGCTTTAGCAAAGCCCAAAAGTCCACATCCAAAGTCTTATCTGAGCCTCAAGGCAAACTCTTGGCTATGAATCCCTATAAATGTCAAAAGCAAGTTACATATAAAATATCCAATATTTAATGGCACAGAGTAAACATTTCTGTTCCAAAAGAGAGGACTAAAGGCATAGAAATAAGGGATGGGACCAAAAGGAGACTAAAACCCAGCTGGACAGGGTTTTAGGTTTTAGGTTTTAGGTCCTATAGTTTCATGTTCAGCATCTGGGCAACATAGTGCCAAGATGTGCTCTCTAAAAGGCTCCTGACCCTGTGACCTTGCCAGATGCAGTCCACATGACCTCTCTCTTAGGCCAGATCTGCTCACTTCCCACAGCTCTTCTTGGCAGACATTCCACATACTGGCTTCTCTTTACTCCAGGGGTCTCCATTCCATCTTTGGTTTTATTCTCACAACTTCATGAATCACCCTATGATAGGCTGCCCACAGGATTTTGACCTTGTTACACTCTGCCTGGCCTTCCTTTTAAATCTTGATGGACAACTCTGTGACCCCCTACCTCCAGCATCCTTCCCTCTTGTAGAATCAACACCACATGAACAATGCCAAGGTCTGCCACCAGCTCCAGCAGGAGCTGGGCCCCCGAGAACATGGCCTCAGGGATCTCAGAGTGCCTGGGCAGCTAAGCATGATGAAACAAATTCTGGGGAAGCAAGTTCCTGGGCACCCCTGTGCAGGCAGAGTGCCCCCATGGTTTATGCCCTTGAGCCTATCATGTGTGTGGTCTTGCTAATTCTTGAGATGTCCCCAAGTCAGCATTCCTATTATCTCTGTGTAAAGCACTTAGCTTCTCTTTAGTGATGGGAATCTCTTCAGCAATCACAATTTCCTTGGCCTCAATTTTACACGTGCTCTTCTGGTCAAACAGCAAGTTTTAGCTTCTTTCTTCTCTGTCTTTGCTCCTGATTTTCACAGTAAACCTGGGTAAAAGTTGACAGTAATACCTATGCCATGGCCTGAATGCTTTGCTGCCTGGAAATTTCTTTTGCTGAATTAATTAATTTCCATTAATTTAAAATTCAACCTTATAGCTGCATGAAGTGCTACACACCTGTAATCCCAGTGACTTGAGGGGCCGAGGCAGGAGGATTACAACTTAGAGTCCAGCCTCAGTGACTTAGTGAGACCCTATCTCAAAATAAAAAAAAAAATTAATAAGAACTAGAGATGTATCTCAGTGTTAAAGTACCTCTCAGTTGGATCACCAGTACCAAAACAACAACAACAAAAAAATGCAGCCTCACACAAGGTCTCAGGACATGGGTAAAATGTACATAACTTCTTTGCCATGTGTACTATGTGTGACCTCTAATCTAATTCCCATTATAGTCTTCATTTCTTTCTGAAACTTCATGAGTAGCCCTTACTGTCCACATCCTACATACATATATATGTATATATATGTAATATTATATATATAAGTACTTTACACAGAGACCATAGGAAAGATATACATTATATGTGTATGTATATATAATTCATTGTACACAAATGGAGTACAACTTTTCATTTCTCTGGCTGTATACAATGAAGAGTCATACCATTCGTGTAATCATACGTGTACATAGAGTTTCTCTTATTCCACCATCTTTCCTCCAGCCCCCTCCCCTTCCCTCATTTCCCTTTACACAATCCAAAGTTCCTCCATTCTTCCCTTACCCTTCCTTCTCCCCAATTATGTCAGCATCCATTTATCAGAGAAAACATCTGGCCTTTGGTTTTTTGGGATTGCCTTATCTCAGCATGCTATTGTCCAACTCCATCCATTTATGTTCAAATGCCATAATTTTATTCTTCTTTATGGCTGATTAATATTCCAGTGTGTGTGTGTGTGTGTGTGTGTGTGTGTGTGTTTGTATGCCACATTTTCTTTATCCATTCATCTGTTGAAGGGCATCTAGGTTGGTTCCATAGTTCAGCTATTGTGAATTGAGTTACTATAAACATTGATGTGGCTGCATCACTGTAGTAAGCTGATTTTAAGTCCTTTCGGTTTAAACCAAGGAGTTGGATAACTGGGTCAGATTGCGATTCATTCCAAGTTTTCTGAAGAATCTCCATACTGCATTCCAGCAATGCGAGTGTACCTTTTTCCTCACATCCTCGTCAACACCTATTGTTGCTTGTATTCTTGATACTAGCCATTCTAATTGGAGTGAGATGAAATCTTAGAGTGGTTTGATTTGCATTTCTCTAATTCCTAGAGTTGTTGAACATTTTTTCATATATTTGTTAATCAATTGTATATCTTCGTCTGTGAAGTGTCTGCTCATTCCTTAGCCCATTGACAGATTGGGTTATTTGTATCTTTGGTGTTAAGTTTTTTGAGTTCTTTATAAATGTTCACATCCTAAGCCACATCCTGAGCTCCCACCCAAATCGCCCATTAACTCTGCTTACAAAATTCTAAATATTCTTCATCCTGCATCTTCAAACTTTTCCAAAGTCCTCACACAAACCTGTTCCAAAGACTTCTGAATTGCATGGTCAGATTAGTCACATCAATGACCCCACTTCTTAGTACCAATTTCTGTATTAGTCAACTTTTCATCACTGTGAATAAATAATCACTATTGATATTTCCAATTCCAATTTTAAATTAAATGGAAATCAGGTACACTCTCAGTAAAGAAAAGAGAAAGAGGATGATGGGAAGGGAGGGACTGAAACAAAGTTTCCCCGACTCCCTACAGCCATTTCTAACTCATGCTAAAACACTACAAACCCTTCTTTCTTCTTGTGCTGCGCTCCAGTATGCATTTTCAGCGCCTGGAGCAAACACAGAGTCCACACTGGAAAAGGATTCTGTTGCCTTCCTATCACATCAGATACCTGATACTTAAGTGACTCCATCTCTCCAGATGTGCAGTAGTCCAGTTTCCTTAGCTCATCTTGTCCCCAGATCCCACTCCTGGAAGCTGTTACATATCTTGGGAGCTGTGCCTTTTGGCTCCTACCCAGAGAACAATCATTTCCTCCAGATACTTATGCGCCCAGAGTTCATGGGAGCCTTCAAATTATGCTCCTCTCTTCCCAGGACTAGATTCTGTCCTGAGAGACTAGAGATTCATAAAATTTAAACCCAGTGTTCTCTTTGAGAAGGAAAAATTAGTGATTTATTGATATTATAGACATTGTCTTGCTACATGCTTGGGGAAAGATAAAATCTCTGACCACATTGACCTGTGTATCCTGGGGCTCTGGCTTCCCATTAAGTATAAAACAAGGAAAAAAACCTAATTTATATCATAAGGAATACTTTATTATCTGATTTCCTCTACCTGTCTTTTGTGTGGAGAAACTGAACTATGAAGCGAAAAGGACTCAAATGATCATTGTGACTGATGAATGTTTGGATGATCCAAATGCAGATGGGAAATTACTGTGCAGGTGAGGACTGAGTCCAAATACAGGTTTTATTAGAATGGCAGGATTGCTCCCCAAAACGTCACTTAGTTTCAAGAGGAGTACTATTGACCTGTCTTTAATGGTGAAATTCTTGAATTCTCTCAAATATGTGCGCGCACACACACATACACACACATACAAAGACACATAAACACACACATACTCACAAACACAGACACATTGAGACAGATAGAGCTCTTTAAGCCTGGAATTTTACTGGCTTAATTTTAAGCTAAAAGAGAAATCTCACTGGGAGAACATTTGTAGATAAATTGTCAAACTGTTAGAGAATTTCAGCACTTTTAAAAATGAGAGCGTGTGGAGGAATTTTTTCTTTGCTATATTTCAATTCCCCCATCAAAAGAGATTGCCCTTTTATAAAAAGGTCAAACTTTATATATTTGGTTTTCATGTCAGATTGTTAAGGAGAAATATAAATTTCTTCATGCTGCCAATGTACCATATATTAAAGAAACCCAGAATTGCATACTTTTGAAGCTAATATTGTTTGAAAAAAAATGAGTTATCCTATGACTTAGGCCATTAAAATATCAGGTTGGGAAAAAGATTTCCTCTGTGAACATAAAGTTCATTACTGACCAAAGATCCCCACATAAATGGTTTAAATGTTTCTCACTGTTGCTGAAATAGCAAGTTGTGCAAAGATGAGCATAAAACTGGATATTTGTTTTTCATCCTAAAATATGTTCTCCTTGCCATGTTTGACCTTAAATGGAGTTTGTACTATCTCTGATTCTGTTTTGCTGATGCTCCTGATAGAAATGTGCGGGATGAGTCACATGTATCTGCTTTTAAACATCTGTGCCTACAAATAGTTACTGTATTTAATTTTCACTTGGTTGATATTCTCTTTTTCCATTATTCCTATGGGTTAAATTATGCACATCTCTGAAGACACGTTTTATACCTAAAGACCTAAAAAATAAAGAGAAATGCATGTAAAAAGGACATCATTTTGGTTTCCCAAATACAAGGTCAATGTGGAAAATCTTTTACTTAACCACCTCAGTCTCTTCCCTCATGGGGTCTACTCTCATTGATTCTGGAAAGCTCTGTGAAGAAAAGATAATGCAAAGGAGAGACAAAAACAAGGGATGATGGAGTTTCAAACTTGACTGTCTTAATAAGATTGGCCTAATTCCTGCTTCCAAAATTTGCATGTATCTACAACATACTTGGTTTTGCCTATTTTGTCATCACTGACATTTCAGGATAGGGACTCTATCCTTACACTGCCCAGTCAAGCAGTTCATACTGAAATTCAAAGGAGGAATCATTTTTATCAGCAATGGACTAGTTAATACTGGTAAGACCTCAGAAGAGAGAATAATTTTGATGCCATTGGACATCACAGGCTTACCTGTTGATTAGATTATTGTTTGCCTGTCGCTGGGGTCTCTAAGGTCCATGTGGAACAAGAGGCTTATGGTTTGTTCTCAGTTCTACCTCAAAACCAGTTAGTCCTCACACATCCTAAGAAAATACCTACGGAAAGGGTCCATGGGTGTGTCTCTGCTCAGTTCAGGTGTCCTCACCTACTTCGACATGGATGCCCTTGTGTTCCATGGGCTTTATCCTCTTAGCCTAAGTCTTCACAGAGTCTTTTCCAGCCCCTCTGTGACATATTACAGTCCCTTCACCACTCTGGCTAACTGAATTTGAGGACTGCTGCTTCTCCTTCTGTTCTCACCTTCCCTAACCTCTTTCCCTTCCCTTTCAACTTCTCCTTATTCTCTTCCTTTTGTTCAGTCATGCACCACTTAATGACAGGGACACATTCCAAGAAATGTGCCATTAGGTTATTCTGTCTTTGTGTGAACATCACAGAGGGCACTTACACAACATGGATGATAAAACATACTACAAACATAGGCTATATGGTACACATTGCTCATGGAGCCATGATGTACAAACAATACGACACTAAATTAAGCACTAGAGAAAATGATGCAATTGAGAGATTCAACACAAACATGAGATATGTTGAAGTTACCAGCAAAACATAACATAGTATTTTACAGTGCATTGTTTTTACATACACTCTTATGGAAGTTTAGTATATTAAATGCATCAAATTATGTGCTGAACATATTGTGTGTGCTATAGTTTAACATGACTGGCAGCACATAGGTTTGTTTACCCTAACATCACCACACCTGTAAAAAGTTCATCTAGTTTCCATAACACAGTTGTATTAGCATGATAAAATTATGTGGGTAGTTGACGCTTTTAGATGTAGACTCTTCAAAGATTTGCATAACATAGGGAATGTTTTTTCCTAGAAATTTCTAAAACAAAAAACAAACAAAAAAAACTTGTTGTTAAACCTTTCTGGGTCTTTTGCTTTTGGAGAATAGTATTTTGATTCCTGCTTCTTGAATTCAATCAGGTGGTTTATTTTAAATTTCATTTTTAAAAAAACAATATTTGCATTTAATATTATAAATTTGACTTCAAATATGACTTTTGCTCCATCCCAGAAAGTCTTGACATGACTATATAACTCGCATTGTCATTCACAATTCTGACTGTGATTTTTCCTCTTCAACTGAATAATGACCCCTACTCAAAAAAAAAAATCCATATTCTAATTCCTGGCATCTATGACTATTAGTTTTTATGGTCATATTAGTTAGATTCGCGTCACTATAATAAATACCAGAGATAATCAACTTACAAAGATAAAAGGTTTGTTTTGGCTCATAGTTTTGGAGGTTTGAGTCCATGATCAATTGGTACCATTGTCTTAGGTTTGTGATGAGGTAGCATATCAGGGAGGAAGTGCATGACAGAAAAAAATCACTTAGCCAAGAAGCAAAAGAAAGGAAGAGGAAAGAGTTCAGGGTCTTACAATCTCCTTCAAAGGCACACCCCCCGTGACATAGAGATTTCTCACTAGGCCCCCACTTTCCAAAGTTTCTGCTACCTATCAAAAGCACCACCCTAGGGACTGAGACTTTAGTACATAAGCCATTGGAGACATTCAAGATCCAAACTGGAGCAATGGCGAAGAGATCTTTGAAGAGGTGATTAAATTAAGGATCTTGAAATGAGTGAGCTATGCTGAATTATGTGTATGGGCATTAAATGCAATCACATGTACTCTTTTAAAACAGGCAGAGAAAGATTTCACACTGACAGAAGAGGGGAGGCAGAGAGTGAGGTGATTCAACCAAAGAATATTCAGACTTATCAGAAACCAGAAGATGAAAGGGGAAATTTTTCTCATAGAGCCTCTAGGGAAAGCATAGTTCTGACACTTTGATTTTAGCATAGTGATACTAATTTCACTTTTCTGATCTATACAACTGTGAGAAAACATATTTCTGTGTGTTAAGCATCACATTTGTGGTAATTTGTTGCAATAATAATAGAGAAGTAATATACCCATTAATTCTTTGGAAGCACATTTGTAAATTTCTTAATACATGTTTATCCATTTTTATTGATTTCTACTTTAATGGTGTTTCATTAGAAAGAAATTATTCAAAGAATACTGGCTATTCAAAATTTTTAGATAATAATTTTGTGACCTATGCATAGCAAATTTTATAAATATCTTATATGCACTTGAGAGAAATATATATATATACATATATTTTTTTTGAGACAGGAGCTAGTCTTGAACTTGAGATCCTCCTGTTTTAGGCTCCAGAGTTGCTAGGATAACAGACCTGAACCACCAACCACAAAAAGCTGGCTCTCTCTCTCTCTCTCTCTCTCTCTCTCTCTCTCTCTTATTTATTTATTTATTTATTTTTTGGTTAACCTTTTTAATTAGTTTTTTAGGCTGGGCTTGAACTTGCAATCCTCCCACCTTGGTGTCCTGAGTAGTTTTATTTGGCATTGTAGGATCATTCCTATATTATTACAGCAAAGTTTTCATTTTCCTGTTCATAATTCCTAGATTCTTACCAATTTAGAGTCTACTTAATCAATCATACCTGATACATGTTAAAATATACCTAAGGGTTTATGAAGTAGTCATTTTTCCCTATAATGATATCAGGATTTGCTTTTTATATTTTGAGGCCATGCAATTAGATATATACAATTTTGTGACTTTTATATTTCTTCTCCCTAAAGTCTGAGGCCTCAGTTCCACATCAATGATGTTTGTGTTCCTTTCCTATATCGGGTCAAAAGTTTCCAGTTCAGTGGTTGAATTAACCCTAGTGCTGCATCTTTTCCCTTTCTCCTTCAATCTGGAGATTCATCAACCAGACTCTAGTATTGAGCAGTGAACAGTTCTCTAATTCCTTTTGTTTTTCCTTTGTGTGTAATAAAACTGTCCAGGTCAAACTCCTGGTTCAGGCCACCTTCTTCTAGACCTCCAGCACTTTCTTTGATTTTTTTCATTTATGGTCTTTAAGTACATTTATGTGATTTTGAGTTCCAAATATTCTCATTCTTGTCTATTTTTCCTTCTATGTATTTGGAGGAGCACCCAGAACCATCTTGCTTGGCATTATGCCTGTATTGTTTAAACTAGTTTGAGTAGGGTATTCTGATATTTGCTACTTAATGACAGGATATTAGTTTCTCCATTTTACTGATTTAAAAACTGAGGCAGAGATGCTACAAGTGTATCCCAAGACCTATAGCTTATAAACAAAGGACCCAGAAAATCAATTTAAGTTGTTTGACTGCAAAATCTAGGGTCTTTCATTTCTACTATGCTTGTTCCAAAATAACATTGCTGGAATCTTAGAAAGAGCAGGGATTTTTTTACCCACACTTGAACCAAGCCAGATTTGTCCCATCCTCCACAGCTGCTCACTGCTGCTTCTGCTGCCTATACCCATAATTCTAGCTTATTTCATTGATGGTACCACCACAGTTAGATTTAACCAATGTTGCCAGCTGTGGGGTTTCCCAGCAATATTTACTTTTCTGGCCTTGTTTAGCTCGTGTTTCCTGTGCATGCCCACCATGTGTATCATACCACCTTACTGTGATTCTGGCTCCTCTCTACCAGACAATCATCTACAAAACAGACTCCAGAAAGCATAGCAGGTCTCTTAAATGTCTGAATCACTTCATGCAAATGTTTTTTTTTAAAACTTTTGGTCCTGGGATTGAACCCAGGGTTACTTTACCACTAAGCTACATCCTCAGCCCTATTTATTTATTTATCTTTAAATTTTAAGACAAGGTCTTGCTAAGGTCACTAGGGTCTGGCTAAGTTGCCCAGACTTGCCTTGAACTTGTGATTCTTCTGCCTCAGCCTCCCCAATTGCTGGAATTGCAGGCATATGCCACTTTACCTGGTTTGCAAATGCTTTCAAAAAATTCTCAAATGTAGAGGGCTGGAGATATAGCTCTGTTGGTAGAGTGCTTGCCTTGCAAGCACAAGGCCCTGGGTTCAATCCCCAGCACTGAAAAAAAAAAAAAAAAAAAAAAAGGAGATTCTCAAATGTAATCATATGCTCTTCATCATCAAAGAAAATTAATATCTTCACCTGCCTCGTTCTTCATCATTACTTTCTTTCAACTTCAACATTTAGCCAACCATAGTCATTTCAAAATGACTGGTCCTTTTGTTTAATGTGACTGTCTTGAAATTTGGGCTAGGCAATGCTCTTTCTTTTCCTTTCCTTTTTCTTCCCACTGAGCTAGACAAGAAACTGCTGTGTCTTTCTTTTCCCTTTTCTATTTGTAAGATGATATTTGCCACACTGGCCAAATGAGCAGGACTGGAAATACTCCATACCCGTAAGAAACCTTCCAGTTATCATAGCATGCAGTCAGCAGATACGAATACAAATAAAATTAAATCAGCTCCAGGAATGTGCTTTCCAAAGCATATAAATAGTTTTTTCAAGAATACACTCTCTCCTGACTTAAAAAAAAGCACAGTAATGTATTTTGCAAAATTAGATGATTGACAGTGACTCTTTAGTACAGAGTTAGGAAAGTATATAGTAATACCAGAACACACAAGTAGATTTGAGATATTTTGTTAATAAAGTGATCATATCATGGCAATATAATAATGAAGTGAGTTTCTCTCATGGAGTACACATTTTATGAGATGTTCCCTAAACTAATGGGTGTAGGAATGTATGAACACCTTTTGTTCACAATTTCAGATTCTCTTGGCCTCAGCTATCTTCTGAAGTCAGTGGAAGCTTCTGTGCCGGTCAGCTTCCTGCAGGTGCCAATGTTGTATTTGCACAAAGCAGGGGAAGTAGGTACTCAAACATACAGAGCATGCAGGAGTTCAGAAGGTTAGGCCTTGCAGAATGAACTTTAATTAATTATGGAGGAAGCCAGTGCTTAACTTCTGGCTTCTTTCTTCTTCTTGTGGAAATACCAAGCCTGGTTTCATCCAGTTCTTCAGATATGCCCAAATATAAGATGTTCTTAACACCAGCTGAGGGTTCTTCCTCTGTCTATGCCAAATCCCTTTCTACTATAGTTTGGATCTGAAATGTACCCCAAGGACCATGTGTTAAAGGCTTGATCATCAGTCCATGATGCTATTGGGAGGTGGTGGAACCTCTAAAAGGTGGAGCCTAGTGAGATGTCTTGGGTCACTGGGGGCATGCCTTCAATCTCTTCCTTTTCTGCTCTTTCGTGTCCCAATCATGAAGTAAATTATTTGCTCTACTATATACACTTGCCATGAGGTGCTACCTCACAACAGGCCCAAAGCAAAAGGGCAATCTGTCATGGACTGAAATCTCCAAAATTGTGAACCAAGTAAATCTTTCCTCTTTGTAAATTGATTTACTCAGGTCTTTTGTTAAAATAATCAAAAGCTGGCTAACAAACTGTCCTTCTCTGGATTATGCTCCCCAGTGAAAAGCTTGAACTTAAGCCTATTTTGAGTTCTGCTTTCTGGGAAACCCAGGAAAACACATAATTTAAACATTCTCACTTGGAAAATGCCATGCACCATATTTCATTTCTGAATGGCCACAATGCCCAATAGCTTCCTAAAGGTCCTAAGGAATTCTGCATTTAAACAAACAAGAAAGCAAAACAATAAAAAACCTGCTTGGTGTTTAACTTTGGTCACCGAATTAACAAAATCATTTGACCATAAAACACACTGGAGAAACTGTTTGCTATGGTTTGAATATGTGTTACCCTCAATCTCATATGTGAAAAAATGCAAGAATGCTCAGAGGTGAAATTGTACTGTGAGAGTTGTGATCTAATCAGTAGATTAACCCACTGATAGGGATGAACTAGGTGGTAGCTAAAGGCAGGTAGAGTGTCACTGAAAAACATAGGTCACTGTAGGTGTATCTTTGGGATTTATATCTTGTTTCTGGTGAGCAGAGCTCTCCCTGTTTCCTGATTATCACGTCCTGAGTTGCTTTCCTCCACCACACTCTTCTACCATGATGTTCTGCCTCATCTTGGACTTAGAATAATGGAGTTGGCCAACCATGGAAGGAGACCTCTGAAACCATGAATCCTAAACAGACTTTTTCTCTTCTACATTGTTTTTGTCAGGTCTTTTTGGTCACAACAATATAACAGCTGACTAAAACATAGTTCTTTAAAACTGAGTGTAAGAAATGCATCCTGGGGAATGAAAATTTAGAATTTACTTCTATTACATTAATGATTTAGAACTGTTCAGACACTTTATTAATACAAGTGAGAATGGTGGTCCTCAAAAAGTATGTCAATGTCCTAACCCCTTTAAATGTGAATTTGACTTATTTGGAAAAAGGATCCTCACTGATGAGATTAAGGATCTTGAGAAGGAAAAAGTCATCTTAAATTATTTGGGTGGGCCTTAAATCCAATGTCTAGTGTTATTGTATGAGAAAGAAGGAAACAAGACAGGTACAGAAAGGAAGGCCATGCGAACAGGGAGGCAGAGGTTGAAGAGAGTAGCCACAAATCAAGGAATGGCAAGAATCACCAGAAATTAGAAGAGACAAAGAATTCTCCTATAGAACTCTGGAAGGGAGTACAGACTGCCAGTTTTGGACTTCTAGACTTCCAAACTGTTAGACAATAAATTTCTGCTAACTTAAGTCACCTAGTGTGTTGATTTATTACAGCAGCCACAGGGCACTAACAGAGATCTCATGCCTAATGGAAAAGACACACGGAAGGGACTTGCCTCGGCTCTGGAAGCCTGAATTTGGAGTTGTTTTCGTTCAAGCATGTTCTTCTTGGGGGCTTGTTTTTATAAAAAGAGATTTTGAAGGCCTTGTTCTATGTCAGGGTGAGCAGAAGAGAGGAGACAGGAGGAGGGTGGTGAAGAAGGGCCCAGTGCCTGGGAGACACAGCTCTCATTGACAAGCACTTAAGCACAATATACATCAGTCTGCAGTTTTGGATCTTGCTTTTCCTCATTTGCAAAAGGTATTGAGGAACTACTACTCCCTTCTAGCTCCAAATTTCTTTGATCACCCACAGGAATCCTTAAACAATATCTTCCCATACCCTTTAGGCTTCTGTTTATTTAGTTGCTTTTAGTGCTGCTTGAGATAAAACTCAGTGTGAACATGCTAGACAAGTGCTTTACCACTGAACTATATCACCAACCTTTAAAATATTTTTAATACACATGGTTTAGTATCCCACAGTTTTAGTCACCCACAGTCAATGGAAGTTAAAAAATATTAAATGGAAAATTCCACAGTTATTTAAAAAATAATTTATTAATTTTAAATTGCATGAGATATGAATCATCTCTTTATCCTCTGTATCTACACTATATACAGAGTCCTGTGGAACTCTGTAAAGTGCCTCTGACAGGTTGGCTATGCAGGATGGCAAGCAGCTTTGGAAATGGAAAAGGCTCCCGAGGGCATGCAGGTGCACCTCCTGCTTATGATATGAATCATCTATTTATCCAGTGTATCTACACTATATACACTACCTGCTGGTTAGTTGCCTAGTAGCTGTTTATGATTTTCTGATTGACTGTCAGTATCATAGTGCTCGTGTGTAAAGTTCAGTACTATCTGCCATTTCAGCCATCTAAAAGGGATTTTGGAATACTTTAGAATGGATAAAGGACAAAAGGAGAAAAGAGGGAAGGAAACAGTGTCCTCTTAAATGGTCAGGAACATGCTTAATACAATAAAATTGATTTAAACATAAGTTTATTCAGCTAAGAACACCCATACAAGGCTATGTCCTCTTCTTTTTCACTTTAAGTTAAATATGAAAAAACAATCAGACTACAGGGGCTACAGAGGCTCTTAAAATTTTGAGTAACTGTGGCTGAGTTATCTTCAGTATAGTTAGACAGTATTAATTGCCTTAAGTTGTACTTCCTTGACCTATTTCAGAAGAAAATTTGGAGAGCAGTCTTGATTGCAAACCTCTTTGTAAATATAGATTTTTCTGAAGTTTCTGTAAAACTGTAGCTTCTATTATCTTATTGGTCTTTTGGGAGGGGGTAGATTTTTCTTTTGAAACTCTGAAAGTCCATGGGGAGCTAAAGTTCCATACATAAGATTCACCCACCCTCAACCTTTTGGAAATACAAATGTTTCCTTTCAATATTGCTTTTAAAATCTGTGACCTATGACTGTTTCAGAAAAGTGAAGTTTAATTTTTTCAAGAATTGAATTATGTAATTTTTGTATTATATTTTTAACGTTTACTGGAGTTATTCACTACTTTCAAGTTCCATGATGATCAACAGGTAGTTATTTGTTTTTGAAAAGCAGCCTCCTTGAAGGCCTTTGCCCTTATCTTAAAATGAGTTTGCACCTAGTGAGGTGCGCCTGCATGCCCACTGGAGCCTTTTCCATATGGGAAGCTGCACAATGCCTGCTGTCCTGCATAGCCAACCTGTCAGAGGCACTTTACAGAGTTCTGCAGGACAACCTCCAGGCTCCAGTAAGCAGCAAAGAGATTCTTGAAGTAGAGCCAGATGCAAAACACAGTGACAGCTTTGGATTCCGTCCAGTCTCCAAAAAGAAGCACTGCAGATACAATCATTTCTTCACAGGGTCTTTAGAAAAGCGGTGTGGGGGGAGTTAACGAACATCTGTAGAATCTTTCCATGGTCAGAAGTAAACAGACTTATTAAAGAGCATATATTTCATAGAGACATTTTCACAGGACATTTGTAGAATGTTACAACCACAGCCTTGTGAGTGTAGAAAATCCAGGACAAGAAACAAGAATGCCTGAATTGCAGTCTTGATGTGGCCGTTCACTCCAGGCAGCACAGTGAGCTGGCCCTTCACAGCTCACAGACTTAATTCCTCCTTTATAAAAGGGCAGGAGGAGGAGACCTGTTTTTCAGGGTCACTGTGAGGACAAAATGAGATTGATGAAAATATCTGTCATACATATGTAAAATATCATTAGGAAAGGTTCCAGAGAGCACTTTCCCGAAAAGGACATGCTTTCATTCTTGGAAGGTTACACAATTCTTTACCAAGCAGCAGGAGGGTGCCCTAAATGTCCAGAGTCATTTTTCCTTTATTTGAGAAAGCAGGTTAGTATTGAGATTCTTTACTTTATGAGGCAGCCAAAGATTTATGTGCACTATAGTTCCCCTGAGTGTGCAATGGCTATAGAATGTTATTACAATAATATCCATCTGTGGAGATGTTGGAGGGTTAAATCCAAGAACTGGAATACTCAACTTGTGTGATAGAGTCAAATAAAGGTATAGCCTCAAAATATTCCCATTTATTGGAAGATTATAAGTCTATGAATGTCATCTTTCTCCTCCCTACTTCTTGTGTTCTTGAAAAATATGCCATTGAATGGAGCAAGGAAGCTCAACAAAATTTCCCATAGAAATTATGCATAATTATGGGTCTCTGTTCTTGGTCAAGAACTTGGCATTAAATGGACCATTGATGTGCTACAAAAAGAAAACACCACAACTGCAAATCACTACACTTATTTAGACTAGGAATACTTTGTTCTAAATGGTAGACTGTTCAAACTAGAAAAGATCTTAAAGGTGACCCAGGCCAACGTCTCATTTCAGAAAAAGAAATTAAAGCCCAAAGTGTTTTCTCTGTATACAAAGACCCAAGGGCTCCTGATTCAATATTTTCCCCATATTCTACTTTGTGAGTAAAGGTCTAGATGAGGACTATGCTATCTACTTGGCTATTCAAAGGGATCACAAACCCCATACATTTGTAATTTTTATAAGTGAGAAAAGTATAACTCAGAGAGTTTTAAAAGCTTCCTTTTAGCTGCCTGGATCTGTAACATCCAAAACGAAATGATCTTATTATGGTCATTAGAGTTACCACTGACTAGTTGTGCAACCTGAAGCTAGCCACTTAAACTTGACCCTTGGTACTTAGAAGAGCAATCAGTGGGTCAACAATGTCAGTATCACCTGGGAGCTTGGTAGAAATTCAGAATCTCAGGCTCACCCCATTCTTATTGCAGCACAATTTTCAAGTGAGTATTCCTTCTAGAAGCATTCTTTTTTTGTTCATTTCTAAAAGGGGCCATATATTGGAGTATTCTAGACCATCCCTTTGAGCTCTAATAAACTATGAGTTCATCTTTTTTCACCTCTCTACCCCTCCACAACCTTGCAATTCTAAAGAGAAAAAAATCACAAAGATAGTGTCAAGGTAAAGGTAAAGGAAAAGTGAACAGGGAGCAAATTTCTTTTTATTAAGTTCTTCTTTGAGTCAAATCACAGAATCACCCTCTTGTCTTTGTCAATACTTTTCAGAAGGGCTAAGGGTGAGCATCCTCCACAAAGAAAGAAAATGAGGATGCAATGCATATATTGGTTGGACAGGCCTATCTAGTAGAGGGGATGGAAGGAAGCTTTGGCAATTAAGACCAGCTGTGAGCCTTTCTTCTCCCTCTTCACTGTCCTCTGAGATTCTCCTAATTATTTTCAGGCATATGCATGACATTTGGATTCAATGATTGATGGACCTTGTTTACTGGAATGAACAGAGCCCAGGAGTCAAGGAGACCTGGGTGCTTGTCTCAGTTCTGCCACCAGAATAGCTAGAAGACTGTATGGTGGAGAATCTTATTTGATTGACCCAGGTTCCTCCCCTTTACAGTTAAATCATTGTTTTTTAAGTACTTTCATTGACACTACCAGTCTGCAAAATCAGTTGTTAAAAATCATCTGCTTATCTGTCTAAATTGCCTGCTGTTTATTGGTATGTGTTTGGTAATAAATCCTTCATTTCTAGCCCAGGAATTTGTTGCCCAGTAGAACGAGAGTGCCCTGGGTGAGTGTAGGGTCACAAGAACCAGGATTCCCATAGGCTCAGAAACCTAAAACATCTTTTAACTTAGTGGTTTCCTATCATTTAGTGTCAGATCAATCACTTTTCCTTTGGTCCTGAACTTACTTAAAGGAGCTACCTTTTCTCACAGTCTTATCAACTTCTACATTTTTACATGACCAGGGAAGCACATACCCACAAGATTGATCAGCTGAGCCTGTTTCTGTGTCCATGAAAATTAATTCAAAGGCAACTTAAATAGACCAAGTGAATTTCCTCTTTAAAAAGTTCCAATGGCTTGCCTCTGGATTTAACCCCATTTCTCTGAGGCTCCAGTCAGTGTTCATAGCTACAGCACACAAAACCCACTTCTCAGTCATTAGCCTCAACCTTTGCACTCAGACCAAGGTGGAGTTCTTCATACGCATTGGGCTAAATAATTGTTTTCCATTCTCATAAACATGCAAGTTTTAGGGCTCTGAAGTTGACTTTGAAAGTGGACACAGAGCTACACAAAGCTTTTGTTTACCAAACACTTTGCAAATCATTTCCCCTCCACAAAAGCCTTTAAAATGTCAACTTTCTGAATATCTCTGTCCATGGGGTGGCTCTCTTTCATGGGACCTTGGAAGTAATTTATTGCCCAGGATCTGCCAGCCACTAGATCAGGGAAAGTTGTGAATGTTTATGACTCTTCAGGCAAAACTTTTCTGAAACTAACTGGGAGAAGTTAGGGTCCTTTCATTTCCCTCTGTGGTACTGAAACATTCTTGTGAAGCTATTTTAATTTTAAATAATTGAGCTCAACAAGTAAATATTAAGTCAGAACTAATGAAATGCTTCAAAATGGAGAGATAAAGATGGGACAAAGAAATCTTGGGTGTAATAAGATTTTGGGTTTTTTTGCTCGCCCTTCCTTCCTTCCTTCCTTCCTTCCTTCCTTCCTTCCTTCCTTCCT
>JAJEJO010000255.1:444088-536948 GCA_020662805.1 Glaucomys volans | reverse complement strand
CCTTCCTTCCTTCCTTCCTTCCTTCCTTCCTTCCTTCCTTCCTTCCTTTCTTGAGCAGATACATGCACAACTGACATTCAGTCTCTCTTTAAGAATGAGTTCTGTGTAACTGAAATTAGCTCATGTAACTAAGTCAGAGTTAAATGAGCTAAAAACAGATCCATGAATAAGAGCAAGGCTGCAGACTCCATTTTCCCACACAGTTACTATATGAAGGAAATAGTCATCTTACTGTACTCCCTTTAATCAATAATTCATGAAGATCAAATTTTGCTGTAAAGACAATCACAAATCATCAAGAGAGAAGTAGAATTTATTTTTATTCATAGATGGGCCAAAGAATCATCTGGTCAGGTTCAGAGGAATTTGAGTTGGAATTATGGGCAGGAGGCACACCCAAATTTTTCCCCAAACACATTACTCTCTATTTGACTAACACAATATTCTCAAAAACAGATGAAGAAGACAACATAGCAACTTGTCCTCCAGAATGAGAATTTTAACCCATAGGCAAAATACGCCACTGAAGTGTTTTAAAGCATTCTTTAAGCATACATTCAGTGGTTGCATAGTTCTTTCCCCAAAACCACATTCTCTAGGCATTGAACAGGATGTATGGAGATTACCAAGTCACTCTCACTCTGAAGTCACTTTCCTAGCACTTATTGAGTCTGCCTGACTGTATGGACAAGAAAAATGAAAATGAACTTCAAGAACGAAAAAATTGTATGGATTCTGTGTGACAATGTCAAACAATACAATGAATGCTGTAGACACAATTGGGTTTTATTTTGCTTTTTTATTGAATATTCTAAAAGAAAAAGTTTTTTTTAAAAAAAAATGAAAAAAATTTGCAGATAAGGATGATGGAGAACCTTACTGACTTCCAAAAATAGATTGAACATTTATTCAGAACCCAGCTTTTAGCTGCATTGCATTCTTTTAAAGTTTTGTTTATGCAATTTCCCTTCCTTGCAGTGTTCATGTACAGAGCAAACATTTGTAAAAAGCTCCAGTCCCAAAGGATCCAAACAGCTATAAGATATCAACTCGGCAGTTTCTTTTCCAGAAATCTAAATAAACTCTTTTATTTTAAGGCCAATGAAATAACAATAACATAAAATAACCACTTTTTGCTCAGGCCACATGAACAAACGAAGATGTGCATGTGCACACACATGTATACATACAAACATGCACGTGGTGTCATTTAGCCAAGACTAACCACTCTAAAACAAAGGTTTTGCTAGATGACTTGGAAGATCATTAGCTTTACCTTGAATTGGCGAAGAAAGAAAAAAATGCAATTAAGCCTTAGATGTCAAGGCCAGTAAAGAAATGAGAATATTTAAAAATTTCCCTTTTGTATGCCACTGAAGCTAGAAGAGATGTAGGTGTCTTCTCTTCTCCTCATTGGCTCTTCCTGGCCATTTATCCTCCTTCCACCGTAACCCCACCATTACCTTAATCCTGTGAAGTTCAGCCATAAGATGATGCCACCTGCTGGTCCTTCCTGGGGCAGTCTCTAGCCACTCTCTCTCATTTCTTGAAGAGTTCAGTTTATTCTTTGCTTCTCTCCACTGCTACTCCTGTTATGATTCATGAGCATTTAAGTATCCACACAGTACTTCTGATAATTTAGGTTCTTGATTCTCCCTTCTCTGAATCCTTACCTCTTATGAACTTGCCATGTACCCTATCTCAGCTGCCCTCTCCAAATGCTCCAACCCTTACACGACCTTATAATTACCATGAGCTGTGCCCTTCCAATGGTCTCAATGTCAAGCTTTATACTTTCTGACCATCAGCTCCTATTTTTCCTGATCACAATTTCTCCTGCTCAAACTCAAACAACACCCATACACCCTAGGACCTGTAATACCCTCTCCCTCATTGTTTCCCTGCTTCTTGCCCTTCATGTCCTCTTCCCCTTTGACCTCACCTCCCCTTCCCACTATGTGTCCCATTGCTCTACTCTCTTTGTACCCAAAGTTCTACTGATAATTTTCTAAATTCATTGCCACCATATTTTCTCTGTTGGATTTTCTCTCAGATACATTCCAATCGGGTTTTTACTTCTGTCACTCCACTACAACTCAATACAATTTCCTCTCTTAGTCCTCTTCTTTTTTGGTCTATCTGCAGAATTTATGCCAGTTGATCATTTCCTTCTTCTTGCAGTACTTTCTTTAACGTGGTTTCAGAACACTATTTGCTCTGAGTTTTCTCTTTATATCATTGCCTACTCTTTCTTATAAGCTTTATTGGATTCTTTGCATTCTCCTAATATCCAAATGTCAGTGTGTTCTAGAGTTCAGTCTTCACATCTCCTCTCTATCTATGCAGACTCCCCTCTTAATCTCATCTAGTAGATGCTATTGCTACACTGATGACTCCCAAATGTCTGGCAGCAGTTTGGGTCATTCTCCAGAACTTCACATTTGTTTATCCACTTGCCTTCTTGAATATATAATGAGTATCATAAACATAACATGTTCAAAGATGAACTATTTTTCTTGCCATGTTCCCCATCCCATCTCAGTAAATTACAACTTCATCTTTCCAGTTGCTCAGGCTCAAATCCTTGAAGTCTTCCTTTCTTGGCTCCTTTCTCTCAGATCCTTCTTCTAATATAGTATCAGTTACTCTTGGCTCTCTCTTAGGAGTCATATCCAGAATTTTGCCACTTCTTAACTTCTGCTTCCATAATTTCTTGTGGAGAACACTGCACCAGCTTTCTGAAGTTTGCCTTATTCTCTTTCCTTCTTTCTCTGCGGTATGTATATGTGTGGTTTTGTTTTGTGTTTGCACAACAACATTTTAAGATCTAAGATGGACCTATAATTCCTCTGTCCTAAATCTGCCAGGAATTTCTATCTTTCTCAGAGTAAAACCAATCCCAAGTTTTCACTGTAGCTTGTAAAGCCCTACCTGACCTGGCTCCTGTGGTTTCTCCATCTACTCTCCTGTGATTGTCTCTCATTCACTCCACTTCATCCCCTCGGGATATCAGCTCTGAACAATAGTATTTACTTTTCCCAGATATGTTTCTTCTGACTCATTCAGGGGTTTGCTCAAATGCAATTCCACATCTCTCACATACACACACACATACTGCATATGTGAAGTAATGGATACATTAATTAACTTGGTTTAGCCATTCTGCAATGTATACATATATCTAAACATTACGTTGTATACCATAAATATATACAATTTTGTCAATTTTAAATAAATAAAGGTCAGTATCAAAGACTTTACTGTCTAATAAAATTAGCACCATGCACCCTTTCTTTTTTTCTATTTACTCTGCTTTATTATCCCTTCACACCCTTATTATCTGACAACATATGTATGTTATTTATCTGTTGCCTGCACTAGAAACTGGACTCTCTGACCATTATATTTTTGCTAATTTCATTGCTTGGCTCAGGACCTTTGAAATACAGTGGATGACCAATTAGCCTGTATTAATACATTAATTTTGAATCACAATATATTTGCATAACTGTACACACTCCAACCCACCCCTTATCAGATTCAACCACTGATTTGGCCATTAAGCATTTTTTGAGCTGCTTCTTTAGATACAATACAGCTACAAAATAAGAACACTGAGAAAATGAGGAGAAATTTGCTGACAGAAGTTGGCACTGATAACCACTTAAATTTTTTTCTACAACACTCCTAAGATGATAGTTTGAACAGTATCTCAGTTAAAGAGCAGGAAATCAGTTGTGGCATTTATCTGTCCAGTGAAAGATAGATGCAAATACCAAGATAAGTAAAGGCTTAATACCTGCACTTTGACTATCTGAAGTAAGAATATAAGAAAAATTTCAAGGAAATTTGCAGGGGATATTTTGATGGGCATAGAGGACTTTGAGTCATTGTAAATCTCTTATGCTTCACTTGTAAGTGATGTAATATGTCTCCTTGGCTCTCAAAAGAAAGGAAACACCTCTATACAGGAAAACCATAATAAATTATATTTACAAACTAATATCTCTAATGAGCAGTCTGACACTTTTTTGAAAGATATTTCAGATGTGCAAAGAGTTGTTTTTACAGATTTATTTTATTTACTTTAGTAAATCCTGACAGCAGCAGCATACTGACATTGGGGTTGAACAAAGGATGGCTATGTTTTATTTGTGCTACATTGAATTTGTGTTTTACACATGTGGAAAATAGTGAACAATTATTTATTCCTCTAAAAACCAATGAAGTCAAACTTCTTTTCACATGCTTGCTATTCTTTTTTTTTTTTTTTTTTCGGAACCAGGGATTGAACTCAGGGACACTTGGTCACTGAGCCACATCCCCAGCCCTATTTTGTATTTTTATTGGAGACAGGGTCTCACTGAGTTGCTTAGGGCCTCGCTAAGTTGCTGAGACTGGCTTTGAACTCGTGATCCTCCTGACTCAGCCTCCCAAGTTGCTTGGATTACAGGCGTGCGCCACCACGCCCGGCTATGCTTGCTATTCTTTTAGGCTTCCTTATTTGATTTTTGCTCAGGTTTTGAAATTTCTCTCTTCTGCCCAGAACTTACTTCCCCCAGGTCTTCCCACAACTTCCCTTTCACTTAAATGTCACCCCTTAAGGGTGAGGACAGCAATAGGTAATTGGCCCAGCAATATATAATTACTGTTAGGAGGAATAAATTTCAAGAGCATTGTTGAGCAGCAGGATGACTACAGTTAATGACGTTCTTAAACATGTAAAGAGAACGGATATTATGGTTATGTGCTCTCACCATAAAAAGAATGACTATGTGAGGTGATGCATTTTCTAGAGTCAGATGTGATCATTCTACAAAATGCATAGCTCAAAGTACCATGTCACACACTGTAAAAACATGTAATGTCGCCTGTCAATTTTTTAAAAATTTAAACTATAAAAAAGATAAGAGCAAAGTTACTTCCTCAAAGAGCCTTTAGCTGACTGTTCAATTTAATTAAACTCCTGCTCATATGCTGTCTTTGACATTACCCTGCTTTATTCTCTTCTTAGAAATTATCACTGTCTGATTAGATTTTGTATTCCTCAAAACTGCAGTATGTTCCTAATATTTGCATACCCTCTCATTAAAAATAGTTAATGTCCTTGAAGATTGCAAATGATGGTGTTAATCTTTGTATTACTGCTATGTTTATTAGCATGACTAGTTACCATTTTAATTCTTTTAAAAGATAAATTTAAAACGGAAATCTTAAATAAAAGTATGTCCACAATTTTAAAAAGAAAAAAAGAATTCACCACTGTCTGAAGTTATCTTGTTTACTTCCTCAGCATCACCAGATGACTTATTAGAAATGCAGATGCTCAGGCCTCGCCTTAGACCTGCTGCCTCTAAGATTCTGAGGTTGGAGCCCTGTGATCTGTGATTCAGTATCTTACCTAAATGTGCCCTGCAATTTGAGAATCACTTTGGGAGATGCTCCTAGCTCTTCTCCTTGTTGCACTTAACTTTTTTAGCATTGAAATTACCAAAGGATTTCAAAGGCAGAAATGAGAATAGAAAATAATATGATGAATAACACAATGGAGCCCAATGGTTCCACTTAGCAAATTTTAGTATAATGTCATATTTATTTCAAAATATTTAAAAAAAACATTTCAAATATATTTGGAAAAATTTTGGTGCCAACTCTTTCACAGTTCCATTCTCTTCCCACCCTTTCCAGAGAGGTCACCTTAATGAATTCAGAGTTCACCATCTCCAAAGGACTTGTATAAATTTACATTTCCATTAATAGGGCATAAGAATATTGATTTATCTATGTACTTCCAATATTATCTTATTCCCCTAAAGACAGGTCTGGTATTATAAATCAAATGAATATACTGCTCTTCAATTGCTAAGGGTATGAGAAGTAGTAGAAAAGGCTCCCAGAGGGAAGACTGAGACTTCAGGCTAAGATTCCTGAAGTGGCAAACTGAGTCAGTTCTTTTTAGTAGCAGGGGTTTCAGAAAAAAAAAGAACTTATGCAAGGAGTCAGGGTTCCAGTGCACATTAAGGATCTTGGAACTCTTATTCCTCCTTTTACCAATACAAAGACTACTATCTTTTCCTTACAAATCCCTCTAGTTTTTCAAGCTCCTTCTCCCACCCTAAGCACCCTAGGGGTTTTTTGTTTGTTTTTTCTGCATCCCTCTGAGTTCACAGGTCATACTTTCTGGTATATGAATCCTGAAAACATATGTACTTGAAGATTATATAGCCCCCATTTGAAACCTTTTATGAAATGTGCTAAATGCAATGCTTATACTGTGCCCAGTTCCTGGAAGGTTGAGGATAAAGACAGGATCATGACTTCAATTAGAAGGTCACAGGTTGAGTTCTACAAATGGACCACTACTTGGCCACAGAGTTTGATCCATTGGTGTGTGTGGATCATTAAAGGCATCTGATTTCCAACTTGGCATAAATCCCATCCATTAGCTTCACTGTACTGATCTATTATAGCAGCGAAATGTCCATTCACTGAGCCAATGCTGAGCTTCATGATCTATGTGTCGTCCCTTGCATTTTATGTAGGACAGAGAGATAAATTGTGTGGATGAGACATGTGACTGTATATACTTGAATTAAAAAATGTTCTCTGGTTTTACAGGGCACATTGTGACCCAATTTAAAGGGTACTTTTGAACTTTTATTTTAAAACAGTTTCCTTGGACAATAATTTGATATAATGTCCTGGCTTTTAGGACTTCTAAAGTATTATCGTTAATTATCAGTGTGCTCAGGAAAGGAAAAACAAAGGATAATGAAGAAAAGAGAAAGAAGAAGTAGTTATGACAGGGGATGGAAAGAATATAAGAGGAAAGGAATGGGAGGAAAGAAGAAAGAAAAGAGAAGGGGAGGGAAATGTAGAGGAGAGGGATGATTTACAATGGAAAGATGGTTTTGTTTTCATCGGTACATAGTTGTCCTTAAACTTTCACAAAACATGAGGTGGAGAAGTCAGTAGGCTTTTCAAAAATACTTGGAATATACACAATTCAAAGTCTTGCTCCTATTTTTAATTGTCTGTCTCCAAAGAAATATCTATAATATCCATTTGACCACAGTGCTAGCTAGGGACAAGTACGTTGTCTTGTGCAGCTTGTCTTTAGGGTACAAAGGGACATAAGGTAAAATAGATCTCTTTGGGCTATCCTAAAGTGGGTAGACTTTAGTTTTCAGTTGTTGGATGGCTTCCTGCAACCTAGAAAAGATGTGTAGTTTAGTTCCAAGAAGGTCATGCCAGCATATCACAGCTTTTTTTTTGAGCAGAGGTGAAGTGACACTATTCAATCCTAACACGAATCTACCTATACCAAAGGAAGAATATGGAATAATTACATGCTGACATGTTCCCAGTATTTATTAAAAAGTCCAATAGAAAGAAACAGTATTCAAAATTGTTCAAAGGATCAGTGTTAGTTCTGGGTATTCTCAACTATCCTTCTGCTTCAAGGAAGATAATCAAAAAGCTTAGTCCACAAACTGCATTTCATTTGATTTCTATAGAACTTTTTTTAATATTATGACTTGGGGATTCTAAAAGCTGAAATAAGAGTCTTTATTTTAAATAATCTTATGAAACTTCAATATCCTAAAAAGAATATTGTTGAGAACTTTGATTATCATGACGTTTGTGAGGACTTGTAACAAGACGAACTGAAGCTTTTTCCAGTGATGCACTTTATTGTTTTCCATCTTGAAAACACTGTTGTACAAATGACCAGATTAGAGCATATCTTCAACATGACCTAAAGAAATTTAGATCAATACAATGCATGTTTTTGAGCATCCTTTTTTATTTATTGCATTCTTTCCCTAACATACCTTTCCTTTTTCACTCAAAGTACATTTAGCAATACATCTTATATTGCACATATCATTTCTGAAATTAGGTGCAATTATAAATTAATAAATAACTTCCTAAGGCCTAAATCTTTGTGGATATTAAGTTCTAAATATCATTTAGGTAAAAAGAAAAATTTTTGAGATCAGAGGGCTCAAAATATAGTTGGATTACAATAAAAGATAGTCAAAGTACCATACCAAATGATTTTCAAAGGGAATATATTAAGTCTTAAAGAAAAAGAACAATTTTATCCTAACAATGTACTAGGATAAAAAACATCATGCCCTATACCCAGGGGTCCCAACTGTATTTTCTCAACCTTTGGTATATGATTATTTAGATTACTGATTGTACCCCTGGCTGAATCACTCGGGCAACATTGAGAGTATACTGTTAGATTTTACATTCAAAGACCTCTGCCTTTAAGATGCCCATAGAGGTGCTGAAGAAGGAGGTCAGATCATTATGGACCATATTTCCTAGCTTCATTCTTTCTGTGTGTTCTTCCCTAGTCCATTTTTCTCCTTTTACCTCCTTTTATATTTGAAGCTATGTCTTGTTTGTACATGCTGTTATATGCTGTTAACTCATTTCTGGAACTAAGTGGAATGTACAGCAATAAACAATTTCGTGATCTAAAAGTTTGGTGACCTCTAAGTTGCAAATATCTATGAGTTTGCCAGCCTTAAAATGGAACCTTTTGTGCTGTTTCACATGTGGAAGGGAGATTAATGCCCCTCTCCTGAAGACTAAACATCCTAACTTCCAAAACTTGTGCTTGTTAGCTTACCTGGCACAAGGGAATGAGAAGGAATGGGGAGATTATCCTGGACTGCTTTGGGTCCAACTTCATCAGAGGATCCTTGTAAGAGAAAGGCAGGAGGGTGAGAGTAGAAGGAGATTTGATGATGGAAAGAGTCAGAGGGGAATTTGAAGATGCTACACTAATGGCTTTGAGGATGGACGAAGAGCCACAAAGCCAAGTAATGGGCTCTACACACTGGAAAATGAAGGGAAATTTGAGACTCCAGCAGAAACATGGCCCCGCTGACCTTCATTTTAGCCAAGTGAAACTTCTGACCTGTAGAACTGGAAGATTTTAAATTTGTATTGTTCCTAACCAGAAAGTCTGTGGTCATTTGTTACAATAGCAACAGAAATTAATACAAAATTCTTTGAGAAATCTGGATCATCATAACATCACAATTGTGCTCGGATGTTTTCTCTAGTTTTCTTGGCCCCATGTACTTTGTTGTTGTTAATTTTACAGCCCTGAGTTTGCTCCTGGTTAATGGACTAGATGCTATGATCCTGCCCAGTATTGTTCAGGTTTGAACTCCATGGGTCCATTTTGGAATTGACATATAACACCTATTCTGCCTTGCTACTTTTCCCAGAGGAGACATCACCTTTTACTTACTCATCTCTTCAAATAGGTGATGCCTACATCCAAATGTTGATAATGTCCCACATCTTTAGGATGCCCACTGTGCAGCCCACCTGACTTCATCCTCTAGGACTCAGTGCCACCAACAGACCTTTTTGTAATGATGGAAATGTTTTATCTGTGTCTGATATAGTACCTAAGAAGCACTCAAATTATGGCTAGTGTCACTGAAGAAACAAATATTTAACTATATCTTTTCAAATTAATTAAAGTTTATTTTAAATAGCCACAAGAAGCTAGTCATTACCACATTGGACAAAACAACTAGGTTTTTCATTAAATGCATTAATTGAAGCAATTAACAGACACCTTAAGCTCAAATTTGTCATTTTTTCTTTAAATGTTACTTTAAAGGAATGGTTATCAATATGAAAATATCTAAAAATCAAAGACATTCATCCATGAAATAGGACTTAATTTCATGAGACCAGTCAGTACTTCAAGAAAATCCCTGAACTATTAAATCTCTGTGCATGGTGCCATTACCTTCAGGAACTCATAAAAAGAAATGTCCTTAATTAAAAGTGATTTTTTTGTGGCTCTAGGGACATTTAAATGTCTGGGGTATAAATAAACCACATTTGCTTTTGGATTTGAAGCTGTGCCCTTAATTTGTTCTGTTTCTAGCACCCCAACGTTACACTGATGCTCAATTATGTAAAAATCTAATCTTCTGCTACAAAAACCAGAGAATGGCTATTTGTTCATGTTTATCAGTAGCTGTGTCCCTCATGCTGTTTTCTGTGATCAGTCTTCCATGATTGTCTTTCCAGGTATAAGTAAAAAGGAGTAAGTGGGAGTAAAGGGAAATTTGTAAGCATCAGGCACTCACTGGCTGCATTAACTGGAGGAAAATACAGCAGGAGCTTTGCTAGGGGAACACTTAGCTTGGGCTTCAGACTAGGCAGTATTTGGTGAGCAGTGTGATGCTAAATGGAAACTGACATGGTTTCCATGACAAAAACCAGATGGTTCAATGGAAAATGCCATTGTAAACTTCTGCCTCTCTCCTAGCTTCTGCCAGATGATTCTGTAGGATTTGCATCAAAACATTAAATGTAAAGGAGCATCAGAATGCTAAATATATAGTTCACAATTGCCACCTCTTACTTTTATGTAAACTATTATCTAGCCTATCCACTTATTTTTACAAATATATGCAGATCAAGAAGAATGAAGTCACAAGAACCATAGTGATCTGCTTCAGCCCAGAGCCAGGATTCAATGCTCCGGTGAGATGGATGATCTGACCTCTCGAGAGGCAATGGACTCCCACATTTGGGCCTTTTTAACAGGTTTTAGGATCTATTGGTGTCATACTTGTTTTCACTTGAAAAATAAAGAAATAATTTTAGAATAAGAAAATTTAGCTGAAATCTGTATATCTATAATGTATCGTCTACTTGCTCTGATGACATAATGAATCCAATTTTACAATGAAATGTACTCAAGCTCCCCGCATCCTGTATTTCCCAGCTACAGAAGTGCTTCTCTAGAGCCAGACACAATGGTGTATGTCTGTGAGATGCCCATCTCAGCATCTGGGAAGGCTAAGACAGAAGGATCACAAGTTCAAGGCCAGCCTCAGCAATTTAGTGAGGCCCTAAGCAACTTAGTGAGACCTGTCTCAAAAAAATAAATAAAAAGGGCTGGAGACATAGCTCAGAGGTAAAGCACCCCTGGGGTTTAATCCCCAGTACAAAAAGAAAAAAAAAAGAATTAAAATAAATCCCTTTTTAGAGACTTCAAAATACAGCATGATTTTATGCACAAGTCAACAAATCAATCACATACTAAATATTGAGAATTTATGGGTTATTCCAAACAAGCATTTAATGTTGCATGAGAATTAATTCTGTAATTTTCCTCTCAAAGTCCAAGAAAGCTGGGAAAAAAATTCCTTTTACTATGCTTCCTTAAACACCTCTCTTTTCCCTATATGTGCAGAGTCTTTAACTCTGCCAGAATTCAACAATCCCTCTCATCTCTTATGCTCTATATTTTGAATGGCAGATGCTGTCACAAAACATTTGGTGTGGCTCAGATGAAGTCTTCCACTTTGAATTATAAATTGAATTTAGACTCCAGTTTAAAACCCTGTAAAAATATTGTGTTCAAAATAGAGGCACAGATATTCCTAAAGTGAGTAATATAATAAACTTTTCTTTTAATAGCTTATGTTTCCTCTGTGTGTAATTATTTTCTTTATCAAACTTGAAGCCTGCACCACATATTCCTTCATTCCTTACCTTGCCAGCTAAGACCACCTTAATCAAATTCCGCAGTGCTTACAGAAAAGGGAAAAGGACCCCATGTAAGGCAAGGAAAGTCAGATGCTCTGAATCTGAAAGGTTGCAGATGTCTGAGCTTGATGGGGGTCTGGTGGGTGCTGTGAGCAGCAAATGCATAATATTAGGTTTCCAAGGGACATTTGAAAAATAATACTGCCTATCCTTTCCTCCATTTAGCACATGTGGTTGTGAGATCTTAAATACATGAGGAGAAACAACATCTAGCAGAGGAAGGAGAGAGGCCTAATTGAGAAAGAGACCAAGAGTCTGTCGCCAGGCGAGAGGGGAAAAATTCAGATGGTCATATTTAAACAAATAATAATTTCTCATTCAAATTACACTTTTGCTTCTTAGGAGCAGCCAGGAAAATGAAGTTATTGGTACATTTGAATTTTCCTCTCTGCTGTCATTTCAGTTTAATGATTGCTCAGACATTTGTAATGGAAAGAACAAGGGACTTAGAGCAGGGTTTCCAGCTTGGATTTTCTAAACCTGCCCCTGGATAGATGATGGAATTTGGACAAGGGACAATGACCATTAGAGAGATTTGTTTTTGATGTTTTTACCCAAAATTAGGAGATCCCAACTTTCATATTACAGTGTTGAGAAGATATAATGAAGTAATGAATGACAGACACTAAGTCAATGCTCACCATGTTAGCCACATCTAAATTCAATTGTCATATATTTTTTTAACTGACTGTAAAAAAGAGTCCTGCTATCTTCAAGCCCTGAAGTTTTGACTTGAGCTCTTTCAACTTGTAGACCAGGATTTCACTTGTGGCAAATTTATTTGGATTTGAGGAGGAAGGACACTACATGGTGTCAAATCAAAACATTTTGGTATTAAATCATGGATGAATCTTTCATTGGAAAAAAGGCAGAATGAGATATAGGAGGAGGTCATCTTCGTTTCTCAGGAATTTGAGGTCCTCCTAAAGATCTAAGAAAGATGGAAATACTCCAAAGACCTTCCCAGGCATGGAATTTATTGAAACCCACTTGGAATTGAAAGATAGCTTACCCTATAAGTTTTGGGAATAGACGAGAATAGGACATTCCTCAAATCAGATGAAATAAATTTATAGAATTGTATGGTTAATGGTTATGTTTGCTTATTTGTTCTCTGAATTCTCATGTAATGTGAAATAAGTAGGCTCCAACCAAACACTCAGTACAAACATTAGCCTAACTCTGACCTGGTTCAGCAGCACTTTATATTTAGAACATTTTAATATTTTTTTAAAAAATAGATGCTTTTCCAGGTAACATTTATGATCACAGAACAATTGAAACCTTTTTTCCCTCTGACATTTTATTCTACAATTTTCTGGAATTACCGAACTAAATAGAAGCAGAGGAACCTTTTCAACACATAAATAATCACAGCTTGATGTGGACAGACTTCCTTGTCAAGTTAAAGCAAGCAGGGAATGCCATGCTGAGGACTCTGAGCTCATTTTACAACTTCAAGCCCTTCACCAGGATCTCTAAGAGTCTGTTTTGGGGAGCAAGGGGCCCTCTTTAACCAAAGGGAATGAGAGGAACCCTCCTATCCACCACTCATGTGTTCTTTCCAGTTCTGATAATAGATTTTGTCAGCAGAAGCCATGCCAGGCTACTGTGGCTCATTCCCCACCAACAGCATTTCCCTATGCACTGGATTTCTTCATCAATCATGTATCGCCCATATCGTGTTTCCTGGTTCAGCTGTTCATACCACCATCTCAAAGTTGGGGGTATTGCGAGTCAGTATTAATCACAAGACATGTCACTCTCAGGATAGAATTTGCTTTGAGGATGACATCTTGTACTTGTCTATAGTTATGCTTTTTCCCTGGGGAAATCTTGGGTTAGATAGCAAAAAATTTTTAAAAATTCCAACTTTTGCTTGATGTTTAATAGCTTGCTCATAATGAGGGATCTTATAAAACCCCCACTCGCAGCTGTTTTGAAGGCATTTTGTAACCGTGAAATCAGCTGTCTCAGCCTCAGCATATTTACTGACTCCACATGTAAGATAATCTACAAGGATTCTAGTTTACGTCTCACCTGTCTCCTTACCTAGTTCCCAAACAGTTATCCCTTGAGACTGTGACCTTTCCATTATTTGTATGTATTACCATGGAGCCACGACCTACAGAAATACTTTCTATGGTATAGGCTCAAAGTTGTCCATTCCACAACTAGAAAATTCTAGTCATTTTTCTACCTCTTACCTTCTAAATTTCTATGTTTCATTCAAAAGGGCATTCATTCCATGATTATTGAGCATCTCTGGGGTATGGATACAGCGTGATGGATTGGGATTCACTAACAACCCAGCCACAGCAGCTCTCAGGGTTGCATATGGAGCAAGATGGATGACAGACATTTCATTCTTGTATAGATTTCTCATAGTGTGCTCCCACTGCACCAGATATACACACTGCAGAAAAGTGAGTGAGAGTCTCTATAAGTAGGGAGGGCAAAGTCAGTCAGAGTAGGTTTCACAAAGCAGTAAAGAGTGACTACATTCCATTGAATGGGAAGGGAATGAATGAGATATTTAACATGAGGTCACTGGTGGTGACAGCCACATCAGATACCTTCATGCTTCAAAAGATGTGCACCAGTAGGAATTTTCACACTTACATAATTAGTGCTTTACTAGTATTTTAAACCAGACTCTCTACTTATGATGGGATTAAGAGAAATGACTAATTCTCTACTTTAAAAAGCCCAGAACTTTTAAAGGAAAATATCAGTAATTTTTTTCTTCTATCTAGTTTTCCATTCTTTTGTCAATGTCCTATCCATAGGACTGTAAATAAACTCATCCTACAATATAATTTTCATCTTCCTCTGAAGATATGTCGAGAGGTGCTAGATCAAACATATGATGCACAGAAATTACTCTCAGTTGTACCATTACAAACAGATCCTAAAAGTAGTTCAAGTCAACCATCCATTGGTCTCATAGCCTGTGATTAAATAGTGTTGATTACTGTGCTTGTTACATATGGTCCCTTAGTGAATGTGAAAAAGAAGAGAAATCTACAAGTTGTTCATAATATTAGCAACCTTCAAAACAAGATGAATCTAGCCAAATAAGGGTGTGACTGCAGTTTATATTTGCATATAGGTATATACGCAAATGTGCTCTTATTTGCATATATACGTATGTACATTTTAAAATATTTGATCTAAAAAATGAACAGAAAGAATTTTTACACTGCTCCACAAAATAAGAAGTCTATATTGAACAATTTGCGGTCATTGTAGAGCAAAACCAGGAAAAAGATGCCAAGATCCCTTATATAGAAAAGTTACAAACTGGCTGCACCTGGGCCAAATTCAGCCTGTGGATGTGTTTTGTTTGGCTCAACACAATATCCACCCACAGCAAGTTCAAACCTGCATTAGTTGCCATCCGTTCAAAATAAGAATAGCATAAATCAAAATCCAAGTTTTCAAATTCTCTTGTTATATCAAAATGTCCATCAGTTCTAAGCCTGTATTTCATAAACATTCATTTAGAGCCCAAAGCTGCTCTTTCTTTGAGCAAAGCAAACACTTCTAGTAGGTCATGTTCCCTCTCACTGTGGAAGTGCAATTATCACCTGTCATTTCATTTCTTATGCCTTTTTTCATTTGTATTACCTGCCTGACCCATGTTAACTTTTAAGAAGGCCAAAAGGAACAAACTAAGGTGTGAGGAAAAAGACTTAGGTATTCAAATTTTATTTTATATGTTAGCATTTCCTAAGATGACCAGGAAACTGGAAGATGCTCCATTAAAAAAAAAAAAATACACTCCATTGTAAAGTAAATTTGATAAATGTTCCCTTTTTAAAATTCTCAATGTGCCAGTGAATATAGAAAATGATAAAGTCTCTGGGAAGTCTCATGATTGTTAGACAGGCTGGGGTAAACTGGACGATGGTAACAGGAGAACAGACAGGCCAGATGTAAGTCAAAAAGAAACTTTATTGGGGGACTCTCTTGGGCGAGGTTCGCAGGTCCATCAGGGTGCTGGCCAGAGAAGTCGCACGTGTTCTCTAGCCGCTCGGATTTTCTAACCCGGGGTGGGGGAGGGGAAGCTTGAGAAGTCCGTGTCCTCCTGGGATTGGCTGGAGTTGTTTGTCAGCCCCTGATTGGTTACTTTTTCGGGCATGCGCAGGTTACATTGTTGCTCTGCGCATGCGCAGGCTGCTTGGCCTTGCCCCTTTCAGTTGCCTTGCACAGCCCTAACAATGATGTGCATACTTTCCTGGCTTTGGTTAAACAGTAAGTAAACCTTGGGAAGGTTTTAAGTAGTAGAGGGCTTTGATCAGAGGCATGAATGGGCATTTTAAATTTGCTAAAAATCAGTTTCCTTTTATAAAAATGAGTAGTATTAAAGAAGCAACATTCATATCCTCATGCTTTTCCTCTCCCCTTAGTCTTACACAGGTATTCTGCATTGACCATCTATCCTGGTTCCACCATTATTATTTGACCCTAGGAGGTTAACTTACATTCCCTGTGCTTCTTGCTACATGGTTAATATCACTCTCTTGCTCTTTTGATATATTGGAGGGTTAAAGGAGATTACATATGAAATAGTGATACCATTCCTATTCATTTTTTACTCTTCCTTTTTCGTAAATTCAGATTTCCCTATACATGTATCTAGAAACATGTGTTTTGTGTGCAATTAGACATAGTATGTATTCCTGCTCATTTGGTTCACCAAGTTCAAACTTTGTCCTCCAGAATTCATTGTTGGGGCTCTCTTGATTGAATTACTAATTGTACCATTTGAAGTTGTAAGAAAATGCGGCTCAGTTTGGATCTCCAGGCAGTTCAGACCCTTGAATCCAGGGAGCAGGCACTATGGGGTGCCCAGTCTGAGTCGCAGCCTGGTGAATGCACCCAGAAAAAAACACTCCATACATGGAAGCTCACTCCGGAGATTTTATTAGGAGGGACAGAGTGTCCACTCCCAGGGCTGGAAGAAAGAAGAGAAAGGGAGAAGATGGTGTGGAAGCCTCTTTTGAATGGTTTCCTTTTTCTGGGCTGATGATGTTTTAGTCGATGGCTGTCAAGGATGTTTGCAGGCAGACGACCAATGGCTGCTGAGGATATGGGGGGGGGGGGGATAGCTGCAGCGAAATGGCGTTGGTGGTAACCAATTGCAGCTTCATCTTATAGAAGTTACATTTTTTTGTCTTCCCCAGGGAAGAACGCATGGTAAGAGGTGGGAATGGGGGGGGGGGGGGCGGGGAAGAAGGGGAAAAAAAAAGGAAGGCCAAATAAATCTGTTTCTCCAGAGAATAGTAGCAAAATTAGACAATAGAATCTCCTTTACAACCTAGGATAACAGAATTGGCTCAGTCATTTCCCAGAATTCCTAGGAAAATTTCTATGTCATCTGAATTATTAGAAGTTTATAGCCAAAAATTCAGTCCAAAGAGTCAACAGTTTCCTATGAATCCAAAGAGTTGTCTACTACAGTTATGTTTAGACTCATTTTCTGCTTTCAACTTAGTGTTTTAACCATGCTATGGCAGAAATTTCTCAGAGGTACCCTTCTTTAAGTGTTTTGATCCTCTATCTCTGAAGTCAACTGAGGGCGTACACAGTAAATATAACTACAAAGACTGTTACCTAGTGTGGGATGTTTTTTGTATAGACATAGATGAAGTACTCTGAGTTTTGATCAGGACACCTGAAGAAAATTTCAGGAGACAGATCCCCAAATAACCAGAGAGGAACTCATTCAACATTTCAAAAAAGTTGGGGTCTTATGTTGTTTCAGGCACCAGGCTACAGATGGGGGGAAAAAATAAATAAAATAAATGGAGTAAAAAAGCAGGAATGACCACTGCCTTACGAAGCTAATGATATAGAGGACAAAGCAGATAAATTCCATAGCTTTGCTTGATGTTCAAAAAAGGAAAATCACTGTGACCTTTGAGTGAGTGTAATAGATCTGAACGCAGAGAAGGCAGTTCTGGGGAGAATGACTAAGAGTTCACCAAGCAAAAGCAGGAAAGGTTCTATTTGTACTAGGCTCATAGCAATAACTCCAGGAATACTCAAGGACCTGAAAAAAAATGCAGCACAGTTGAAGATACAAATTGCAGCACAGTGAAGGAAAAAAATGGAAAGAAGAGAACAAAGAAGAGCTATTGGAAGCCAATCTACCTCTTTTTCTGGGATGCAATCTGCGGGTATATTAGAATACAAATCTGAAAGTTATTGAGTACTGTCACCATGACATGAGTAGAAAATCGTACACTGTACCTCCTGTGACTGGTCAGTCATAATGCAGGTGCACTAAAAAACTGTAAAATTACCTTCAGGCTATGCATATGTGAAGTATAAATGAATTTTGTGTCTAGACTTGGTTTCCATCTCTAAGAAATCTCAATTATGCAAATACAAATACTCCAAGAAACTGTCTAAACATCAGACCCAGGCATTTTGGATAAGGTGTACTCCTTGTATTATTAATTTTACACAGACATACACACAAATACACAAACACACAAAACTATATCTCATATTTAAAAACTTCTGTCTAAAAAAATCAGTACCTATAAAAATCAATCAAAATTCTCAGCCTAATTATTCAATTAATTCTCATCCCTAAATAAAGTGAATTTCCAACTTGAGGCTTGCACACCTGACTTATATCTGTATGAAAGATTTACCAACTGAAGGTACAAGGGCAAATGACAGAACTGCATGTCAAGGATAAGGTCTGCCTAGCTGCTGGTGCTCCACACTCCCTAAACAGCACCATTAGAGCCCTTCAAGCTGCAGCCTCCTGTATGGCCAGACAGGATGATGGCCCTGGTGCTCAGCAAGGCCACATATGACAGACTAACTACTTAGCTAAGGGCCTCTTGAGTGTTACCACAGTCACCTGTTGATTTATGAACATACACATTCACACACACGGTTCACCCTTTTAATCAAATGAATTTGCTACATCTCAGCAAAGGAAAAGAAAAAAAAGAACTAAAACCACTAATTATCCATGAATAGGTCAAAATGCAAAGCTCCACATCTGCTAAATCTGAATAGATGAAGTTTGTAAACCACTAACACCTCATTTTCCCCTATGTTATAATGACTTTTTAATTGCATGAGAAGTATTCCCCTCTTAAATATTAGAACATTTATCCAAAAGCACTTTGACAACTTTCCCCAATCTCCATCCCTCTGAACTCTCCCCACAGATAATTTGAGGTTTGGGAATTTAGGCTTTCTGATCTTTTAAACATATCTTTTATTGTATGCCTATTTCTGTGCCTACATGAAGCACAGAAAAAATTGCTTAGTTTCATAAAGGTAAAAAACTATTTTCTTTTTCTTCCTTTTTCTTTCCCTCTCCCTTTGTCTCTTTCTTTTCTTACATAAATAATTTAATATTGCAATTATCATTCTGCAAATTACTTATTTTTTTCTTTTTTTAGCTTCAATCAGGCTGATTTAATTAGATCTCATTATATTAACAGCTGTGTATTGTTTCATCATACAAGGACTGCACACTATATCATCTAGTCAATTGCCAACAGACATTTAGATTGTACCAGTTTTTCACCACCACAAGCAATGCTGTCATGCACATAATCATAACTGATCATCCATGTATACACGTTTTACCCTTCCAGGTATGGCCAGGACCACTGTCACCACACAAAAATGTCAGCTTGACAGCTTGACAACCAAGTCACCAAATGGCAGCTTGACAACCAAGTCACAAGTTTCCTGGACCTTGTGGAGCAGAGCTCCAGTATCTTTTTCCACATCACTAGACCTGACTGTCCCCCTGGGTGGGGTATAGAAACCAATAGAAAAAACAGGGTCATCTCTTCTACCATCACTGCTCCACCCATAACTGGCTGAAACTGACTTCAGCTCATTTTCAGTTTCAATACAAAATTTTGCTGTTTCCCTTAAAAGCTAAAAACCCAACTAAAAGCAGTTTAGTATTTAAAACTCCTTCCACTTTGTCCCTGGCTGAGGAGGACCTTAGGGTGTCTCAGGTCCAAGGACAGCAGGTCTCCACAGCTCACCATCACTCAAGTTGCTGCACGGAATAGGCAAAAGTGCTCAGGGAGTTTTTGTTGCAATTTCTTTCACACTTGCTACCTTCTGCTCCCTGAATACAATCTAGGCCCTGTTCCCTGGCTCCACGGCCATTTCAGAGTCATGAAGTCATCCCAGCTGCAACTGCAGCCTTGGCAGTGAGCTCCCGGGAACAGGCTGGCTGGTGTCCCATCCCCGCCAGCAGGAAATGTCCTCTCACTGAAACTCAGATGCTGCCAGTGGAAAATGTGAAGGAGAGAGGGAGAGAGAGAGAGGGAGGGAGGGAGGGAGGGAGAGAGAGAGACAGAGAGAGACACAGAGAGAAAGTGTTATGTTGACAGGGACGCCAGGGGTAGAAACAGATTCACACCCAAGGACAGACAGGAGTTCTGCCTGGAAACCCGCTTGCCTCCTTTGGGCCTCTAGAGCCCACAAGACTCAAGCCATTTCCCCTTCTGGAATGACTAACCAGAATGGCCTCCAACATGCTGCCTCTTGTCGAGTACAGTTCTACTCAATAAACCCACCAAGGCACGTAGGCAGTTTAAGAATCATCAGTGGGGACAGGAGTGGGGTCTGTAAGCAAGACCCAGGTGGGGAGGCCCATTCTCCTGCTCCATCTGTGGCAATGGAAAAAGTGATGTAAGTGCCAAGTCCCCAGAGAGCTGGTCATGGGCCCCAGGCTTTACAACCTGTTTCATGAGTTATTCCTCCAAGCACTCCTGGCAGTAGAATTTCTCCATTAATGCCACAGCAAGCAGATGGGAACAGGAGCACCCAGAGACTTCCCTTGAAAATTCTGGGCTGGCTCTGAAGTTGCAGTGGCAGGTTCTGAAGTTGAAATGGCATGGCATCTCTTTTATCCGTGGTTGGGATAGTCCTAGGAGGTGGGTGCCTGTTTTAACCTAGATTCTAATCCTGTTGTTTGTCTGATCCTATAAGGAGTGTCTGCCTCTGCACAGGCACATTGGTTCTGCAAGTGTTGTAAGGGTAAGCAGGGCCTCACAGTCTCAGTGGCCCAAGTTTCCTTTGTCCTGGGAAGAAGGCACCACATTATTGGAGACCAGGAGAGGAATGCCGAGGGCCTGAGTACAGACAAGAAGGGGCAAAGTTGCTGGAAAGGCTGAATGGCACATGTGGGTGTTCCACAGGGTTGGAGGTTATGGAGTCATCATTTTCTGCTGAAAGAAACACCTGGAGACACTTCGTGTGATCCTTATCTTTACTCCTCAGGTTCTGCTTCCTTTCCATTATCATTAATTAACTCCTCTTATTCCCAAATGTATCAGCCTGGCAAAGGTATGAGAAACAGAATGAAAGCTCCCTGTTTATCTCAATCTCCATGGGAAACCTTTTCAAACTAAAGCTGCTATTAAGAAAGGCTTTGAGAATAAGGAGAGGGATTCTAGGGTCTGAGTGTTTCTGTCCCCCACCAAAATTCATGTATTTAAACCTAATCCCCACTGTGAGGGAATTAGGAGGTTGTACTTTTATGAGGTAATCAGGTTGTAAGGATGGAGCCTTGTAACGGAATTAGTGCCCTTATAAAAGGAACCCCAAAAGATTACCCTGCCCTTCCCACCATGTGAGGACAGAGCAGGACAGTGCCATCTATGACCCTGATGAGACATGGACTCTTTTGGTGTGTTCATCTTAGACTTCCCAGCCTTCAGAACCTTGAGAAATAAATGTGTGCTGTTTACAAGCCACTCAGTCTGTGGTATTTCATTAAAGCAAGCTAAAGGAGGGCCTTTCTATCCCCACTCACTCAGACTTCAACCCCACTCCCCAGTGTTCCTTTCCTTCTTCATGAATGTGGAATTCTGTGGCCCAAACTCCAATCCCAAACACTTTTGCCCTTTGGTTTCATGAGGAAAGTCATACAAGGAAAGAAACAGGACAGAGAAGTGATGCATTGAAACCATCCTCTCTGGAGCTGGTTGTCAAACACAGAAGAGAGGAGAGCAGGAGGGTGTGAGACAGTGCTGCTGCTGAGGAAACCACCACTGGGCAGGTGAGAAGAGCTAGGGAAAGCTGGGTAACTGGGGTCACCATCTCCTTCCTTCTCCCCTCGCTGGGATAGTGTTGATCCCCCTACTTCAGGATGGGGAGAGGGAGCCAGTGGGTTTGCTGCTTGGGAGTCATCAGAAGAAGAAAATAGAATTTCCTGGAGGTTGGTTGAGATGGGTATGAGAGACAGCTCTGGGAAGTGGCCAACACACATCCCTTTCAGGTTTCTTTCCTCTCTTATCTGAAGGATCTTCATACATATTATATACCTATTTTAATTGTTTTTAACAAAATAGAAAAACATGCAATGTCTATTCTCCCAAATAAGGGTTCCTGATGAAGAACCAGAAAAGCACAATAAATCAAGTTTTGCAGTAGCATGAAAAGCAATACTTTGTGTACTGTGGATAATTTATATTTGAAAAATCATAAGTGCTCATTATAAAAAATTAACAACATGAGAAGAATGAACTCTTTAACTATATATTGGTTATAAGTCAGGTGTTCACATAATTTATTATCCAAACAAGAAACTCTAGGCATAACTGAGACCCTCTAGAATACTAGTTGCATTGGCTACAACTAAATTGCCTGGATTTTGCATCTGCTTGGCAATATTACAAGTTTTAGTAGCTATCAGTGAATCCTATGAGAAGTAGGAATAAAAGTTGAAAAGCAAGAATGCTAATCCATCTTCATAAATTCAGCTTTGTGGTTCAGATACAACAAAATACACTTCTTTTTATTTATTTTTCCCATAGCCACTGATGAAACCCTGACAAGGAGAAGAAGCAACAGGCAACAAATGGATTCCACAGAAGAGAAAATGCCATGTCCAGGGACATGGCTTCCAGCTGAGAGCAGAAAATCATCATTCATCATCTCCAGATTCTATTTTTGAGATCATGATTCAGAAGTTTTATTGGATTCTTGAAACTGTGAAGGACAGACTAGACTGTTTTGTACATCATGATTACATGACACAGTGGTCAATGATCCCAGGAATTGTAGAGCCCTACTCCGTACCAAGTGGTTCTGGAGTAGACCCAACACTCATCTGACCCTCAAGACAAATCCATAACCCAAGATAGCACCTGTTATCCATCCAGCAAGGGTATGATTACCTGAAGATGGAAAACACTCTAAACTTTACCTGTTTTCTCTCTAATCTAAGAATGAGGCATGTCTTGGGGTAGAAACTCAAATACTACTTCAGTTCATATACCCAATGTAGAATCACTCCACTTCCATATGCACCTGGATTCTATTTAAAAGACTTCTTTGAACACCTAGAAGCTATGGAATTCCACATATGGAAAGGGAGAACAGACAGGAAAGAGAGGAGAGTGCATCAGGCCTCTGAACTGGATCCTGGGGATTCTGCATCCTTTAGGATATAGCCTTGGAGGAGGTCCCTGGGTGAAGTAGGTTCAGTGTCTGAAAACTGTAAAGAGCCATGTTTAAAAGGCATCAGTCAAGTGCTGTGTCCAGTACTGAGAATACCCTCATAAATGCACCAAGCAGAATGGACATTTTCTGTTCTTTGTCTAAGATACGTATGGTCCCCCATCTTCTTGAGCCTTAAGAATGTGATGTCTAGTTTTTAAAATACAAGAACCTTCTCATCTTCTGTCTTCAAGACAAATTCCAAGGGCTCCTGAAGGGCTCATTTAAGGGGGTTTAGAGGAGTGGCAGAAGTTCACAGCTTTAGTATCATAAATTAGGGTATATAGTAACATATTTCAATGAAAAAAATATTCACTAAAACTTGTGAATTGTATTTCTATTCTATAGAAGACTGTTTTTAATGCTTTCTATATGACAAGTGGAAATACAAACTGGTTTTCTTGAAAGGTATGTACAGGTTGGTAAGGTCAGATAGGTATATTCAGACCTCTGTATTCTCAGGCAAACATGGGAAAGGCCCTGCCACAAATTCCCACAATCAACAGATTGCTCTAATCACTGATGGGTGATAAGCAAATATTGAGTCCTTTGTCTTTTGTTATCTGGAAACTAACCTTTGGTATCAGCCACAAAACACTGGATTTTCTGAAGTTCCCAGTATGTATCAGGGGTAGCAGTAACAGTAGGATGCTCTGTCTGGCTTCTTGCTCCATTAGACAGGCCCCACTCTTCTTTGCCTTATTTAGAAATATACTTGTTTTATTACGACACTGACCGTTTGTTAGCACTGAGAGAGACAGAGTGGCTCACAATGTTTGAGTCCCTTATCATGCATTGTTTATGTTCCTAAAATAATTTAATTAGCTTAATAAACAAAAGCATTTTCAATTCATAAACAAAGAGAGCTAAAAAAAATCAAATATCCCAAAAGAAAGAAAAAAAGGAAGATTATTGCAAACCCTTCCCTCACCTTCTGTTTTGCTTTTTTTTAAGTTTATTAGTGCATACATAGTTATACAAAATAGCAGGGTTCATTTTGACATATTCATAAATGTATATAATTTAGTTTGCTTCATTTCAATCCCCAGCACTTCATCTTTTCCTCCCCTTCCACAACTCTACTAACCTATTTAGTTTTTTAATTTGTGCATTATAGTTATATATAAAATTGGAAGGCATTGTGCTACATTTATACATGCACAAAGCATAATTTGGTGAAATTGTTCTGTCCATTCCTCCAAACCCCATCCCTCAGAGCCAATGAGCCTTCTAAGAAAAGTTTATTTCCTTATTTTGGGAGGATCTTGGATACCATCAAGAGAGAACAAAATCTAAACTTGTTGTGAATGCCAGGAATAAGTGTTCATACTCCAAAATGACCCTGAAACAATAAAATGGAAAAGAAGTTCATAATTTACAAAGGAGTCTGAAATACATCAATTGATTTATTTTTACAACAGAAAGATTTTAAAACTCAAAGGTAAGAGGAAGATTTATGAAAGAGTAAAAACAATAAAGGAATTAAGTAACTCTGAGTGTAAACTCTATCATTGTAACCTTCTATTAGGTTTTTTAAATAACTTTTAAAATTTGTTCTAATTAGTTATACATGACAGTAGAATATATTTTGACACATCACAGATGGAGTATAACTTCTCATTCTTCTGGTTGTATATGATATAGGATTACATTTGTTGTGTGATCATGTATGCACATCCATCAGGTCATAATGTCTGATTCATCCTTCCTATCACCATATCCCCTTTCCTCCCTTCACTTCCCTCTGTCTATTCCAAAGTACCTCTATTCTTCCCTAGCCTGTCCCCCTTATTGTGAATTAGCATTTGCATATCAGAGAAAATATTTGGCCTTTGGTTCTTTGGGATTGACTTATTTTGCTTAGAATAATATTCTCCAGCTCTATCCACTCATTGATGTTTTATCAATGTGCTATGGTTTGGATCTAAAAATGTCCCCCAAAAAGCTCATATGTTAGGCACTATAACAGTGTTCAGAGGTTACTTTGTTAGTAATGTTAATAATTTGAATGGATGACAGGGTGGTAACTATAGGCAGGTGGGGTGTGGCTTAGAGGTAGGTCACCTGAGGCCATGGCCTTGGACTATACTTGACCCCTTCCTTTCTCTATGTCTTTCTCTTCTTCCTGGCTGCCATCACCTAAGCAGCTTTCTTCTGCCAGTCTTTTCTACTGTGATGTTCTGCATCACCTCAGGCCCAGGGCAATGAAGTCTGCCAATCACAGACTGAACTTTGACACTGTGTGCCCAAAGAAAATTTTTTCTCCTCAAAGTTGTTATTACGTATTTTGGTCAGAGTGAATA
Organism: Glaucomys volans; assembly: GCA_020662805.1. NCBI lineage: Eukaryota > Metazoa > Chordata > Mammalia > Rodentia > Sciuridae > Glaucomys > Glaucomys volans. The sequence goes on along the minus strand of JAJEJO010000255.1, from coordinate 511,530 downwards.
ACACATAATGTTTCTGATTTTTGTTTATTATAGACTCTTTAGCCCACAAATGGCTATTAAGGACAGTTTCAAAATATTTGTACTAATCATTTCTATTGTGCACTATAATCTCTGTACTTCAAAAACAAATTCAGTTTATGATTTATGGGTATAAATATAAATCAATAGAATATAAATTATTGTGGGCATAAATGTGCTATCTATAAGTAGTTATTTGCTTTAGACAGTGAAGTTATTAGCTAATTTGATTTAAGAATTTATTATATATTAGTCACACTCTAAAAATTTCAGTGGTATATTTCTTAATCCTCCATAAAGCCATGGTGTAGCTACAATTGTTCCTTCCATTTTACACAAGGAAATTGAGGTTTAGAATTTGCTCCATGAACATCACTAGATTCTAGCCTTGATTCGAACTTCTTTGACTACAAAGACTCTTATCTTCTACTCTATCTAGTGAAATGATGATAAGAGATCTGTTGGGTTATATTATTATTTCAGTAATGGTTATAAAAGCAGATGACTTGCCTTGTTTTAGACATGTCTCAAATTTTGCCTGATAAATCCTCTCATCCTTATCAATCATTCATAGTTCAATCAGACAAGCAGACTCACTAGGAGGTAATATGTATATAAGGTATGTATAAATGTGTGAAAACAAATACATGCACACATATACATACACATGTACATACATACATACACATCTTTGCTGTAAGGAGTTTTTACTCTATAAAATCATGTGGTTAATCAGTCTCTGTTATGGCTATTGTCTGCAGGATAGAAAGTAGAGAAGCAAGGACAAGCTAGAACTTCCTAGCATGAGTCAGAACCTATTAGGACTGAATCTCATGTCAGTTACACTGTCTCCTACTTTGATTGTAAGGATATCCTGCAGGAAAAGCTGATACCCTTCAACACAGAGCTGGCCCAGGAGTCAGAGGCCAAAACAGGATTCAAGGGGAAAGAGGAGCAGTTGCTGGCTTGGCTGCTTGCCCCATGCCAACAAGATGAACCCACCAATACGTGTGAGCTGTATTTACTTCTGTGCTCCAATTTTCTCAAGAGTCTCTTTTCTGACCCACACCAGCCCCAAACTTGCAGAAGGCAGAATTCTGGGAAATGCAGCTCTATCTATGCAAGTTAACACATTTTAAATATTCCACATCCCCCACTACCTGTTTCCTTGCATTAAAATGGTTGCCATATTCTATGTTGAAATAATCGTGGACATTGGGGAAGATATCACTGATGTCATGTCCACAGGCCTCCAGAGCATCTCCTCTCTGCAGGCATTGTACACTGTGCACCAATGCACAAAGGTGGATGGGGCATTGTTCCTGCCTTTGAGAAGCAGAGTATCTGGAGGTGTGAGGGGAAAGAGAAGCATAAGTAGATAATATCAAAATAAGCATTATAACATATATAAGAGAACCCAGGGTGTATAAAAGTGGTTCACCATATCCAAGCTGGGATTTCAGGTCAGCTTCCTGGAGTATGTGATTTCTAAGCAATCTTAAAAGATGAAGTAGGAACTGACTAAGGAAAGGATTAATAAGTGGTAGACAATAAGCATTAATGTTTATGACAGAGGTGGGATGGAGATATTTATAAGCAATTATTGTGGGAAGTTGAAAATAGAAGGAAAAAACATCGGAGAAGCTGTTTATCTGCATGTGATCTTCCAGGGAGCTTGAATGTCATGTCCTTGCAACTGGAGAGCAATTCAAGAGTTATACACTTAAAAAAGAAAACCACCTCACTTGGTTTCCTCCCTGCACATGTGAGCTTCTCAAAACATTGGAATATAGGATATAATTACCCTCTCCTTGAACTTGGGCTGGCCCAAATAAACAACTGCTTCACTAAGGGATGATAACAGAAGTGATATTCCAAGGGTGGGTCTTAAGAAGTCTTTCAGCTTCTGCCTAGGTCTCTCAGTGTCCTCACTCATAGAACATGACATCTCCTCTAGGAAGTAAACTGGTATGCTGTCAGAGCATACATAATATGGAGATGCCAGATGATTTAGGTGTTCTTGTCAATCACTCTAGCTGAGCTCCCAGTCAAAACCATCATGTATGTGACCATCATGAATGTCCAGCCAGACTGAACATTTACATAACTCCATGCCCAGCTACCATTTGAATGAAACTGCATGGGAGACCCCAAATGTTCCAGCAATGAAAATTGCCCCATCAATCCACAGAATTTGTGAGATATCATAAATTGTTGTTTTAGGCTTCAAAGTTTTCATGTGATTTGTTATCTAGTAAGATATATCCAGAATGATCATGATTTTGCCTTGGGTTTTGCTGCTATTGTTGTTTTCTTTTGGTTTGGGTTTTGATTTGATGAAGTGGGAACCTCAGAAGGAATCCATTGCCATAATCAAATTAAGAGCCTGACCTTGACAATACTGGTGAGGTAAAGAGAAAAAGAAGGACTTTAGCAGTAGGAAGCAATAATAGTCTTTATGACAAATGAAGGGTAAAGGAGAGGAGAGAGGAAATAAAAACTTTGTGTGCCTCTTGTACAACTGAGTGGAAGCTGGCTCTCTCAATCCTAAGTCTAGAATACTGCTGGAGGATCAAATGGGATAAAGGAGGGATATTGTCAGTCAAAAGAGGTTCCTAGATGTGATGGTTGTTTGCATGTTATTTGGGTAACATTGTATGTCAGTTGGGTGAACAGATGCCCTGATACCTCTTAAACATATTTTTGGATGTGTCTATAAAAGTGTCTCAGAAGAGACTAGGATGTGAATCAGAGGACTGAGTAAAGAAGATCCACCCTCACCAATGTATGTGGGCATCATTCAATCCATTGATCACCTGACTAGAACAAAATTGTGAAGGAAGGGTGAATGTTTTCTCTCTCTTTGTTTGAACTGAGATAGTAATCTCCTGCCCTCTGACATTGGCATTCCTGGTTCTCAAGCTTTTGAACTCAAATTGGAACTTACACCATCAGCCCCCTCAATTCTTAGGCCTTCTGCCTTGCACTAAATTACACCATCAGCTTTCCTTGTTCTCCAGTTTAGGGATAGCCCATCATAGGTTTCTCAGCACCTGTTACCACGTTATGTTTTAGATCTGGAATGTCCCCCAAATGCACATGTGTTGAAAGCATGGTCACCAATACAGTGAGGTTAAGAGGTGAGGCTTTTAGGCAATAATTGGATCCAGAGGATTCTGGCCCCATCAGTGTATTAATCCACTTGATGGATCAAGTAGATTATCAAGAGGATGAATCCATTGATAACTGAGTAGACTACTGGGAGGTAGGACCTAGTTGGTGAAAGTAGGTCACTGGGGGTGTACCCTTGGAATAGTTTATCTTCTCCCCAGCTACTCTTTATCTCTCTCTGTTCCTTAGCTGTCATCAGCTGAGCAGCCTTCCTCCACCACACCCTTCTGCCATGATGCTTCTGCCTTGGAGCCAGCTGACGGTGGACTCAAACCTGTGAAACCAAAAGCCAAAATTTATCTTTTCCCCTCTAAACAGTTCTTATTAGGTATTTTGGTCCTAGCAATGAAAAGCTGACTAACATACCACATGAGACAATTCCTACAATAAATTCTATCCATTCATCTATCCATTGGTTCTGTTTTCTGGAGAACTCTGACTATGATACTAACAGACATCTTGGATTGAAAAGTTCAGGAGGAAGTTTGGTTAAGGAATTGGAAGTTCAGGTTGGGAAACCTCTAATGATAGATTTCACTTATGAAAGATCATGAAAATGTACGAAATAATTCAAGGAGATGATGTAAAGTGAACCGAGTGGTAGACCAAGGATGAAATCTTGGAGTAAACCTACACCTAAATCCCCTGTCATGAACTAACTGCATGAACTTGAGCAAATCATCTAACATTTCTGTTTCTTTTTATGAGGGTTTGTATGAGAATTGAATGTATAATGCAACCTAACTGCCTGGCATAAGACTCAATACTGATTGGGGTCGGTCATTCTTATTTTATCATCAGCATTTTCATATTAATATTCATGTTGAGAAAATGCTGGGCTCTTGAGAAATATGTGAAGGAGATGAAGAATTATTACAAAAGTGGTAGGGAAAAGAGAAGATTATCACAAAAACAAAAGAATTGGGTTTTGAGTAAGAGTGAGGAGTCAAAGGGATGGAATGTTCTCACTGGAGTTGACAATATTCTATTGTTGAGGACCTTGATGGAGAACTTTGTTGAAGAGTTAGGAGGCAAGCAATGCTGAAGTGGGATGTGAATATGAGGACCTGTAGATTATTATCTTAATAGGTTTATCTGGAAAGGAAAGAAGAGATGATGGCAGCCAGGGCGAAGAGATGTTACTTGTCTGTTCCTGCTGCAATGACATATATACATGGTGGGTTTTTTGTTTGTTTTGTTTGTTTTGTTTTGTAGCATCATGAATATAAGAGAAAAGAACCCCAAAGTAGAGAAAAACAGCAACTGATTCAAGTGAAAGCCCTCAGGTCAGGCATAGTGGTGCACGTCTATAATCCCAGCAACTTGGGAGGCTGAGGCAGGAGGATTACAAGTTTGAGGCCAGTCTCAGCAACATTAATGAGACCCTGTCCCAAATACAAAATAAAAAAGACTGGGCGATGTTCCTCAATGGCAAAGCATCTCTGGGTTTAAATCCCAGTAGAGAGAAAGAGAGAGAGGGAGACAGAGAAAGAAGATGGAGAAAAAGAAGAGGAAGGAAGGGAGGGCGGAGTTAGGAAGAGGGCGGGGGGGGGGGAGGAGGAGGAGGAGGAGGAGGAAAGAAAGGAAAAGAAAAGAAAAGTGAAAGTCCTCCAGTGAGAAACAGAACAGAACAGAATTCTGCAGGGATAGACTTTAAGCACTGGCAGGCAGGTCAAAGTATTTGAGAAACACTGATTTGTGATGACCTTTTCATCAGCTGGCTGGCTAAGGGGAGGATAATTTGGAAACAGGTAGTAGAAGAGGCATACCAAAGTAAAATTTGACTACTTACTAGGGGAGGAATCCTTACATAGTTTAAGGAAGTCGTGAAAACATTTTCTTCTTACAAACTTAAATGGCACTGCCTCTGAGCATTCACCTTGTCCACAGTGGGTAGGATTGGGCTGACTGAGCAGTTACTACCCAGACAACCACCGTTTATAGAAGTAGCATGGTTTGTAGGGGCAAATGAGCCTTCCACTGACATTAGCAGCAGAGGAGTGGAGCCTGAGGTAGGAGACTCTACTGCACTGGGAGGTGGGATAATAAAGATCACTGTCTGCTTCTGAATGAGTGACTCAGAGGTAGGGGGTGCCCTGCTGGAGTTTTCATGGAACAGGGAGGTGGCAGGTAAAGAGGAGATTCTGGGGTGCAGTTTCATGAAAAGTGGTAGAGCTCCACAACTTAGTTTCTAGACTAGCTGGAATAAGCAAGTTCTACCCTATTCCTCTTAGTAAGTATAACAGAAAGTTCTGTGCAAAATTTATAAAGTCACTGACATGCTGGGCATGGTGAGGCATGCCTATAATTCCAGTGATTCCAAAGGTTGAGGCAGGAGGAGCACAAGTTCAAGGCCAATCTGGGTAACTTGGTGGGACACTGTCTCAAAAACAAATGGCTGGAGAGGTAGCTAACTGGTAGAGGACCCGGGCTTCATTTCATTGTTGTGGTGTGGGGGGCGGGGGGATGAATGACCCTGGAGAAAAAAAGATAGACCTTAAGTTCTTCCAGATTCAAGGAAACCTAGCAGCAGTGAGTGCCCTGTGTTTTGTTTTAGCATTGTTGTTGTTGTTGTTGTTGTTGTTGTTGTTGTTATTTGTCTCCTATATGTTGCAGCTTGGGCTCTGGAGAGAAATACTAAGGTACAGATTTTTAAAGATCCCAAGAAAAGTCTTGTCTTCTTCTTCTTCCCCTCCCCTCCTCCTCCTTCTTCTTCTTATTCTTTTCTTCTCCTTCTCTTTCTCCTTCTTCAGTAAAGCAAAAATAATCTGACCTACTCCAGGAAAACAGCACACGTACACAATAAGCCTTACCCCTGACTGTGCACGGAGCCACTTCCCCACCTCTTCTGTATATAAGAAGGCAGGAGGTGGTTCCCCTTTCCCTCCTATCTACAGAGTTCAGGAGGACTGTGTAGAGGAAAGAACTAGAAAAAGTGATTTTCTAAATTCATGTACGAAATCCTGGGCAGAACGTGAAGTGGTCCATGCATACAAAAGACCAACAAGAAACAACACAGCAGAGTTTAAAATGTCAGAAAAACCCAACTCTGGGTCTGACTTCCACTGCCTCAGAGAGTACCCACTTGGCAGACTGGAATATTTCCCTGCAAGGCTTTGACATTAACTTTTGAGCAGTAGACCACAGAGTGAACTGGGACCTGACTTCTGAACTTAAAAAGGCTGACTGCCTATTGAATCAAGGATTGAAATAGGAAGCAGAGTAATATAGCATAATAAATTAAATGTCTAGGACACAATCTAAAATATCATGTCAATGAGATCCATGAAAATCTCAGCTTGGAAGAGAAAAGGTAATCAGTGCTGAGGTGACAGAGATGTTGAAATTATCTAATGAGAATGCTAAAGTAGCTAATGGTTTAATAAACAAATGTTCTGATTTTAAAAGTGGTTATGAATGCTTGAAACAAATGAAGAAATACAAAACTGCACACAGCCAAGAAATGGAAAATATAAGAAAGAACCAAATGGAAGTTTCAAAATTGAAAAATAAGATAGCCAAAAAAACTTTCAAAAATCACTACAAGGGTTCAGTGACAGAAATTCATTACCAAAGACTAACATCCCACCAAAAATAGCCAAAGGCCCTAACAGTTTCCAGAAAACACAAACAATTGCTACCCAAATAAAAAGATGCTTCACTTCACTCATAAAGTTGAGTGAGCACCCTGAGTTTAATTTCCAATACAAAAAAAAAAAAAGTGTTTTTATACATATAAAGAAATTCTGAAAACATAGGTGATGAGAAAGAGAGGCATAGTGTTGGGAGGATGGCAGTCAAGGAATGGAAGGGGCTCTGGATTGCCTGCCTATTAATATGTTCTGGTTATTGAACCAGGCAGACATATTGCCTAGCCAAAAAAACACAAAAAACACTAAGTTAAAAACACACACAAAAATACCAGAAATCCTTCCTAAAGTCTAATTCCAGGATTTTATCAGTCTTCCCTTTATGTCTGGATGAGGTGAAAGTAACCAGTGCTTCCATTAGCTCAGCTTACTAGTAAGCCAATATTAAGAGATTTAACATCAGTCGAGATGTTGTTTTGTCTCCGGCTATGTTAGATGCCTTCATGATCTTCATGAGAACAGGAGCTCCTGAAACATCAGGGACACTGGTCAGGAAGAAAGTATTTTATTATAAATCCTTTTCCCTGGTGGGCTAGGCTGCTGGGGGCTTGCAGTTACTGCTTTACCCCATCCCCCACAAAAGCCCTCACCCTATCGCTGGTTCTTCCTCATGCAAGGTCCCCTACAATAGCTTGAGTAGCTTCCCTTTCTGTGTATGCCATAAGGCTGACGGCTCTTGGCCTACTCTGGTTCTGCGTGTATAGCTTCCCATGAACACTGGGCAGAGTGAGCAAGTCCTTCCACTCCCTCCCACCTTTCAGGCTTCCAGATGACAACCCCACAACCAGGGCCCTGGGCACTTGCCACGTTGGCTGTGATTCCTTCCCTGGCTCAGGAATTTGGCTTTGGTTTTCTGTCAGGGTTATTCAGCTCCCATTGTAGGACAGAGTTTGATGATGTGGTCTCTCTTCAGACTCCCCCTGACCCATAGTAAATGACTGCAAATGCCATCCCTCTCCACAAGAGGATCAAGTTGCATCTCTGAAACCGTGGTCCTGAGGAACTTCTTCCTCCTTGCTGTTTGATCTGAGCTGGTTTTTCACGAGGGCACAAGAGCTGACACAGCTGCTCATGTCTGTAACTGAGGCTGACACGCATAGACAGCTGTTGAGAGCACACACCTCCTTCCCCTCTTTGTTCCCTTAGCTCTTGATTTGGGTCTAGAGTCCAGGCAATACTCCCTATTTGGCAAACAAAAGCCATAAGAAAAAGGCAGAAAAGACTGGTCCATGCAGAGCCCAGCTCCAGTCATTTAAAATGAAATCAATCTCACTTCTCCCCTTTCCCTCAGTGTTCTGAAATAATATTTGAAGTTCTGTCTAGTCTCTTTGGAGGACTGCCAGTGACTTTGAGGCATGCAGTGAAGTGTACTTCAAGACTCAATTACACTCGGGACCTTGGAAAAGTGATTCTCACTTAGGAATAATATACTATACGGATTTAATAATCTGGTGCACTACTTCTTTCCCTATTTCTTTTTGTTGAATAAGTAAGAGTAGAAATCTGACAGTAGCAAAAAAGAAAGACTGTTTTGTGGAAGTGAAAGTGAATGTTAGTCCATAGTGGGTTTTTTTTTTAATAGATCATTTTCAATGGTGAGTTTTGAAAGGAATAAAATAAGCAAATTGTAATTTTTTTTTGCAAATTTTAGCATTTAGAATGCTTTTGTCATTGACTATAGCAATATAGCTGGCTTCAAAATAATTTCTTCCCACCTTTTGCTAATTGAAAACTAAGAAAATAATCTTCTTAATACATTGAAGTTAGGTGTGACATGTAGTCTTTGAGCAAGAATCCAAAAAACCCACTTGTCTTTTTTCTCCATTCTAACTTTAATTATGTTACCAAGTTTCAAATTCAATGCACTTTTCTTTCCATGATCTAGAGAGTGGATGCACACACCCTTGAACAAAATCATAAATACATTTATACTATGCAATCATTATATTAATGCATCCTTATGCAATATTTGTGAAACAGAAAAATCCACATTCTGGTTTGACCAACAGCCCTACAAATTAAGTACATCATATGTTCATCCTGATCTGTTTAATACTGAGATTTACAAACACATATTTATATTCAAATGCAAATATTTGTATTTATATACCAATACAAATATCTATATGTGTAAACAACTACAAACATAGAAATGCAAGGTTTCATTTTATGTTTGCCTTTTACATATTGGAATCATATTGTACACATTATTTTACAACATTAATATCTTGGTGACATTTCCATATAGATGCTTGTAAATGTAACATCATTCTTTGGAACTACTATAAAGAATTCCATCCCACCTATATTATACCACAGTTTATTAAACTCTTCCATTGAAATTTATAATTTCAATGGTTTCCAATTTTTAATTTTTTACAAATGACATTTCAATGGACATCTTTGTTCAGAGCTCGTTATTAGGTCAAATGATCTACATGTTTTATTTTTAAAATTACTGCTGAATAGTAATAATTATGGCAAAATACTATGTGACTAGGTCTCTATTAATACTATGTGACTAGGTTTATATTAACACATTATAATCTTATGTTAACTCATAATAGTCTTCATAATTAGGTACTATCATCACCCCTATTCTGTAGTCAACAGGACTGAGATATAAAACAGTCAAGTAACTTGTTCAAGGACACTCAGCAGGTAATAGTAGAACAAGAATACATATCTAGGCACCTAGCTCTGGAATCTAAGCTCTTAACCTAACAACAGGTTGCCTGTCTCTAACATGCAACTGTGCAAATACATCATATATATTCCAAACTATCTACTTTCTTTTACTAGAAATTAAAAGATATGACATAAGACTAGGGTGTAGATAAGTGGTAGAACACTTAACTAGCGTATGTGAAGCCCTGGGTTCAGTTCCTGCCTCCTCAATAAAATAAAAAGAGAAAATACAAATTAAGTAATGCTTTATAATTTTTATTAATAATCAAGAATCATTTTTTCCAATAAAGCTATTGCTAATGGTAATGTTTTAGTGAGAATAAAATGATTGAATGTACTCCCTTTTTAAAGAATTTGACCCTACCATTCAAAATTCTGGTTCTAAATTCAAACTTTGCTACCTGGAAATTTTTCCCCACAAAGGCACACTCCAAAATAAGAAGAACAGCATTGTCTGTACTGATTAAATTGTAATAATCACTTTTAAAATTCAACAAAGTCTTTAAATAACTTCAGCCTCACTCACCATCTGTAGGAGAGAATTCCAAGTGAGAACCAGTGGTAAATGTCCACTTTCCCATATATCGATTTGATATATGGGAAATTGTTTTCCTTACAAAATAATCAAACTTGTCCACTTTTATTTCCTAAAAAATTGGGTCTCAAAGTTTGGTAGTTATCCCTAAGGTAGCCACTATTCATTCCTTTCCTTCCTATGGATGGAAATGTTGCCATCTCCCTGTGGAGAAGGGGAGTCTATTTCTGTTTTCTTGAATCCTGGACAACTTGTGACTCCTTTAGCCAAAACATATTGTAACTCCACATCACATTCCACCACAATAATGGGATCAAAATTGCAATGGGTTGCACCCCATGTATGTATAATATGTCAAAATGTACCATGTCATGTATATTTAAAAATAACAAATAAAAAAGAATATCACAAAATAATGCTGCCTGACTTCTGAGACTTGGTCATAAGAAACCTTTTGACTCTTGTACATGCATTAGTCAGGGTTCTCCAAAGAGAACCAATAAGATTTACACAAGATGTCACACAATCTGCAATCTGCAAGTTGGAGACCCAGGGAAGCCAGGAATACAGCAAGAAGACCTGAGCTAGAGAACCAACGTAGTAGATTCCAATCTGAGTCTCAAGATGAGAACCTGAAGCATTGGAGACAAGAGAACCATGTGCAGTTCAGGCAGAGAATAAATTCAACTTTTCTTCACTTTTTATTCTATTCAGGCCCTCAGTGAGTTGGAAGAAACCCATCCACATTGGTAAGGGCCATTCACTTTAGTCAATCCACCAATTAAATGATAATCTCTGAGGTAAGATCATGGAGTAGAAGAAGGAGATTGAGGTGGAAGGAGGAGGATGGGAAAGGGGAGGAATGAGGAACGCGTTTGACAAAATTACACTATGAGCATATATAAACATACCACAGTGAATCTTACCTTTATGTTTATCTATAAAGCACCAATTAAAAATAGATAAATAGGAGGAAGACCAGTAGAGTAGAGGAAGAGGAATAAGGGAAGCAAGAAAGGAAGGGAAAGAGGAGGTATTCAGGACTGAAATGGAGTAATAAATTCCATGCATGTATGATTGTGTCAAACTGTACCCAACTATTATGTTTAACTACAATGCACTAATAATAGCATTAAAAGTAATAAATAAATAAATAAATAAATAAATAAATGCTAATCTTTCCCACATACACTTCCACAGACACACACAGCAGTAAGTTCATCCAGATACTGGTTACCCTGTAATCTGATGAAGCTGACACATAAAATTAAACATGGCAGCATGCTTCTTTGGAATACTTGCCCTGGAGATTTTCAGCAGCCATATATTAAGTTGGACTACTCAGATTGCCATGCTGGAGTCCAACAATCTATGAGGTGAGAGATGGAAAGAGATGCCTGGACAGTCCCAAGTATGCCCAGCAGCTTAGTCCAGACCCCAGACATGGAGTAAAGAGATTTTCAGATAACTTCAGGCTCACTCACCAACTGTGAGAGAGAACTCCAAGTGAGAACCAGTTAGCCAAGCTTGTCTACACCCAGAGTCATCAGAGATAATACAAAGTTACTATAACCCACTTAGTTTTGGAGCACTTTACTATGCAGCAGTAGTTATGGAGAACAGAGTTCTACTGAAATGTCACGTTTGAAAGATTTTCAACAGATTTTATTCAAATGTTATTCAACTGATTTCATTCATTCAAGTGTGCAAACATAATTATTTTATGAGTATAGCTAGACATTTTCAAAGGAACCATGATAATAAAAAACATCGTCAAACATTCATTCTCAGAATGCTCTTTTGTGGACAAACTTCTATTTTAAAAGGATTTAACTTAACCACTTATTGTTTCAAATGTCACTTTTCCTAACACAAGCAGATTAAGTACATTTGTTTTTCCAAAAAGACCTGCTCAGTGGTGTACTACTAATCATGGTTGTCATCATAGAAGTCAAGCAGTTCATTTTTTTACTGTTTATTATGAAATAGTTGCGAGAAGAATACAAAAAAACCCTTGAAGACTTCACATTGATTTCCACAAGTGTTTTCATTTTGCCATATTTGTTTTATCAGCATTTATGTAAGTGGTATAAATGTTCTAATTTAAATCCAGAGATTCTCAGAATGGACAAAGCAAAACCCAGCTATATTTCCTGCTGTCACAAAACCTACATTAAATATAAAGCCACAAATAAATTAAAAGATTAGAGAAAGATATGCCATGCTAAAATCAATCAAAACAAAGGTACAGTGGGTGAAATTTTAAGATGCAACTCAAACAAGCAAATTCTCTGATGATAATGGAATTAAATTAGAAATCGAAATCAGAAAAAATACCTGAAAATTTCTCTCATTTTGAAAAATAAATAATGCATTACTGAAAAACATATGTGGCATAAAGGAAATCAAAAGGGAAATTGGAAAATACTTTAACCTAATGAAAATAGATACAACATTCCTAGATTTATTTGATATAGGGATAGAGCAATTACTTCAACTTCCACCTTCATTAAGACACCATTAGAAAAAACAGAGTTCTAAAATAAGCAGCAGAAAAGATACTAAAGTCAGACAAAGACATTAGAAGAAAAGAAAATGGCAGAGCAATTTCCCTTATGAACAGCGATTCAAAATCACTCAAAAAAGTAGGAACTTTTCCAGAATGCAAGTTGAGATAATATTTAAAAAGCAATCAGTGTAATTCAACATATTAGCTTTGAGAAAACATTTAATTATCTCAGCATAAAGAAAAGCAAAATCCTGCAGACTTTCTGTATAAAGACTCTCAGCAAACTGGAAATACAAATGAACATTCTCAACTTGTTAAGGAACACCTACAAAACACCTACAGCTAAATTATTAATTATAAAAGAGCAAGTGCTTTTTCCCAAAAATTAGGAGCAAAGAAGAAAATCTCTCTACTTTTGCATTTAACATTATAGTGAGGAGGTGCTAGCCAGTGCAGAAAAAAAAAATTTCCAGATTGGAAAAAAAGAAATGACACTGTCATGCAATTTTTTTTTCACAGACAGCACATTTTCTATGTAGAAAATATTGCAGAATATACTAAAAAAATGTTCCCTAGATCAGTAAGTACATTTAGCAAGGTTGTAGGATGCAAGAAAAATATACAAAAATCAATGATATTTTTATATGCTAAAATAATGGTATTAACATTTTTAAAATATCATTTGTAATAAAGCCAAAAATATTAAACAATGATAAATAAGACAAAAAATGTTCAAGGCCATTCAGGCTTAAAACTACTAAAAAAACTAAAAAACATTAAATAAGACATAAATAGATGGGAGATAAACTCTGTTTATGGACTAGAAAACTAAATATTGTTAAGATGAAATTCTCCCCCAGTTTGTCTATATTATAAAAAAAATCTATTCAAATCAAAGCAAGTCTTTTTGATAAACATTTACACCTAATTCTAAAATGCATATGGAAATGAAAAGGACCTAGAATATCCAAACCAACTTTGAGAAAGGCATAAAGACTTATACTACCTGACTTTAAGACTTATTTTAAAGCTACAGATAGCATGGTATTGTTGTCAAGATAGGCAAGCATAACAATGAAACAGAATAAAAAATCCAGAAATATACTCACACAATATGGAAAACTAATTTTGCTGTAGTGCAAATGCAATTCAGTGGAATAATGTTAGCATTTTAAAGGCAGAGTGCTGGGGAAACTGTCTACCATGTGTACAAATATGAACTTTGAGCCCTACTTTACACCATAAATAAATAGTAACTCAAAATAGATTATAGATCATGTAAAAACGAAAACTACAAAATGTCAAGAATAATTCATAAAAGAAAATTTTTGTGATTTTGAGTCATGGAAATATTCTTAGATACAATATTAAAAGCATAATCTCTAAACTAAAAAATTACTACCATTTCTTCTGTCTCTGTCTCTCAGATGTTTTCATAATGAAGGACCTATTTAAAGGTTGATAGAGATCTGGAAAAGGTAACAAAAGAAGTAATGATTACAAAAAGGGGTATCCTGTGAAAATTGAAGGAAGAACAGTGGAGTAGAGGAAGAAGATCAAAGAGGAGGGAAGAGGGGTGGAAAAAGGGAAAAACTATAAAATGAAATTGACCAAATTATGCTAGGTGGGTATATGCATATATCACAATGAATTCCACTTTTATGTATCTATTTTATGTATATCTACACTAATTATAAAACAATAAGTAAATGGAAAGAAGACAAGTAGAGTAGAGAAAGAAGAACAGGCAAGGGAGGAGACAAGGGAAAGAAGTACTGAGGATTGAAATGGAACAATTTATATTATGTCAAAATGAACCTCACTGATATATGCAACTGTAATGCATAATTAGAACACATTTTTAAAAAGAAAGGAGTCATGATATGGGAAATGACATCCAGAATAAGACAGTGGGACAGTCATGATTTGAATGAGCAGCTGTAGAAGACACACATGGAGTGTGTCTTTAAAACTTAAAAAGGCTTTAAATAAGTTTTTTAAAAAAGTTTTATTACAAGCAGAAACAAAAAAGAATACTGGTTTAAATAAAAGACAGGTGGGAGCCCCTTCCTCCAGCCAGCTTCCTCCCCATCTGCCAGGGCTACTGCATGAGGGCCTAGGGTCCTGACACTGGGGTGGAGCTGGTTCTCCCAGAAGGGCCCTCTGCTGTGGCCACTTCCCAGCTGTGACCCACTATCCTCTTGAGCAAGGAAGGAGAAGATCGGGTGACTTGCTATGTCACTTTCCAAGGGCTTCAGCCCACTTGAAGGGCCAACAAGGAGGCTAGAGGGTAATTCTCTATTTTTATAGAAACTGCAGCTTTTAGTACAGGAGGGACATCCTCTGAGCTTCTGGCTCATATTTAGGCTTCACTCACCTTTTGGCCCATCCTACACCTTCCTTCCTAGTCTCTGCATGGAAGCTCCCAGTTGGCAGAAACACCTTGTCCTCTAGTTCCTGGCACTGGGTACCATACTCAGAGCTCTGCAGAGTGGGTGAGGCTTGTAGGACGAATGGCAGCCACTTCCCAAAGCCATCATCTCACCGACCACACCCAGCCTCTGCCAGTCTGGGCAGGTCTTAGCTGGAACCCTAGCTTAACAAGAACAGAGAGACATTGTTTGGTTTTAAATCTGCTACCCTCATCAATAACAAAGTAGCAGGAAATTTTTATTGAAAACTGAATGTGTATCATAAAATTATTGTAATGCTTCCTCTAAATAATCTCATTTGATATATACAATAATCCTATCATGTAAGCATTTTAATTCTAATTATACAGATGCAGAAAATGGGGCTCAAAGAGGAAAGAGATTTGCCCAAGTAGGGCTAGGTGAAACTAATTCAAAAGAATTTACTCCAACATTATTTCTAGGATGGGGCCATACTCATACTACATTGATATTCAATGAACAAAAGAATGATCTGCATCCAGCTGATAAAAAAAGATTTCAAACAATCTTCTCTCTTAAAAAAATGCACAATACTCTGAAATGCTGCTACCAAACTAAATAAATTGACTTTGTGCCATGCATTAAAAAAGAAAACAAACAAAAGTTTTCAATTCTATTTAAATGAGAAAGTAAATTATGTGGTGATATATCATCCATGTGACTTGGTCTTAGAACATAAAAACTGTAAAAATAAATAATGAATTGTATTATTTTTACAAGTTTAGGTCATCCACAACCCTCTTGTTTTATACATTGTCAGTTCTACCTCTCTAAAAATCCTGGGCCAAAGTTTTCTGTTACTAGAGATTAAATTCCTTCATTTGTAGGCCAACAATCAAAATATATTGTTTTTACTTAGTATGGGAGTATTGAATTTGTCCTTTTTTTATCATTAACATTTATCTCTCTGGATCATCCACTTCTCTTTGAACTTGGGAAACAGGAATTTGATAGCATACAATATTTAAATCATTAAAACAAGGACCCAGACAGAACCAAGAAATTCTGGGAGTTAACCATAATACCTCTCAATAAAGTCCAGTTGAATTGTTTATTTGAAAATAACCAGGATCAATGCTAACTTTCCAGGGTAATTGTGTAATTGTATTTTCTTACATTTTCTAATACAAGGTTCTGCGTTCTGAAAATAAGATATGAACTGAAATCATATCAATACTTGTCAGCAAAAATAAAATTAAAATGTTTTATTTTAGAAATTAAAAATTCGAACCAACTTTACAAAGATCTTCCTGAATTTTGTTTGATTCAGCATAATATGCATGTCAGTAGGTGTTCAACAAAGTTTCTTGACTCATGGTCATGAATGATCGCTATTATACAATTGCTAAAAAAATGTAAGAATTTCTCTAGAGAGAGGATGATGTTTCCAGCTATCAGCGATAAAAGCAAGAAAAGAGTTCATGAGGTTTGTTTTGATCTAATCTGAAAAGTGTAAAAAATAAAAAATAATAATAATATTCATGATCCAACATAGAACTAATCACTATTAGTGTTTAGCATATTTACTTCTATATTTTCTATAGAAATTTATTATTTAAAAGCTAGAAAAACTATATGGCAATTAAATTTTCTTTTATAGAAATAACTACATACTTTTTAATTATCTTTTGACCTCTTTATATGTTATGAACTAAATGTTTGTTTCCTCAAAATTCATATGTTGAAAATCTAACATCCAGTGTGATGGTATTTGGAGGTTGGGATTGGGGGAAGTAATTAGACTGAGATGAGGCCATAAGGGTGGGAACCTTCTTTGTAGAGGAAGAGACCAGAGTGAAATCTCTTCTTCCACCATGTGAGCAAGAGAGTGGTCATCTGCAAGCCAGGAAATGGAATCTCAGCAGGAACCAACTCTACCAGCATCTTGAATTTGGATTTCTCATTCTACAAAACTGTGAGAAATAACTGTCTTTGTTTAAACTACTCAATCTATGGTGTTTTATTATAGCATCCTGAACTGACCATTATAACCCTTGTCTCTCTACTTATGCACTTGATTTCCTCCCTTTAATACAGTTTTCAATCATCCACTTCTGTTTCTTCCTTTCTTTTCTTTCTTCCTTTGTTCTTCCAAGTCCTTTCATCACCTAGGGTTGTACTATAATGCAACTGGTGCTTTCTATGATAAATTAAGGACCTTGGATGAACCAGGATGAACATCTTGCTATAGATGGGAGACTATTAAAATGGGCTATTATCATCCATTGGAAGAACAGCCACAGATTTGTGGCTCCTAGCTTGGAGTGTCACAGATTTCTGATTTATTAAATTCAATCTCCTTTTTATTGTAGCTGCTCTTTTGCATGGTTCTAACTGCATATTCCAATAATCCAAATGAGAGCAAGTTACAAACACCTAAAGAGGCCAACATGGCATGGAAAAAGATTGAAAGGAGATTTTATTTCCCAGACCCAAAGGAAATTAATTTTCTACCCTGGATCTGTGACTTTGATGGCTCCAAGTCTGTGGTCCATTCCCAATATAAATGTCTTTTATGTTGCCAGAGTTCTTTATTGTGAGATAAAATGAAATAATATATGCAAATGTACCTTGTGAAATAATAACCATACAAATGTGTATGGTTATTATTATGAATAAATGCTTTAAGTCTCTTTCTTCATCAAGTTCTGAATAGTTTCTTTCTTCTCAATTCTACTGTACCATTAAAAAAAATGCTTAAAGGAAAAGATTTCAGAGTGAAGAGAAAATGGAAGTTATCAGGTCAAAAAATGTGATGAGTTGTCTTCTGAAACAAATAACAATGAGAACATCTTCAAAAAGTCATGACTTCTTACAAAGCCCTTCTCATTAAACATTGACTGGAAAAATCTGAATAATTTATTCTTGATTTCTGTTAAACTAGTTATATGCTTTTTTTGAAATGCTCAATGTAAACCTGGGTGTGGAGGGATGTCCCATTGCAACAATATCACTTTGGGGAGTGACTGGATCATAAGGGCTCTGACTTCATAAGTGGATTAATCATTGATAACTGAATGGACTACAGGAGGTGGTGGAAACTGTAGACAGGTGGACATGTTGGAGGAAACAGAGATTTGAAGAACAAAAACTAAGATGAGGATTCTGCTGAGTTCCCTGAAAACCCAAGGTCTTAACACAAAGGAAGAGGCTGGAACAATAAAAATTGAGGGAAATTACAGATAGATGAAGTGGAAAACTGAGTAAATGAGTAGACTGTCCACTTTTCTGTAAAGACCAATATGGCCCAGGCACAGTAGCACAGCAAAAGTAGTACAAGATTTCCAGACCACAAACTTGAAATAGCATGCCTTCATCTCTCTGCACTGAATTTGGGGTTAACGGCTCCAACAACTTCTGCAAGTGCTATTACTGATGAACAAAAATAACTAAAGCAGAAAGCTGACTTGCCTGCCTGGGACAACCTCCACAGTAGGAGGCAAAAAGACCATGGGGGCTCTACAAGAGCTTTAGGACAATGACCTTAGGATGTTGTGGTAGGCTTGGTAAGATCTTGCTAACTTATAGAAATAGAAAGAACCAAGTTGATCCTGATCGACTTGGAGAGATAGATAAATTCCCCAAACTAATCAATCATGGCACCTTGTCAGTTGTAAGATCAAGAACTACAATTTATATCACTCATGTATGCATCCATTGCCATGCCAGCACCCAACAGAACCAAATGGCACCATGTGCTCATCATCTGGCTTTCAGGTTCTAGAAACCTGTGAAAAACAAGAAGACAGCATGCAGATTTCTAGTGGTTCCACTTCAAGTTTCCAGGAGCCACAGGGACATTCTGATAGAGATTTTAATGATTCCTCCAGCATGGGAGCTCAGAAAGGAGAGACAGAGAAGAGCCATCTTGAAAGAGATTTTAACTTGAATTGAGCTTGAGTTAGACCATCATAAATTGTGTTATTTTCAATTTGGCAAGTTTGCAGTAGCTGGAAGTCTCCAGAGAAAGAAGAGTTCAGTAATAGAGAATAAAGGATGTTAGTATTTTTTTTTTTTTTCACACCAGAGGCAATGCATAAATTTTACCCCATGGCCCTCCTTTTAAAGGTTGGCTGTCTGTCGTGCTCTGAGAAATCTTCCAGTCATTTCCTTTGCCAAGGCAATGCAAGTTTGATGTTGCAGATTCTTGCTCAGGTTTTCTGGAACTATCTTCACCTCACTAGCTTTAATTTTTTCAACCTTGTTGTTTTAACTTTTGGCATTCTTGCTAACCCTTCAGACATTACAAACCCAAGCCCCACCTCCAATGGCACTTCAAGTTATAACCCAATCTGTTATATATATAAATGTGTTATATTTTTGTGTGACCACACACACTAATCAGTGCCTATTCAGCTACATGATATCAATAATAAGTTTAAGAAATTATTAAGAAATAAAAGAAAGCTTTTTTATTTAATTTTGATTCATTGAACACAAACGGAGTACAGCTATTGTTTCTCTGATTGTACACAAAGTAGAGTCACACCATCAGCTTTATTTTTTATGTTTCAATAGAGTAAAATCCTGGGGCTAATTTTACCATTATGTACATATGATATCACTTCCTGAAAATGCATGAACATGAGGGATTTGTTGTGGTCATTTTAGTACAGCACAGTAAGAAATGCTGTGGTTAATTGATATCTCAGGAGTGGGTGCAACAGTTAGGACTGGAGGGAGGGAATATGTTTCTCAAAGTTGCTAAACCCAGCAGGCTCCAGCTAGCAGCAGTTTAGAAAATAGATTTTAAAACTTTAACCAGCATGCATCTTATGTTTCCTATATTTCACCATCTTTGGGACACATTTGCATTAACAGTCTGTATTTAGCCTCAACCCATCCTCTACTGCTCAGTCTAAATTTAGTTTCTGCAAAAAGTCTCCCCAAATATTCCTGAGATAATCCAACTAGTCTGGTCAGATATTTCTTGACATCCCCCAGGCTCTGCTGTCACTTGCAGTTCAAAGCACAGTTTCTATGCAACTTACTGCCCCTCAGAATACAGTTAGATTCTTTTGTCATGGAGCAATCGCATGAATAGCTCTACCCACTTTGACTACTTTCTGTACATCTCCTGATTGACAGAGGTCCCACTTTGGAAGAAGTTCCCAGAGCCGGACAATTTTCTTTCTCTTTTGGGTGTGTGTTTATTTTTTAGGGAGACACAAAGTGGTATCTGTTATAAACAGTTTTAATCAAAAGTACTTTTTAAATTTGTAAGTCATGAGAAATTTTTCTTAAGATCCAGACAGGAGTCCAAAGGGTCTTAAACAATTGACAGCCCACTGTAACCAATAAAGCCCTCAGCCTTGACTTTGTAATCTGAGAAAACAGACTTCCAGCCTGCTTATCGCATTAGTTCACCTGAAAGACCTTGACAAGTAAAATTCCCAGCTGTAGTCCAAGTAGAGCCCCTGCTAACATTACTTATGGATATAATATATACTCCATCTACATGTAAAAAATGAAGTTCAAACTCAATATTGAAAATGAACATCAAAAAGTATTTTGATTAATGCTACAATGAGGTACCATGTCACACCCATTATGATAGCTACTAATATTTTTTTAAGGAAAGAAAGAAACTTAAAGATTATTTTAAAAATTCAGTAACAGAAATAAACAGATAACAGAAAATAAAAGTAGTAATAACAGAATATAGTAGTAGTAATGTAGTAATAACAGAAAATAAATGTAGATGTGAATATGCAGAAATTGAAGGCTTTCTGCACTGATGCATAAAGTGTTGCAGACATTAAGGAAAACAGTAAGGTAGCTCCTCAAAAAATTAAAAATAGAATTATATTATGATCTTATTTCAGAATATGCAGTCAACAGAATTGAAAGTAAGAACTTTAACAAATGTTTGTATACCCACATTCGTAGCAACATAAGGTAAATAATAAAAGATAGCATGAAGCCGGGCGCGGTGGCGCACACCTGTAATCCCAGCAACTCGGGAGGTTGAGGCAGGAGGATTGCGAGTTCAAAGCCAGCCTCAGCAACTTAGCGAGGCCCTGAGCAACTCAGTGAGACCCTGTCTCTAAATATAATACAAAATAGGGCTGGGGATCTGGCACAGTGGCCAAGTGCACCTGAGTTCAATCCCTGGTTCAAAAAAAAAAAAAAAAAAAAAAAGATAGCATGAGGGGCTGTAGTTGTGGCTCAGTGGTAGAGCACTTGCCTAGCATGCGTGAGGCACTGGGTTTGATCCTCCACACCATAAAAATAAAAACAATAAAGGTATTTTGTCCATCTATAAATAAAAATATTTTTTAAAAAAAGACAGAATGAAATCCAAGTTTTAATCAATGGATGAATGGATGAACAAAATGTGGCACATACATACAATAGAATATTATTCAACCTTAAAAGAGAAGAAAATTGTTATCAGTCCTACAAGGTTTATAAACAAACCTTGAGGACATTATGTTAAATGAAGACAGTTGCAAAAAGATAAATATTATAAAATTCCACTTATATAAGGGCCTAGCACAGTCAACTACATAGAGATAGAAAGCAGAATCATGTTTGCCAGGAGATGAGAGAAGGGGAGATGGAGAGATATTTAATGTTTATAAAGTTTTGCAAGATGAGAGGAGTTCTGTGATATGATAGAGCTGGTAGCACAACATGTGAATATACTTAATGCTGCTGAACTGTAAAATTAAATTGGTTAAAATGGGCCAAATTTATGTTATTTTGCATTTACCACAATTTTAAAGTGATTTAAAAATATTTTGAGATTTTAATGTCTGGTAAAGGCTGAGCAAGTTATTTTGGACTAACCTTCCCTGTAAAAACACATAGAAAAGTTGAAGAAATAGGTAGGTAGATGGATAGATAGATAGATAGATAGATAGATAGATAGATAGATATGATAGATATTGCACCCTTGAAAACATCATAGAATAACCAATGGATCAGACCTAAGGATAATTGAAATCAAAGTTCAGATTATTTTTATTTCATAGGATGAACTTCTCCTAGTCCAGCACCTATCAAAGATAAAATAAATGATCTCTGAATAAAGATAATAATATCCAGAGGTTCAAATTATTCTAACAGTTTATCATTGAAAATGCCTGGCACTCAACAAAAAATATCCATGTAAAAAGTCTAGAATTCAGTTAACTGTAACTTATCAGTGTTGATGTCTTAGATTTGACAAATGTACTACAGTGATATAATGTGGTAACAATAGGAAAAATGGAAAATGTGTGAGGAAAATAAGACAACTCCTGTTACCTTTGCAACTTTTCTGTAGCCAGAAATGTATTCTGAAATACAAAGTTTATATGAAAAAACCAGGTACAGTTATTTTGGGGTGATGGCAGATTAGAAGGCTGCATTTCCAGTTGCTCCATGGCTGGAATTCAAGCAGTGCAAGTACTGTTTCTCAGCAAAGTATATGAAAGAGGGAATTCACTGAGATTCAGTAGAGGATAGTCAGAGTCTCTTAGAAACTCAGAAATTCAGGTGCATTGAGCAAAGAACAAGAAAGAGCACAGAAATTCAATAAGGAGAGAGTGATATTAAAAAAGGACCGAAAAGAAATATTAGAAATTGAAGACACAATAAATCAAATAAAATGTTCAGTTGAAAGTCTCTCTAATAGACTAGGCTGAAGACAGCTGAAAGACACAGTTGTTAGCCAGTATTAAAGAAAAGAAAACAAGTAACCATGACCAGAACATGAAAGTACTTGGGACAACATTAAGACATTAAATTTAAGAGTTATTGGAATTGAAGAGGATTGTGAGATGCAGGCAAATGACATGGATAAACTCTTCCCATAAATAATAACAGAAAATTTAACAACTCTTAAGAAGATGGACATAAAGATATAGGATGCATTCAGAACTCCAAATAAACAAGATCAAAAAGGAACCTCAAATAGACAAGATCAAAAAGAACCTCTGCATGATATACCATAATTAAACCCCTTAACATACAGAACAAAAAATAGAATTTTAAAAGTGTCAAGAGAAAAACATCAGATTATAATTAGAGGCAAGCCGATCGAAATTACTTCCAATTTTTTAGTTTAAATTCTAAAATGTAGAAGGGTTTGAAAGAAAGTTCTGAAAGAAAATGTCAACCAAATTTGCTATATCCAGCAAAGCTATACCTCAGAATCAAAGAGAACAAATAAAAACCTTCCAAGATAAGCAGAAAGTAAAAGAACTCATGACTACTAAGCAGACACTACAAAAGAAAAAAAATAATAAAAATATACTGAACAGAGAAGAAATCAAAAACAAATCTGAGCTCACATTACAAATCTCATTTGAAGAGTAGTTTTGCAAATGAGAAACAGCACAAATTAAACATTAGAAATAAATAAAAATGACAGTAATTAATTAAAATCTCTCTATAATAACTCTGAATGTAAATGGTCTCAACTCCCCAATTTAAAGATAAAGGCTGGCAGAATGGATTTAAAACAAGACCCAATTATATGTTGTTTGCAAACGACTTGAAAGCTGAAGACAGTCACAGGCTGAAAGTGAAACAATGCAAACAGAGCCTTAAACCATGCACAAGTAGCTAAGCTCATATTCAACAAAGCACACTTCAAGCTAAAATCAATCAGAAAAGACAAAGAAGGTCACTTCACACTGAGAACAAGCCAACAAGCAAATAAAATGATAGTGAATATTTATGCCACAAATACTGATGGAACTAATGACATAAAACAGATGCTACTTTAATTAAAAACACAAAAAGACCCCAGTACAATAAATACCAGCTGATTTCAACAAACCATTCTCACCAACAGGGATCATCAAGATATAAACTCAGTAAAGACTCCTTAGACCTAAAAATATTATAAATCAAATGGACTCAACAGACATCTACAGAATATTTCATTCAAAAACAGCCAAATACAATTTATTCTCAGTAGTTCATGGATTTTTGTCCGAAATGGACCTTATTTTAGGCCACAAAGAAACAGGAATACCAAAAAAGAAGTAATGAAATTCTTTACATCTTATCTAATCCAAATGGAATGAATTTAGAAATCAACATTAAAAAAAACCTAGAAACTATAAATTTGGATGTTAATACATTTTTGAATGATGAATGAGTGATGGAAGAAATCATGAGAGAAATTAAAACATTCTTACAATCAAATGAGAATAGTGATACAGCATACCAGAATCTGTGGAATACTATAAAGGCAGTTGTAAGAGGACAGTTTATGGCTTTGAGGGACTACATAAGAAAATCAGGAAGAGCACAAATAAACAACCTAATGATGCATCTAAAGACCTTTTAAAAAACAAGAACAAACCAATTCCAAAACCAGTAGAAAGAAGAAAATAATTAAGATGAAAGTTGAAATCAATTAAATAGAGAATAAAAAGATATATACAAAGATTCGATGAAAAGAAGAATTCATTCTTTGAAAAGATAAACAAAATTGATAACCCCTTAGCCAAAGTAACCAAAAGGAAAAGAGAAGACCCAAATTAATAAAATTAGTGATGAAAAAGGAGAAATCACAGAAACCCAGAGGACAATTAAGAACCATTTTGAAAACTTATGCTTCAATAATTTGGAAAATCTAAAAGAAATGGATAAATTTCTTGACACATATTATCTACCAAAATTGAATCAAGAGGGCATCAAAAACCTAAACAAACCACTAACTAGCAATGAGATAGAAGTAGTAAGAGAAAGTCCTCAACAAAGAAAAGTCCAGGACCTGATGAATTCTTAGCTAAATTCTACCAGATCTTTAAAGAAGAACTAATGCCAGTGCTCCTCAATTTATTCCATGAAATAGAAAAGAATGGAACACTTCCAAATATACTCCATGAATCACCCTCATACCACCAAGTAAGGACACATTAAGGAAAGAAAACTACTGAACAATATCCTTCATGAACTTATATTCAAAACTCCTTAATAAAATATCAGGAAACTATATTCAATGACATATTAAGAAGATTGTACAATATGACTAAGTTGATTTTATTCCAGGGTTGTTAGGATTGTTTAACATGAAAGTCAGTAAGTATAATTCACCACATAAATGGAATTAAGGACAAAAATCACTTAGCCATCTCAATAGATGTGGAGAAAGCCTTCAACAAAATTTATCACCCATTCATGATAGAAAGAAAGTAGAGATAGAAGGAATTTACCTCAACTTCTGATAGGCTCCATATGCAAAACCTGAAGCCAATATCATAGTAATTGGGGAAAAAACCAAAAGCATTTTCTTTAAAATACAGAACAAGACAAGGAAATCCACTCTATCTACTATTCAAAATAATACTAGAAAATCTAGCTATAGCAATTAGGATGGGAGGAAATAAAAGGGATGAAAACAAAAAAGCCAAATTATCAATTTGCAGATGATATGATCCTATGCGAGAAGAGCCAAAACAGTCCACCAAAAGACTGTTAGAGCTAATAAATAAACCCTGCGAATTATCGGGTTACAAACTCAACAGATGAAAATCAATAACTTCTCTATATAGCAATAAGAAATCTGCTGAGAGAGAAATCAGGAAAACAATCCCATTCGCTATAGCCTCAAAATAAAATAAAAAACCTAGGAATAAATCAAACCAAGGAAGTGAAAGACTGCTACGAAGAAAAATGTAGAGCACTGAGGGAAGAAAATTGAAGAATACACAAGAAAATGGAAAGATCTCCCATGTTAATGAATAGATAGAATTAATATTGTCAAAAGTGATACACAGATCCAATGCAATCCTCATCAAAATACCAATTATATTCTTCGCAGTACTAGAAAAAAAGTTTCTAAAATTTATTTGGAAGAAGTAAAAACCCAGAATAGTCAAAGCAATTCTAAAAGAAAAACTAGTATCAAAATACCTGACTTAAAATTATACTACGGAACTTAGTAACAAAAAAATGCATGGTGCTGGCATAAAAGTAGATTCAAAGACCAATGACACAGAATAAAAGACACAGAGACAAACCCACACAGATACAGTCATCTAATCCTTGACAAAGTTGCCAAAAACATATATTGAAGAAAAGACAGCTTTTTAAACAAATGGTGCTGGGAAAACTGGAAATCCATATATAGAATAATGAGTCTAGATCATTATCTTTCTGTCTGCACAAAAGTCAACTCTAAATTGAATCAAATATGTAGGAATTGGACCAGCAACTATGCATCTCCTAGAAGAAAATACAGGGTCAACCCTCTAACAATGTAGGCATAGGCAATGATTTTTTTTTCAACAGGACCCTTAAATCTCAGGAAATAATGCCAAGAATTAATAAATGGGATGGCAACAAAACTGTAAGGTACGGAAACAGTTAAGAATGTGAAGAGAGACCCTACAAAATGATAGAAAAATTTTACTAGCTACTGTTTTGACACAGGATTAATATCCAAAATGTATACATTCCTCAGAAAACTTAACAAATGACTCAGTTAATAAGTAGGAAAATGAATTAAACAGACACTCTCAAAAGAAAAAATGCAAATGGCCAACAAATATATGATAAAAACATGTTCGGGCTGGGGATTTAGCTCAGTTGGTAGAGTGCTTGCCTTGCTGGGTTCAATCCCCAGAACCGCAAAAAAAAAAAAAAAAAAAAAAAAAAAAATGTTCAACATCTTTAGCAATTAGGGAAATGCAAATCAAAACTACACTGAGATTTCATCTCACTCCAGTTAGAATGGCAGTCATCAAAAGTACAAAAAAAAAAAATAGTAAATGCTGGAGACAATGTGGAGCAAAAGGAAAACTTTTATACTGTTAATGGAATCGTAAATTGGTGCAACTACTATAGAAATTAGTATGGAGTTTCCTTAAAAGAATAGGAATGGAGTCACTGTTATAGTTTAGATAGGAATTGTTCCCCAAAAGTTCATGTGTGAGACAATGCAAGATGGTTTAGAGGTGAAATGATTTAGTTGAGAATATTAACCTAATCAGTGCATTAATCCACTTGAATGGATTAACTGGGTGACACCTATAGGCAGGAAGGATATGGCTGGAAGAGGTAGATCACTGAGGGCATGTCTTTGAGGTATATATTTTGTCCCTGGTGAGCAGAGTTCTCTTTGCTTCCTGATTTCCATGTCCTGAGCTGATATCCTCTGCCATACTTTTCTGCCATGATGTTCTGCCTCACTTCAGACCAAGAGCTATAGAGTCAGAGTCTGTGGACTGAGACTTCTGAAACTGTGAAGAAAAAATAAACTTTTCCTCCTCTAAAGTTGTTCTTGTCAGGTCTTTTGATCACACTGGCAAAAAAGCTAACTAAAGTAGCCATTGTATGACCCAGCTATATCACTCTTCAGTATTTATCTTGAAGAATTAAAATCAGTGTGCTATAGCAATAATTGAATACCTATGTATATACCACAGCACAATTCACAATAGCCAAACTACAGAACCATATGTCAGTGGATGAATGGATAAAGAAAATGCTTTATATATGCCCAATAGAGTTTTAGCCACATAGAAAAATGAAATTATGTCATTTACAGGAGAATGGATGGAACTTGAGAATATAAGGTTAAGCAAAATAAGCCAAACTCAGAAAGTCAATGGTCATATGTTTTCTCTCATATGTGGAAGCTTGAGCAGAAAAAGGAAAAGATGGGTAGAGGCCAATCTCTTGAAAATTGAAGGGATATTGGTAGAATAGAGGAAAGGGACCAAGTGAGAAGAGAAAGGAAAAGAAAGAGAAATATTGGGGAATGGTATTGGCAAATTATATTGTTATATTATGCGCACACATGAATATGTAATAATTAATCCTATCATTATGTACAACTATAATGCATCAATAAAATATGAAAATGAAAAAAATTAATTAAAAATAGGTACACAAAAATATAAGAATTTATTTGAAATTAATTGAAAACTAGGAGAAAACAAAGAACCGGAAACTGGAGTTATCCAAGACAGACTTGAAAATCAGTGATGAATACAGAATTAAATAGAATTAATTTTTTGTAAACTAGAAAATATATTAATTTTAAAAATTCTAGAAAGATGAAATAACTGCTATTAAAAGCCTATAATATGGGTTCAATATCATATTAAACAATAAGTTGAATGAGAAAAAATATTGAAAATGAAGCACAGAGAAAAGAATAGAAAATACAAGACAGAGTGCAAGATATATAAGACATGGTAGAAAAGTTTAACCCATAGGTAATTGGAATACCAGGAAGAAAGGATAAAGAAAATTGGGTGACAATTAATAATTGACATAACAACGGTTGAAAATGGAATAAAGGTACCAAGTCATGGGCTCGCAAAGTACCATTTGAAAAAAGTTAAATATTTAATAAATAGAAATTTGTAGATTTAAAACCAGCATATACTGATCCCTAGTCCAATTATCTGGTGACACATAAATATTTTAAACCTTCTTAAGTTTAAATTCTATTTACCTAAGGAATATACATTGTTGCTTATAATGTCTAATATCACCCCCTACCTTTTCCAGAAAGAAATCCAAAATTCTTACTTTCTGCTCTTAATTTCAACTTTCCAGAGACAAATACTTCCTACTATTTCAAATGTTTCATGTGCCATTTATGTCTGTATTTCAAAATAACCAGTTGGAATACTGCTATTTCTTAATTCTAATCAGTTTTAAGTATTCACTTTTTTCATGCTATGGAAGGTTTTTCCACATATGGGAAAGTGGAGAGAGCTAAATCTCCTAATGTAACTCTTTCTCCTAATATATCTCTTTACTTATTTTTAAGGTAGATTTTTATTACTTGCCTTATTGGGACTATGTAAATTACTCACACTGAGCCATGACATGCACTAAGAGTACATTCTCTTCTTGTACATTCTCTTTTTGTTTTTCTGGAATTA
Organism: Glaucomys volans; assembly: GCA_020662805.1. Lineage (NCBI taxonomy): Eukaryota > Metazoa > Chordata > Mammalia > Rodentia > Sciuridae > Glaucomys > Glaucomys volans. The sequence goes on along the minus strand of JAJEJO010000255.1, from coordinate 482,662 downwards.
ACTTTAATTTTTTTCCTTTATATTTCTGAGAACCTATCCCCACACTCTTACACAGATCTTCTAATATATCAGGCACTTTATTTCATGTAAGCGACTGCTTCTCATCCAAATTTTCAATTGATTCTGCCAACCTTCTGCACTCCCCCACTTTTTAGACATTTCTGGTTCTTGAATTTCTTCCCCACCCCCACCCCAAGATGCTGATGATAGAAGGAAAAACCTTAACAGAACTCTCTGGCATAACAAATATGCTGTGAGGTAGGCTGTGACTGCAAAGGATCCCAGATGTCTCAGTTCAAACAGATAACAAATTCACCTTTTGTCTGACATTTTGTTCTATTCAAGACCTGAAGGGTTTGTGGGATGCCCACTCACTGGTGAGTGTGGTCTTCTTAATACAGTTCATCAACCAAAATGCTTATCTAAATGTCTTCCCTGCCCCCTTTCCCAGTTCTTTAGCCCTTGGAGTTGGACTGAATTGCTCTACCAGCTTTCCTGGTCTTCTAGATTATAGATGGCAAATCATGTGACTTTTCAGTCTCCATAATCATGACAGCCAATTCAGATAGACAGATAAACAGCTAGCTAGCTATGGTTTGGATAAGGTTTGCCCCTCAGAGATTCATGTGTGGGAAACTTGAGCCCCAACATGGCAATGTGGAAGTGATAAACCTTATCACCCTACTATAAGGTAATTAGGTCATTTGAGACATTGTCACTGAATGAAATGAAGGACTTCTCATGAGAGGATTGATATGAAATGACAGGAGAACTATTCCTTTTGGTCTCTTTCTGACTTTCTGTCCCACCATGTGATCTCTTCCTCTCATGTGCACTCCCACTGTGATGCCATCTGCTATGATGTGACACAGGGGACTTCACTGGAGGCCACATCAATGGTATCTTTTGAGTTGGGACTTTCAGTATTGCAAACTATGAGCTAAATAAATGTTTGTCTTTATGAAACACTCAGCTTCCATTTTTTAATTATAGAAAGAGAAATCATAATATAAATACATATCTTCTACTTGGTTCTATTACTCTAGAACTCCCCAAAGTACCCATGTGGCCATTCAACAATAAATTTGTGGTCAAGTTCATTTCATTTCATCTATAACTTCATTCATTCTCCCACCCTAGAATTATTTTGAAGCAAATCCAGACATTATATAATCTTAACTCTAAATTGCTCCTCTACATAGACTTGCCTATTTATTTAAATTATATAATACCATTAATACACCTTTAAAAATGAGTCATTTCTTACCATTATCAAATGTTTTCAGCATTCAAATTTCCATAATCATCTCATAAATGCTTTGTTTTACAGATCATCATTTGAATCAAGACCATAATAAGGATAATACATTGCAATGAGCTCATAATGCCTCTAAAGGTCTCTTGTAACCTATAATTTAACTCTGTCTCTTTTCTCTACCTTTGCAATTTGCCTATTAACCCAACGAGATCATTTATCCAGTGATGTTTTCCAGGCTGCATTTTGCTGAAAGCACCCCATTCTGTAGTTTAACATGTTTATCTGTCCCTGTGCTTCCTGTAAATTGGTGGTTAAATCTAGAGGCTTATGTAATTTAGGTTCACATACCAATATACAACATAATACCTCCTTATGGTAATGTTTCCATTAGCACTTTTGTTTGCAGCAATCAGAGATGACATATGTACATATTTGATAAGATTTCTGTATTTTTTTCTCTACTTTTCCTATTTAACTGACATTCATAGTTTCTTTGAGAACTGCTTTCTCTGTAGTTTTTGGCTGAAATTTGGAGATTTCTTCCCTCTCAGAGAACATTAAGGAGATTACATTTATGAGTTCATTTCCATGACATCAGAATTTCTAAATTCCAGATCCTTCATTCAAGAAGATGCTGTCATAGCAATAGGCTTCATCTCACACCCAGTGATAACAAGTAATGCATGAAGATTGTGGCTCTTCAAAATACTATCTAGTTATGCTTTTTCTGAAAGTTAATATGATCCATTTATCTTTCCATGTCCCACAAACATCTTTGTAATTTAGTCTATGTGAATATAGTTAGGATAAAATAATTGTGATGTCTCACCACTATTAATTAATTCACCACTATTTGTGTACAGGGCTGCCTGTATCTCCTGTGATACCTGGCAAGGGTAGCATACCCAAGTTAATTGCCTCAAATAGCTTGCAGTTTTCATATAATCAAACATTCAGTTGCCTATAGTGTAAAATATGCCAAAACAAAGTTCAGATGAAAAGGATGAATAAAATCCATGAAAGCTTTTTTGCGAGGAAAGGCAACAGTCAGAACAAAGTCTACATTAAGAAGGTAAGATTTGGAAAGAGCCCACGAAGTTAGATAAGATTATGTCCAAAAGCTGACAGCATTCAGGACAGAGGATTAGACCTGGACAAAGGCAGCAGTGGGAAAATTGCTGTGTTTAGCTAAATCTCAGAAAGTACCTAGTTTTGGTTCTTGGTTTGGCCTGCCATTAGAATTGCTTGAGACCTTTGAAAAATGCAGATGTCTAGGCTCACCCTAGCCAGTCTCTGAGGGTGAGGTCTAAGTATTTGTTAAGTTTTAAAACTATGAGTTGATTTTAGTGGACAGCCAAGATCGGGAACCATGGGCAAACAGGGAAACTCAGCAGGAAGAAGCTAGAAATGTGAGTGGAGACTGTGTTGCATGTAAGAGGTAGGATGCTCAGTGTTCCTCATGGGGGACCAGATCCTGCAAGAAAATCAAAATCCATGGATGCTCCAGTCCCTTATATAAAATAGCATGGTATTTGCACATAACCTATGTAAAACCTTTATTTCTTTCTATTACTAATACATATTAATATATAAATTGAGATTCACTGTGATATTTTCATAAATGCATACATCATACATTGATCATATCCATCTACCTTTTCTTAAAATCACCCCTTCTTCCCCACCTCCCCTCTCCCAGTCCTAGTAATCCCTCTTCTACTTTCAGGTTAACTGTTTATTTTATTTATTTGTTTGTTTGTTTGTTTGTTTTTGTTCGTTCTTTTTTTGTTTAAGTTTCCATATATGAAAAAGAACATGCAATATTTGTCTTTCTGTATCTGACTTATTTCACTTAAATGTCTCCAGTTCCATCAATTTTGTTGCAAATGACATGATTTCAGTTTTCTTTTTGGCTTTATATATAGCATATATTCTTTACTCATTCATCTGTTGATGAGCACCTAGCCTGTTTCCATATTTTAGCTATTATAAATAGTGCCATAATAAACATTGGCATGAATGTCAATATCTCTTTTGTATTTTTGTACTTTATTTTGTTTAGAAATATACCCAGGAGTGGGATACCTGGATCATGTGGTAGTTTTACTTCTAGTTTTTTGAGAAAACTCCATTCTGTTTTCCATAGTGGCTGTACTAACTTATGTTCCCATCAATAGTGTATGAGTTCCTTCTTTTTTTTTTTTTTATAAACTCAGCATTTGTTATCTTTTGTTTTTTTAATAATAGTCATTCTAACTATGATGAGATGATATCTCATTGTAGTTTTTTTTGGCATTTCTTTGATGGTTAATGCTATTGAGCATTTTGTTCATACATTTATTAGCTATTTATATTTATTTGAGAAGTGTTTGTTCAGATCATTTACCCATTCTTTAAAACTTCAATTACTTCTTTTTTTGTCATCAAATTCTTTATATATCCTGGATATGAACCCCATGTCAGATGAATAGATGGCAAATATTTTCACCCATTTTGTAGGTTATCTCTTCACTGTGTTGTTTCCTTTGCCTTTTTAGTTTGATACAATCCCATTTTTCAATTTTTGCTTTTATTTCCTGTGCCTTTCTAGTCCTATTCAGAATATCAATGTTTGTGCCAGTATCTTGGAATGCTTCCCCTATGTTTTCCTCTAGTAGTTTTAGAGTTTCAGGTTTTACATGGAGATATTTAATCTATTTTGAGTGGATTTTTGTACAGGGTGAGAGATAGAGGTCATGTTTCAATCTTTAACACATGGATATCCACTTTCCCCAGCACTATTAAGGAGGTTATCCTTCCTCCAGTGTATGTTTTTGGCAACTTTGTTGAGAGTCATTCTTCTAAAGATGCTTGCATTTATTTCCAGATTCTCTATTCTATTCTATTGGTCTATATGCCTGTACATTAATACCAAGTTGTTTTGTTGTCATGTCTCTGTAGTATGTCTTGAAATCTGGTATTGTGATGCCTACAGCTTTGCTCTCTTTGCTCAAGATTTCTTTGGCTATTTGGGGTCTTGAGATTACACATGAATGTCAGACTATTTTTCTATTTCTGTGAAGAATATCCTTGGTATGTTGATGGAGATTATTTTGAATTGGTGGATAGTTTGGGGTAGTATGACCATTTTAACTGTATTAATTCTCCCAATCTGTGAACATGAGATATCTTTCATCCTTTCAGCGTCTTCTTCAATTTCTTTTTTCATTTTTAGTGACTTTTATTGTAAAAGTCTTTCACTTCCTTAGTTAAGCTTATTTCTAGATATTTTATTTATTATTTATTGTGGCTATCATGAATGGGATTGCTTAAATGATTTCTTTTTCAGAAAATTCATTCTTGGTACACAGAAAAGCACTGAGTTTTGAATTTTGATTTTGTATCTTGCTACTTGACTGAATTTATCAGTTCCAATAATCTTTCAGTGGAGTCTTGAGGTTTTGCTTTGTATTGAATTATACCTGCAAACAGGGATAATTTGACTTCCTCCTTTCCTATTTATATACTTTTCTATCTTTCTCTTTCCTAACTGCTCTGGCTAAAATTTCTAGTAGTAGGTTGAATGAATGGTGAGAGTGAACACCCTTCTCTCATTCCTCATCTTAGAGAAAATGCTTTCAGATTTTCCCCATTCAGAATTTCCCTATGTTGGATATTAATTTGTTGTATATCATGTTTATTTTATTGTGGTATCATCCTTCTATACCTAACTTGTTTATAATGAAATGATGCTGAATTGTATCAAAAGCTTTTTCTGCATCTATTGAGATATGCTTTTTATCTTTCATTCTACTTATGTGAGAAAATACATTTATTAATTTGTATATATTGAACCATCCTTGCATCACTAGAATGAAACCATCTTGATCATGTTGTGTAATCTTTTTGGTATGCTATTGAATATAATTTGCAAATAATTTGTTGAGGGTTTTTACATCTATGTTTATAAGGATATTTATCTATAGTTCTCCTTTTTATAATGTCCTTGTCACATTTGGTAACAGGTTAATGCTGGTTTCATTGAATGAGCATAGAAGAATTCCCTACATCTCATTATGGTGGAATTTGAGCAGAAGCATTGGTTGGTATTCATTTTTCTTTAAAACTTTGGTCAAATACAGCAGTGAAGCCATCTGGTCCTGGGATTTTCTTTATTTAAGATTCCTTTTATTATTGATTCATTCTCATTATTTGTTATTGATCTATTAATATTTTTATGCCCACATGGGTCAATTTTAGTGAGTCATATGTGTCTAGATATTTGTCCATGTCTTCTAGAATTTCCAATTTGCTATCATATAGTCTTTCAAAATAATCCCTAATGATTCTTTGAATTTATGTGATGTCAGGTAAAATGCCTTCTTTTTCATCTCTAATTTTATTATTTGGGCTCCTCCTTTTTTGATTAGTCTACCTAAAAGTTTGTCAATTTTTTCTTTTCAAAGAACCAGCTTTTTGTTTAATTGTTCCTTTGTATTATTCTTTTAGAAATTTTTTCATTTATTTTTGCTCTGATCTTTATTATTTCTCTCCTTCTACCAATTTTAGGTTTGATTTGTTCTTACTTTTCTAAGACTCTGAGATGCATGATTAGGTTATTTGAAATCTATTTTTTATATATATAGTCACTCATTGCTATAAACTTCCATCATAGTACTGCTTTTGCTGTATCCCCAAGATTTTACTATGTTGTGTTACCATTTTCATTTGTTTCAAGGAACTTTTAAATTTCTCTTCTGTATTCTTCAATGACTCATGGTTCATTCAAAAGTGCATTGTTTCACTTAGCATGATGTTCTTCAGTTCCATGCATTTACCAGCAAATGTCATAATTTCATTCTTCAAGGCTGAGTATAACTCCATTGCATTGTGTGTGTGTGTGTGTGTGTGTGTGTGTGTGTGTATGTATGTGTGTGACATTTTTCTTTATCCATTCTTCTGTTGATAAGCACCTGGGTAGGTTCCAGGTGCTATTGTGAGTTGTGCTACTATAAACATTTATGGGCTTGTATCACTATACCATGATAATTTTAATTCTTTTAGACAAATACTAAGAGTGGAATAGCTGGTTCCTTTCCTAGTTGGTTTTTCTTTTGTTTTTGTTTTAGGAATCTCTATACTGCTTTCCAGAGAGATTATACTAATTTGAAGTCCCACCAACAATTTTTGAGATTCCTTTTCCCCATATCCTCAGCAGAATTTATTATTATTTGTATTCTTGATGATTTCCATCCTGACTGGAGTAAGATGAAATATCAATGTAGTGTTGGGAAAAAGAAAAAAAAAAGGTTTGCCTGTAAAGGCATGTAGTGGTAGTACTATCCTAGTTTGAAAGTGAAAAGCCAAGGAATGCTTCCCTGAGAAGTAGAATTTGAGTTGAGATGGCAAGAATTAACAGGGTATAATTAGGGAAAAGAAAAGAGGAAGAGCATTCTTAGCCAAGGGAATTGCTTAAGCAAAGGCTGTGCAGGAGAGAGAGTTATTCACTGAAGGAACAGAATAAGGCTGTGCATAGTGGGAACTTCGAGTTGAACAGCAGGTGGTAGGGGGATGGATAGCAGTCTGAGATAAACTTGTTTACAGATGTTTTTCATCTTACCCATTAAGTTGAAAACAAATGTAATATACTTAACCTGCCAAATATCATACTTTGCCTAGCCCACCTTACACATGCTGAGAAAACTTGCAGTTGTACACCATTAAAAAGTATCATATAAACTATTACTGAATGGATATAACTTTTACACCATCATAAAAACGTAAAATCATAAGTTTAACCATTATAATTCAAAGATTGTCTGTACTTGTAGTGCAGCTGAATATTTTGAGCAAATTCTTCTGGATACAGTGGCTCCCTTCTTCCTACTCCCACCTCCACTCTCAACCTTCATGGGGGATGTTATGGTTTAGATATGAGATGTCCCCCTAAAGTTCATGTGGGACACAATGCAAGAAAGTTTAGAGGAAAAATGATTGCGTTGTGAGAGTTTTAACATAATCAGTACATTAGTCCCCTGAGAGGGATTAACTGGTTGGTAACTGTAGGCAGGTAGGATGTGGGTGGAGAAGGTAGGTCATTGGGGCATGTGTCTTTGGGATATACATTTTGTTTTTGGAAAGTGAAGCTGCCTCTCTGTTTCCTAGTGTGATATTCTGAGCTGCTTTCCTCTGTCATACCCTTTCACCATGATATTCTGCCTCACCTTTCACCTCAAACCCCAAGAAATGGAGCAGGCTTTTTACAAACTGAGACCTCAAAAACTGTGAATAATACATGCTCTATGTTTCTATAAATACATCAAAATAAACTCTATTGTCATGTATAACTAAAAATAACAAATAAAATAAATAAATAAGAAGAAACAGCTCCAAAATAAACTTTTCCTCCTCTAAAATTATTCTTGTCAGGTCTTTTGGTTCAAGCAATGAAAAAAGATGACTCAAACATAGGAGGTGCACTGTGAAGAAAGTCTTTTATGAATGGAATCCCTCACTGCTCCTTTCTAGAACAGAAAGACTCATGCATCCCACTAATCTTCAATCACCAGAACTGAAAACACACTGTGTTCCTTTTGAGGACTTGGCAGTCTATTGTTGGCCTGGAACAAAATTATTAAATCCAGTTTGGAGAACACCCACATTCCCACTCCTTTTCAGTTCTTTTTTTTAACCCTTTCAGTCTTACTCAGGAAGTGAATCTTTTGTTTTTCCTTCTGTAAGCTTTCAAGATAGGAACTGAAAATTTTCCTCATTATGGACTGAATATTAATATTGTGGTGTCTGTGATCAGTCTGGGGTAGTCTATTCTGAGAAAAAGGAAGAACATCACTTGTGTCCATGGAATGTGTGTGTGTGTGTGTGTGTGTGTGTGTGTGAACACACACGCATATGTGTGGGGGTGGGGGAAGAATGACCTGATTGATTTCAAAATCAATTTTATGTATTAAGTTACTGATTATATTATAGGATTTTCATTATTCGCCAATATCTATTTTTAGACACATGGGAAGGTTGACTTTTTCCCTCTCTAAAGTCAGAATGGCAGTGTGACTTGAAATGAAATGAAATGAATGTCAATGAAATGTGCATGGAAATAACATGATAATGGCTGCGGCTAATCCTAAACTATTCTTTTCTGAACGTTACAGTTTGGATGTATAGGTTAGAAGGGAAGCGCCATTAACCTGGATTGATCAGCAACTCATGGAGAGCAGCTGTCTTGAAGATTTGCCCATATATTTAAGAAATTTTACAGAAGACAGAAACTTTGTGTTAAACTACTGAGATTTGAAGGGTGTTACTGCATGTGTAGCCTAGTCTATATAGACTTGTGTGTGTGTGTGTGTGTGTGTGTACACATATAAATATGTATATGCTTATTTAGAAACTTAGAAATATCAGTGTGCATATATAAATTGTCTGTATGTGGGGGGTTGGGTAGGTGGGTGGTGTGCCTGTGTACATGTTTAAGAAGAAGAAAGAAAAAGGAGAACTGATTTATGGTGAAGATTCGATTTTAGAATAAGAGACAAATTCCTTAACTGCTTGATTTTAGCCAGTTTGGAACTTCTATCTGTAAAATGCATAAACAGATAAATAAGTATATATAAACAAACACATGATTTAACCAAGCATTTATTTATGCACAATATAAAACATAGTCTCATGTTTTTGCACATATGCATTATGGTCACTTAGAGTTGTCTTTTACAATCTATAAGTATATATATGTTAGATATATGTTAGATATATGTGAGATATATGTATATGTATGTGTGTGTGTATACAAGTTATATACAACTTGAGGTATGTAATGAATTTAAAGCTGAAGACAATATTGCATCTTTAAGATACATTCCAGATTATCTGCCAAATCATGGACAATGTACATTGTACAATTCATACCAAAAGCATAAGCAAGGGCCAGAGGTAGCCATAGTTTTATATTTCCTGAGTTTTCTTGATTGCAGTCTGATCCTTCATGTTGTTCCAACATAGAGTGATTTTTAAAGGAGAATTTAATTTAATATAAGTCTGAATATCCTTTGGAATGCTAGAAACCAGCATTACTGCAGCAAGCCTAATGAAAAACACAAGTTCTGTGTACCAATTTGTGGTCAGATCCAGCATTCCAGCCCTACTCTCTCGTGGCTGCTAGTTCTCCATCATGTTCCTTTGCGCAGCCCTTTGCTATTCTGGTTAAAGATGTCGTGGGCTGTGGCCCACATGGTATGCTAAACAGTCCACTGCTTATAGCAGGCTCCTTCGGCTCAAGTGCAAAGGCTCTGAACTCATAAAACACACCACTACTACCACCACTGCCACCACTAAATGGAGGTCTCAGAGGATTTCCTATTACTGTCCTGGCAGATCACAGTGCACTTATTTTAAAACATCCTACATGTGCACAGAGATACATCCCCATGTATATTCAGGACAAAGAGCACAGCACCTTCCAGAAGAAAACGCCTGCAATTGGACAGAGGCTGATTCACTCGCATGTTTTATCACCGGTGTGGAATGCCAGTAACAAGAGCAATCATTTGTTTGTGAATTCACGGAAGACTGGGCTTTCACACTGGGAAAGGACTTCCCAATGAATAGCAACAGGGAGACTTGCTGTGTATTAGCATATTTTATCTGCCTTGTTTTGAAATTAAACAGTCGAAGTTGAAAAGGAAAGCACAGATGCCTGCCACTGGGCTGGCTTTGTAGAAAAGTGGCATTTGGAATGAGGTTTAACCCTGTGGACAAATTCTACTGCTAACTGTTGGATCCTCAGGCTGACAGAGTACATTTTCCCTTCCTTGAGAGAGAACATAATTTCCTGGTCACTATTCCTTCTGCCCCACTCCATCACTATTATTCTTTACTAAAGGTTACTTGTTCTTAGATATAATATCTGTTTTGTGTGGAACTGCTTAAATATAAAACAGGAGAATTTTAGGATGTAGCAAAGGTTATTCTACAAAGTTGAATTAAATTTTATTCAACGTGAATTTACTAATGTGCCCAAAGCTATGGCAAATAGCTTGGAAGTAAAGGAAAGGTGGGAAATTATGTGAATAATTTCAAAATCTTCTTGAGGGAATAGTTCATAGGGTTCTATGTCCACCTGGACAAAGATAGATGGGTGACAACTTTAAGAGATCAAGACAGAGACAAAACTAGAGAGATGAATGAGACAATAAGGCAAAAATTAAAGTAGTATGTCCTTAAGACCAACAGATATTCTAGAAGTTCTAAGAAGAAAATAGTGGGCATGAACTGTAATATTCAGGGGAGAATTCAAGAGGAGATTTGAGCTTTCATTTAAATTTCATAGAATAGAGGAAAATTTGGATATATAAGGGACAGGGGGACAGGGATTCTGGAACTGGAAACATTTGTTAAGCATAATAATTAAGTGCATAAATTCAGTATTGTCCAGGTATAATTTTCTGAAAGTTAAAAACATAACTTTCATAAAAATATACAGTGTACATCTTTCAAAGACCCACTCAACTCATTAATGAGGGAATGAGTAGTAGCATAAAGCCAGCTCCCTGGGTGCAGTGGCACACACCTGTAATTCCAGCTACTCAGGAGGCCGGGAAGGAAGATCTCAAATTCTAGGATGACCTGGAAACATAGCAAGAACCTGTATCAAAACAAAATTAAAAGGGCTAATTTTAACCCAGTGATAAAGCACTTCCTGGCTTGTGCAAGGCCCAGGAATTTAATCCCCAGCATCCGCTCACCCATGCCCCCCAACTCCCTTCCCCACCAGATAAGCCTTTTTGCATTTCTACTGCACAAAAGTCATTTGCAACATGACAAGTTAAAATAACTTCAAGGACTCTGGATCCTAAGCAATAGTCGTAAGTCAAACACATGTACCTTTCTCTAGAAAATCAGATACTCCCTACAGGACCCTGTTTGATAATGTTTTTGTATGGCACTGAAAAGTCACAGTATTAAAAGAATCTCCAATTTTGGAGCACTTTTTTTTTTTTTCCTCTAACAGCAAAAAGGAATTCAAATCCATTTGCTAGCTATATAATATGGCAATGTGGCTTAACGTCTTGGCTCCTCAGTTTTGTTATCTGTAAAATGTAGGCAATAATAATTCTTAGCACTAGAGTTGCAGAGATTAAATGAGATAATATACAACACATAAATGTTTTGCATAATAGTATACAGCAAGTGCTTAAGATATGTTTTGTCATCTAAATAAGGAAGAATCATGACCAAAAATCCACAGACCATAGTGAAGGGCTTAATTCAATGTAGTTCAGTGGGAGAGTGCTTATTTAGTTTGCAGATGTCCTGGGTTCCATTCCCAGCCTGCAGGCGGAAAAAAAGAGAGAGAGAGAGAGAGAGAGAGAGCCAGCATGGTTGAAGGACACTAGGTAGATCAGACCAAACAGTAAAATAGTGAAATTGAGAAATTGAGAAATGGAATTAAATAATCAGAATTGAGAAATCAATAAATGGAATCAAATAAGTAGAATAGAAATAGAACTGGGAGAAATATAAATTAAAGAATTTTTAGCCAGATTAGAGCAGATTTAAAATAAAAGTTAACAAAAGAAGGCTGGGGGTGTAGCTCAGTGATAGAGCACTTACCTAGCACATGTGAGGCCCTGGGTTTGATCTCCATCACTGCAATGGAGGAAAAGTTGCTGAAGAAGAGAAAGAAGAAGGAAGGAAGGAAGGAAGGAAGGAAGGAAGGAAGGAAGGAAGGAAGGGGGGAGGGAGGGAGGGAGGGAGGAAAGAAACACAGACATTTTGAAATATTTGTTTTATCTCAAAGTCAGTTGAGATCCAGTTTCCTATAGGATCCTGGAAAAGGGGAAGTCTGTGTTTGAAGAGGGGTTAGGAAGTGGTAAAGGGTTGAAAAGTCAAAAGACAGTGAGAAACCACACATGGATACTAGATTGGAAAGCTGGAAGATTGCAGGAATGTGCTTTGATATTAATCAACAACTTCAGAAAAGGAAACAGTTTGTTGGGGGGGGGGGGGTGTTGTTTGTTTTTGTACCAGGGATTGAACCCAGGGGCACTTAACCACTGAGCCACATCCCAGCCCTTTTTTGTATTTTATTTAGAGACAGGGTCTCTCTGAATTGCTTAAGGCCTTGCTAAGTAGCTAAAATTGGCTCTGAACTCAGGATACTCTTGCCTCAGTCTCCTGAACAGCTGGGATGACAGGTATGTGCCTCAGGTCCCAGAAAGGAGACAATTTTAAAGTGAAATGAGGCATTCCATTTGCATCAACTGGCTGCATTTGAAAATCAGCAACATGTCAGGAAAACTCTTCTGTGGATAGTGGGAGACCAGGATTTGGATGGAATATCAGTGATGATGATGTAATTTAAGAGGTCACCCATGTAGACACAATAGCTAAAGGTGAAGTCAATGTACTAATCTAGCACTGAAAAGAAAAGATGATTGTCTCCCAAAGGATAAAAACATAGCAGTTCACTGGAGAAAGAAGCTCTGTGGATGAAGCTCTATGACATTTCAGGATACAAAACAGGATAAGCAAAACAGAAGAAAGTAACTCTACTGAATACTCCCCAGGACTCGTGATGGAGGTGAAGTTGAGTTTGATTAGCTTCATCATTCAGTATAAAAATCAACATTCATGTAAATCAACATGAAGTTGTTTCCTAATGGAAGAGTTTACTTGGATGAAGGGAATATTGAGACTTGGGGCAAATTTAAGACAAGATCAGAATAGGCAGTGCCTTGGGTTGTGTTTGTTCCCACAGTATCCCTGAGACCAGAATGTGATAGCAAGTAGTTTACTTAAAAAGTGATTCCAAGAAGAACCAGGAAAGGAATGGAGAATGAGCCAGGGAAAAGAAAGAAACCAAATGCAGGACACATTCATTAGCAATATCACACTGTGGGCAATCAGGGCTCAATCCTGCTAGGAAGTTAGGAGGGGCTATGAAGAACAGGTTGGGGATGATATAACCCAAGGAATGACTCACTAGAATACTTATCCACCAACTCCAGGCTATGGGTTGAGAGATGTTCCTAGATTTTAGTCATCTGGTCTACTTGTTCCTGGATTTCAGTACTTCCAGTCTACCTGTGCCTGTAACCAGAGAACACAGGGAGAGAGAGAACACAGGGCTGTGAGTACACAGCCTCTAATGTGCTCAAGAACAGCAAGGACTGGGGGGAGCAGGCAGGGCACCCATAATGTTTCAAGAGCAAAGGTTCTGAAGCCATACTGGTGGAGTATGAACTGGCTATATTAACTGCTTTTGAGAACTCTTTGGCAGTTCTATTAATGGGTCCTGGGACTAATTCCAATTCAACTTGTTTTAAGTTTCCTAAGAAGGGCCTCTAGAATCAAAAAAGAAAACTTGCCTATCTGGAGTTTAATGTAATTATTATCAACCATGTTTTGGTCACTCACTGTGGGCCAGATGTTGTAAAGTATGCTTTCTGTGTGGGACAGGATGGAGTTTCTGCATCACTCGGTGAAATCTGCTCCCTCCTCATCCTCAGTGGGTGGAGTTTGGAGATCTTTATTCCCTTGGTGTGAGGAAACAGATTAGTTAGCATAACTCCTGGAAGTTCTTCTATAAAGATGGTTAATTTTAGAAGATGTCATGCCTGTAAATCATTCAAAGACTAAGGATCTACAGACACTTTTTCAAGACAGAACTGCAAATTACAGTTGTCATTGTTTTGGGAACACTGCAATGTTACCATCAGGCAATCACAAACATGCATTGAGTCCAGAAGATGCATGCCCTGAATCCAGATGATTTTCATGCCATTTCCTTTCCCACAATGTAGATCCAAGAAGGCTTTACTCTCTAGTCTTCCTCTGTCTCCTCTCCTTCCTCCCCATCTTGGTTTTCTACCCTTCCAGGTCTCCTTCAGAATTCTGTCTCTAGTCCAGTATCACTTTGCAAAGCTCACTTTCTTTCCTCTACTAAGTGTGCCAGGTCCTCTTAGCTGGTCCTTTCCTTATGACCACATTCTTGGGGTTCTGGGAAGACAACAGCTCCTTGTCATTACTAGGATAGTGTATCATCACTCTTTAGATTCTTTCACAATTTGATCTCTTTCATCTTTATTAGCCTTGCTCCCAATTATTCAGTTGGGTTTTATATTCTGTTTTATGCAGGACTCTGACTGTTACAGTACCCAAATTGATTGTGGGCAATTTAGTGACAGAAAGCATCCTTATGCTTCACTCTGAGATTTTCCCAGTTAGAAAACAACTATATATGTTAGTAGATCTTAAAACTCTGAGATTCAAAGTGGATTCCATCAGAGAAGTGTGGCTTCTTCTAGATAAAAACCATTTTCAGAAGAGGCATTGGGACTTCATTTGTTTATTCAGCAAATTCTGAAAGCTAGCAGTGTGCCAGGCACTGTCCTAGGTCTTGCTAGTTTGAGTAAAACAAAAACAAAATTCTGCCTCAGGAATTTATATTCTAATGGAAGGAGGGAGTCAGAAATAGTGCGTGCACACACACACACACACATTTTTAAAAAAGCAATTTCATTTCAGACTATGTTAAATAGTATTGTAAAAGTACTAGAGATGGTAGAGTACTATTTTGGGTTAGATAGCTAACTAGAGTTCTTAGGAGTTAATATCAAAACTGATTGGGCATATTTCTTACCATAACTGAGACACTCCCATCTCCAGGATTCCTGAAATCATTGAGGGTTGTTTAAAGAGACAATGAAGCAATGCATGAGCAGGAAGAAATCATGAGTCACTGAAATCTGAATATCAATGTTAAAAGGAATATTTACTACTCTTCACTCTTACCATGTGATGCAGTTTCAAGAAAAGTTGATTAATTAAATAGTTGCTACAGTTCTTTCCACTCTTTGAGAAACTGTGATGCTAGTCAGAATGGTGTAAAGATGCTATTATCTGGGTTCTGTGAACTGAATGGAAATTATGTTTGGCTGTGAGTATGGGAAGTTTTTCTTAGAATGGAATGGGAGGGTGAAAAACTAATGTGCTAATAAGGCACAGTTTTCTGGGAAGAATTTTTCTCAGCAAAGTCTGAGAGAAGCAGAATATAGTCACAGGAAGTTCCAAGATGGGGTCTACTTTACGGGAACTGGAATCCAATCCGAACATTTTGTGGCTTAGCCATTTAAACATCTACTTACACATTAGGATGTGTATCCATCTCTGGTCTAGCCTGGAGCCATTGTGACTTGCATATGAAATCCACTGTAAGCTACTAATTATTGTCTTCACAAAAACCACATTGCAGGCAGAAGCTGAATTCCAAAAATGTATCTTCTGCTCTCAAGGAATAGGAGAAAATCTGTAGTACTCAGTAGTCCTTTCAGAGAGTATTTCTCCTAACCTTATTAATTCTATTCTAAGCACCTTATTTTCCTTCTCTCAGCTTCATAGCCACCAGATTCTTTCATCCTCAGTTCTGACTTTCTCCTCTAATAGCACTTTGACTTTATTGATGCATGAGGTTAATTTTCTAAGCAAGCTGGCTTGAAGACATCTCAGTTGACTAGTAAGTCAAAAATGGACTCACTGATAGGAAGTGTTATCAAAGTTCTTAAACATTTACATGTGCCAGTGTGTGTGTGATTTCATCTCCAGAAAATGCATCTGCCTGATATAATGACAAAATCTTAGTAGCATGGGGTCTTTCCATGTACATGACATACGAAAGGCAGTGATTCTCAGAATTTTGGTCTCAGAACTTCCTCACACTCTTAAAATTATCATGATTTCCAGAGCTTTTGTTTATGTGAGTAATATCTACCAATATTTGCCAAGTTAGTAATTAAGTTTGAGAATGATTTTCTCTTAATTTACTTTTAACGAGAAATATGTTACATGTTAACATAAAAATCAAACTTCTATGAATAGTAAGTATATTTTCCAAAACCAAAAAAGAATTAGTAAGAAGGGTGGTATTGTTTTATAGTTTTGCAAATCTTTTTTCATTTAATATTTGGCTTATTGAAAGATAGCTGGATTCTCATTTCTCTTTCCATATTTAATCTGTTAAGGGGTTGTTATTCTTTCCCAGTTGATGGGAAAGCAGAAACATGAGGTGGAGCATGGCAAGAAGGTGAATATAGAAGAACTCTCTCCTCATCCCAAGAACATGCCGTATTTGGAGTATGACAGGAAAAATAAGGCAAGGGTGTTGCAATTTCATAGTTTGAGTCTTTGAATCTACAAAGACAGATTTCAACTATTAGAGGTAAGTGAGAACTTAAGAGGTCACTTTGACAAACCCTTTAGTCTAAAATACACACATATTTGATGACATTTTATTGGTTAAGTCCGGTCAACACCTGCAGGTAGAGGCCAAGCACAGAAAGATGAATACAAAGAAGAAAAAAGGGAATGGAGTGTTTCCCCATCCCCCACAAGACCTCCAATTTTCTTTTAATTGCTGAATTGTTCTCTCCAGCAGCATTGGGTTCCATCCAGCGAATATATGTTGAACTAGCCACATAACAAACTCAAGCTGTGGTTTAGGGCTGATAAATAATTATGTTAATTAACAGGTTGGAGGAAAAATATGATGCTATTTCTGTGGAATGCTCTGGAAAGCTGGAAACACTTAACTGCAAAAACTACATGTGGCGAAATAACCAATAATTTGCTTAAGAAACCCACATCTGGTTTGCTGGCTCAAAGCAGGGGTTAATAGTCTTTTGAGGGCAGCCAGTGGTAGAGAGGGGTCCCAGGATACACAGCCAAGTTTTCACGGCAGGAAATATGCTTGTTCTTGTAGCACAAGCATTTACATTGGCTTCTAACCAGAAAAAAAAATGCACAAAGAATTGTTTGGTTTGCTTCTTTCTTTCTTCTCTTCATAATATACAGTTCAAAAAAGACTTCCTCACATTTGTACACTTGGAATTGGGAAGGGGCTAAGGGAATAGTCAGGTGAGAATAATAAAATAATCATTTGTTCCAAACTTCCAAAAGAATGCAGCAAACACACCATAGTAGTAGAGAATAGACAAGTGAATTTGAATCATTTATGCACAATTATTATCATAACAGAACCACTGATTTGATAAACATTCATTGAACATCATCCTTACACAAGGCACAGATGTGAGAATTATAACTGATATACAAGTGAGTCACCTGTAGTCCCATGCCTCCAGGAGAAAACAGTTCTGGAGAGAGGCTAACACAACATAATAAATAGTAAAAATCCCAGTGTGTTTGTGTTATTAAAAAGAGGTGAGAACAGGTGCCGTGGCACACACCTGTAGTCCAAGTTGCTCAGGGAGACTGAAGCAGGAGAATCACAAACTAGAGGCCAGCTGGAGCTATTTAGCAAGACCCTGTCTCAAAGTAAAACTAAAAAGGGCTCAGTGATAAACACTAGCACACCTATAGATACACAGAAGCAAGAAAGCAAGGATAGTAAGGGATTCCATTTGGCTCAAATGCAGAACAGATGTAAAGACGGTCCAGAGGTTAATCAAGAAAAACTCATGACTGGAGATGCTCCCTGGAATATTGGTGTGACGGTCACAGCAGTGGATGTGATAAAGTGGAATCAAAGAAGTCTGAGGACCAAAATGGCATTAAAAAAAGATTTTTTTCACAGTGGTCCAGGATGACCTCACAGAGGTGCTACTGATTGATTGTTATCCACCAGGTATGTATGTATTTCTGATTAGATATGAAGGCCAAGTAAGGAGGAAGAGTTGAAGAGACTTTTCAGGGATCCATCTGCAGAAACCAAAAGAATGTGCTTGAATATCTGGGCCACCAGACAGATATATCCAGAAGGTAGCTAAAATATTAGGGTATAGAATCCAGGACCATAACAGAAGGGAATATATTTGGGAGTAAAAAGAAGAAAGATCAACCAGTACAAGAAAGAATACAAAGAAGCAGTCTCCTGGTGTCCACTGCAGCCTCTCCTAGTCACCACCACAGTGCAGCCACTGAAAAATGCAGATCTGATCATAACAGCTGCCCACTATGTGTGTACTAAGGACATTCCAGTAGGTGCTCATTGCTCTTGGGTTAAATATCAAATCCTCACCCAGACTACAAGGCCTCATAAATTCTATAAATTCTGTTCCCCACTCACCTCTCAAATATTCCCTCTATGCCTTAGTTACTATGTTCATTTTCCATCACTTGGACCTGCTAGGGTCCTTCCTGCCACAGGGCCTTTCCTTTGACTGAGAATATTTTCTGGCATCTCTTTGGCTACATGTCTTCTATATATCATTCTCAATCCATCTGCCTGTCCTTAGGAAAGTCCCATAGACTTCTATAGTCAGGTGGATCAAATATTCCCATTATAGCCCTTCATATTGCCTTATACTTTTCTTTTCCAGACTTATCACAGTTGTGACTATGTATCTTTTTTGAAAAATTATTTCATTCATACTGGTTCTCCCAAGGAGATATAAGTTCCTGAGGTCAGAGTTGACCATTGCATTCTTTGTTTACAGAGTGGTTCTAGGCGCTTATCAGACTCTCAATATGCAATTATTGTGTAGTAACATGCATGTTAAAGAATGATATTAAAATACTCTTGCCTGCATCGTCTCATTCAATCTTCATAATATACCTATGAGATAGTATTAACTTGGTTTGAAAAATAAGAAACTTGAACATATTAAGCACCTCTCTTGGCACCAGGCACAAAGTAGGTGGCAACTTAAGGGCTTGGAATCTGTCTACTGCATTATAGATTCCCCTTAGGAGCAAAATTCAGATCACAAATGCCAAAGAGGGAGGCAGCTTCCATAAGAGGCAGAGATGGTCACAGCACCAAATGCCATAGAGGAACCAAAGGAGGATAGAGATGGGGACACTCCATTGAGTGTCAAGAGGCCAACATCATGAATGACCTTGTGAGAACAGTACCAAAGAGTAAGAAGGACAGAAATCAGGCTATATTTTGTAAAGTAAATTGGAGGAGGAGTTCCAAGTGACTAGAAAAAGTGACACAGGTTGTCCAGATGGAGATTAAGGAAGAATATTTGGAGACTGTGACCATAAGCAACTTAGGGTAAAATCTCTCCCAGAAGGAATGAAAAGACAAAACGAAAATGCACTTCATAAACCAGGACACTGGAACATTATTCCAAGACAATTCATGAAAATTTTAAATAGAAAATATGAAGGGAAATTCCTTTATTTGTAATTAAAGACAGAAAAATTAGAATTCGAGGTACCATTTTCACTTATTGAACTGGAAATATATTTACAAAGAAGAGTACTTGACGGTGTGTTATTATTTTTCTTCAGATGTGTGTAAGGGCCAAACGAGCTTTATAGAGAGTAAGAGCTACTGTGCAGGAAATACAGCCTTCAAAATGGTGGAGAATGAACATGCTGGTTTTGTCCTCCAAAGTAGGAGAAAATATATCTATTCTCTCCCTCATTTTGACTAGTTCTTCTGAGGAAATCAGTGTGAAAAGACATCTGTTATACAAAATACTGTACTAGAATGCATGACATGCTTTTAGGGTGGAAAATTACCTCCTAGTCTTAAAAAGCAAGAGAAGCATATAAAGATAAACTGTCTGTGTGATTAGTAGTCACTTATTATGGATATTGACATTAAAATAAAATCAAGTAGTGGAAGCTTCTGACTTTAAAAACAATGTTTTAAGAACTTAGTTATAACTCAATGATGGAGCCTAATGATATTCCAATTAAAATATCTAAAAAGGCATGCCTAAATGAAAAGGGAAAACATCTTGCATTGGAACTGATCCTGGTAATCAACCTGGTGTTAGAATTAGGGAAGATTTCCACTGAAATATGTTTGTTTATATGTAGCAGATTCCTCCGTCCACCGTAATGGAGAGTCCAAGACTTTATGTGTCCCTCTCCATCAACCCTTTGGCTGAAAGATGAGGGCATCCATCACCTTGAGAACTCCTCTTCTATTGAAAACTCCTCCTCTATTGCAGCAGTATCATTATTTTATATGACTTCACTCCCTAACATCCAGTTGCTTTCTCTTTCTCAAGGATAAAAGGGGAAATTCCACCCCCAAAACAACATCGCACAAGGTGGTTTTGTACCCTGTACACATCCTCGAGCTAGAGACCTATTCAGTGAAATACTGTCAAAATAGACCAAGTAGCAGGGCTTGCTGAGGAAGGGAGTTTGTTGTAGTCACAGTTGTTTCTGCCTATCAGTACAGCAGCAGAGGGAAAGGAGAAGAAGCCCCCTCCTCAGTCCAACAGAAAGTGACTGGATAGAATATGGACAAGGCCAGGCACTAAGATGAAGGAAGAGTCCCCTATACTGTAGGAGCAAAGATGAGTGCAGAGCCGGGGGCGTTGGCACACGCCTGTAATCCCAGCACTTGGGAGCCTGAGACAGGAGGATCGCGAGTTCAAAGCCAGCCTCAGCAACTTAGCGAGACCCTAAGCAACTCAGTGAGACCCTGTCTCTAAATAAAATACAAAATAGGGCTGGGGATGTGGCTCAGTGGTTGAGTGTCCCTGGGTTCAATCCCCAGTACCAAAAAAAAAAAAAAAATGAGTGCAGGTTGGCACCTCCACCAACTGACTCTGGCCTAGATAACCTTCTTTTCATCCTAAACTCAGAAAATGGGCAAAGCAGAGAGAGGCAAAATACCATGCAGCAAAGAATTGGAAACTCCTCCTGAAGCAATTCAGGAGAGTAAACACAGGCATGCCCAATAAATGAATACAACAAGACACAGGACAGAACAGAACAGCAATCTTTTTTGCTTGTCAAATTGGTAGAAAAAAGTTGTAATGAGATAACTGGCATCTTTAGATAAGGCAATGAAGATGCATGCTCATACACTGTCAAAGGAGATGAAAATTACCAGAAACTTCCAGGAAAAGATTCAGGCATGTCTATCTTTATCATTATAGACTTATTTAAACAAACTTACAGTCTAATGTAAAAGAAGGATTACATTTTTTAATAGACAGTGTTGCAAAATAGGCAATCAAAAGGATGTACTCTAATTTATTTAATGACATGGGGAATGCTATCGACATAACTTAAATCAAAAAGTAGGGATCCAAGATGGCAAACTAAAGGGAGGCTGCATTCCCTGTTGCTCCATGACCTGGGATTCAAGCAGAGGAAATACTGTTTCTCTGTGAGGCAGCCATTGCGGCCCACTGATACCCTGCTGTTTAGCCCCCACTTGTCTGCCTCAATTGCCCACCTTTTGAGCACAGATCACTTGCTGACTGCTACCTATCATCTGCCATTTGCCTATTTTCCCACTTCTTGCCTGCCCATCGCCCACCTTTCACCTACCCATAGGCTGCCACCTGCCAATTCCCTGCCGTTAGCCTGCAGACTGCCCACAGACTGCCAGCCCACTGCCTGCTGCTGCTGGAAAGTTCATAGTACCTGCAGGTTTGGTTACATGCATGTGCTGACATTCTGGGACACTGACCAGGGCCTACAGGTTTGCTGCTGCCACTGCCGCCATCTCATGGCATGGATGCCTCAGTGTGGGGACACTGATCAAGGCCTGAAGATATATTGTTGGGATACCTGCAGGTCTGGTTGCACCTAAGTTATTTCTGCTGGGTGGCTAGTGGCCACCATTTGGCTACCTCTTTGCAGGGCTGGTCCTTTGTGTGAGCGCATCCCTGGTGGTTTCTCTGCAAGTTGAAAGGGCATTGAGATTGTAGGACTGTAGCAAGGCAGACCCTGGGAAAGCTGAAGCCCAGGTCCATCAGATTGCAGCTGGGTTTGTGTGGGCCAGTCTGGGTCTGGCAAGCCTGTGGAAAGCTGGAGACTAGGGGCAGTTCCCAGGAGAGAGCACAGGTTGGAGAAACTGAAGAAAAGTGGCTCTTTCCAGCTCAGTGAGTCCTGAAGTGCATGGGGATAGAAGGGGTCAGCTACAATGGCTGGGAAGACTGGAAGAGTGTGAGGGCATCTTCCTATCAGCTCACACACCCATCCAGTTCAGCACCCACCAGACTGGAGCTAACATCAAACTTCAGACAACCCTACCTGTCAGTGGAGAAGGGAAGCTGAGAAAATTTTTAAAAGCCAAAGGAAATAATCATTCAATTTTCTATTGAGACTTTATTTTTCTTCTTGCTCTCTCTCTCACACACCTTTACCATCTTTGAAACCAAATATTTTTCATGCATCAATTTGTGGAGAAATGGGATGTCTGAAAAGTATATTACAGTTTGTTCTGTATTCTTATATTTTTACTTTTTAAAAAAAATCTGTATATATTTTTTCTCTTACCTATCTGTCTTTCTGGATTCTCTTTCTTACTTCTCTCATACTAACAGCCAACATCTATTTATACCTCCCTGGCTCTTAGTATAAATTTTTACCTCTATCTTTTCTTCTTCTCCCTTATAAACACATCTTATACTACTTCTGTTCCCTCATTGTCTATCATTTGAAACCACAAACCCTTTAAGTAAACTTTATATTTATATTGTAGACAACAACTAAACACATCATTTCTGTTCATCATAACAAAACTGTAAGCATCTTAATAGGAGCCATTTGGTTTAAGGTGGTATATTTTTTGCATTGGGTGCTGTTAATATTGGTCTTCCCCTTAAAGGTGAGGTACCAGAATTCTTCAGGGATACTCTAAGACTACAGGGTGGAAACACACTGCTTCAGATCCATACAACCAGATGAGAAGACACACAAATGACATGAAAAAACAAGGGAACAAAGCACCTCAAACAAACCCAGATGTTCCAACAATAGAATCCATACACAACACAGAAGAAATGTCAGAGAAGGCATTTAGAAGGTACATAGTTAGACTGATCTTCAAAATAAAGCAAGTATTGGAGAGAAAATACAGGAAGTGAAAGATCACTTCAATTATAAAAAGATTATAAAAAAGATTATTAAAAAGAATCAAGCAGAAATTCTCAAAATGAAGGAAACAATAAACCAAATTAAAACTTCAGTGGAAAGTATCAACAACAGACTAGACCTCTTAGAAGACAGAACCACAAACAATAAAGACAAAATATATACTCTTGAAAATAAAATTGATCACACAGAGAAGATGGTAAGAAACCATGAATAGAACTTCCAACAAATACAGGGTAACATGAAAAGACCAAATTTAAGATTTATCAGAATAAACAAAGGCATGGAGATACAAACCAAAGAAATGCACAATCTTTTCAATGACATATCAGAAAACTTCCCAAATCTAAAGAATGAAATGGAAAATCAACCACAAGAGGCTTGGAGCACCTCAAATGTACAAAATTAAAGCAGATCCACACCAAGGTACATTATAATAAGAATGACTAACATACAGAATAAGGATAGAATATTAAAGGCTGTGAGAGAAACAAAATCAAATTTCATACAAGAGAAAACCAATTCAGGTTTCAGCTGAGTTCTCAAACCAGACTCTCAATGCCAGGAGGTCCTGGAATAACATATATCAAGCTCTGAAAGAAAATGGATGTCAACTAAGAATTTTATATCCAGCAAAACTAAGCTTCATATTAGAAGATGAAATAAAAAAAAAACTTCCACTATAAACAAAAGTTAAAAGAATTCACAACTAGAAAGCCTGCACTACAGAACATATTCAACAAAATATTCCATGAGGAGGATATGGAAAAAAAAAAAACACCAAAGGGAGGAAATAGACCAAAGGAAAGGTCAACCAAGGAGAAACTAAGTCAAGTAAAAAAACAAAAATAAAACAAAATGACTGGGAATACAAATCATATCTCAATAGTAACCTTGAATGTTAAAGGTCTAAACTCATCAATCAAGAGACATAGACAGGCAGATTGGATTTTTAAAAAGACCCAACAATATGCTGTCTCCAAGAGACTCACCTTATAGGAAAAAACACCAACAGACTGAAAGTGAAAGGTTGGGAAAAAACATATCACTCACATGGACTGTGTAAACAAGAAGGGATTTCCAACCTCATATCAGATAAAGTGGATTTCAAACTAAAGTTAGTCAGAGGGGATAAAGAAGTACATTTCATGCTAAATAAGGGAGTCATAAATCAACAAGACATAACAATTGCAAATATTTATGCCCCAAATCAATGGAGCAACTATGTACATCAAAGAAACCCTTCTCAATTTCAAGAATCTGTACACCACAACACAATAATACTGAGTGACTTCAACACACCTCTCTCACCACTAGATAGATCTTCCAAACAAAAACCAAACAAAGAAACTACAGAACCAAATAATACAATTATTTAGACTTACTGGACATATATAGAGTAGTTCATCCATCTTCGAGTGAATACATTTTCACTCGAATAAAATACATTTATTTATTTATTTCACTCAAATAAAATACATTTTCATTCTTCTCAGCAGAATATAGCTCCTTCTCTAAAATAAACCATATGTTATGGCACAAAGTTACTCTAAGAAAATAAAAATTAAAAAAATAGAAATACTACCCTGCATTCTATCAGATCATAATGGAATAAAACTAGAAATCAACAAGAAAATAAAAAATAGAAGGTACTCCAACACCTGGAAACTAAATATCATGCTATTGAATGACAAATGGATAGCAGAAGAAATCAGGGAGGAAATAAAAAAATACGTAGAGGTAAAGAGAACAACAATACAACATATCAAAGTCTCTGGGACATTATGAAGGCAGTGCTAAGAAGAAAGTTCATTGCATTGAGCTCATACATTATAAGAATAAAAAGTCCACAAATAAATGACCTAACATTACATCTCAAAGTCCTAGATAAAGAACAAATCAACACCCAAAGCAGTAGAAGACAGGAAACAAAATCAGAGCTAAAATCAATGAAATTGAAACAAAAGTAACAGTTCAAAAAATTGTTGAAATAAAAAGTTGGTTCTTTGAAGAAATAAACTTGATAAACCCTTAGATATACTAACAAAAAAATTCAAATTACTAAAATTCATGATTAAAAAGGAAATATCATAATGAACACTATTGAAATACAGAAGATAATTAGAAACTATTTTGAAAATTTATATTCAAATAAAATAGAAAATCTCAAAGATATCAAAAAATTTCTAGAGATATATAATCTACCCAAAATTAATCAGGAAGACATACATAATTTAAAAAGATAAATTTCAAGCAATGAAAGAGAAGACGCCATCAAAAGCCTACCAGCAAAGAAAAGCCCAGGATGAGACAGAGTCTCACCCAAGTTCTACAAAACCTTCAAAGAAGAATTAACACCAATATCTTCAAATTATTCCATGAAATAGAAAAGGAGGGAACCCTTCCAAACTCATTCTATGAGGCTAGTATCACCCTGATACCAAAACTAGATGAAGACACATCAAGGAAAGAAAACTTCAGACCAATATCCCTGATGAACATAAACACAAAAATTCTCAATAAAATTCTGGTAAATCACATACAAAAACATATTAAAAAGATAGTGCCCCATGATCAAGTGGGGTTCATCCCAAGGATCCAGCATTGGTACAACATACAGAAATGAATAAATGTAATTCATCACATCAATAAACTTAAAGACAAGAATCATAGTATATCTTAATAGATGCAGAGAAAGCATTTGACAAAATACAGCACCTTTTCATGGTCAAAACACTAGAAAAACTAGAGATAGTGGGAACATATGTCAACATTGTAAAAGCTACCTAGGTGAAACCCAAAGCCAACATCATTCTAAATGCAGAAAAATTGAAAGCATTCCCTCTAAAAAATGGAACAAGACAAGGATGCCCTCTTTCACCACTTAAATTCAACAAAGACCTGGAAAATCTAGCCAGAGCAATTAGATGAAAGAAATTAAAGGGATACAAATAGAAAAAGAAGAAATCAAACTTTCCCTATTTGCCAAAGACATGACTCTACATTAAGACCCCAAAAAACTCAAGCAGAAAACTTCTACAACTCATAAATAAATTCATCAAAATAGCAGGATATAAAATTAACACCCATAAATCAATTGTGTTCCTATACATCAGTGATGAATCAACTGAAAGAGAATTTAGGAAAACTATCCCACTCACAATAGCCTCAAAAAATTGAAATACTTAGAAATCAATCTAACAAAAGAGGTGAAAGACTGCTACAATGAAAACTACAAAACACTACAGAAAGAAATTGAAGAAGACCTTAGAAGATGGAAAAATCTCCCATGCTCTTGGATAAGCAGAATTGATATTGTCACAATGGCCATACTTGGGGATGGGGATATAGCTCAGTTGGTTGAGTCTTGCCTCGCATGCACAAGGCCCTGGGTTCAATCCCCAGTGCCACACACACACACACACACACAAAATGGTCATACTACCAAAAGTGTTATACAGATTTAATGAAATTCCTTTTAAAATCCAAATCATGTTCGTCATAGAACTAGAAAGAGCAATCATGAAATCCATTTGAAAAAATAAGACCAGAAAGTCAAAACAATCTTTAGCAAGAAGAGTGTACACAGGAGCCATCACAATACCAGACCTTAAACTATACTACAGAGAAATAGAAACAAAATGCCATGGTATTGGCACCAAAACAAACATATAGACTAATGGTTCATCCATACAGAATGGATGACACAGAGACAAACCCACATAAGTACAGTTATCTCATAGCAGACAAAGGTGCCAAAAACATACTTTGGAGAAAAGACAATCTCTTCAACAAATGGTGCTGGGAAAACTAGAAATCCATACATAACAAAATGAAATTAAACCTCTGTCTCTCACCTTGCACAAAAATCATCTCAGGGTGGATCAAAGACTTAGGCAACTAGAACAGAGATCCTGCACCTAATAGAAGAAAAAGTAGGCCTAAGTCTTCATTATGTCAGCTTAGGACCTGACTTCCCTAACAAGATTTCTAAAGCACAAGAAGTAAAATTAAGAATCAATAAATTGCCAAGCGTGGTGGCGTACGCCTGTAATCTCAGCACTTGGGAGGCTGAGGCAGGAGGATCGTGAGTTCAAAGTCAGCCTCAGCAACTTAGTGAGGCCCTAAGCAACTCAGTGAGACCCTGTCTCTAAATAAAATACAATATAAAAATAGGGCTGGGGATGTGGGTCAGTGGTGGAGTGCCCCTGGGTTCAATCCCCAGTACCAAAAAAAAAAAAAGAATCAATAAATGGGATGAATTCAAATTAAAAAGCTTCTTCTCAGCAAAGGAACAATCAATAACTTGAAGAGAGGCCCTACAGAATGGGAGAAAATCCTTACCAGACACACCTCACATGGAGCACTAATCTCCAGGATAAAGAACTCAAAAACTTAACACCTAAAAACAAATAACCCAATCAATAATGGGCTAAGGAACTGAACAGACACTTCACAGAAGAAGAAATATGATCAGTCAACAAACATGAAAAAATGTCCATCCTCTCTAGCAATTAGAAAAATGCAAATCAAAGCTACTCTAAGATTTCATCTCGCTCCAGTCAGAATGGCAACTGTCAATGATACAAGCAATAATAAGTGTTGGCAAGGATGTGGGGGAAAAGGTACACTCATACATTGCTGGTGGGACTGCAAATTGGAGCAACCACTATGGAAAGCAGTATGGGGATTCCTCAGAAATCTTGGAATAAAATCACCATTTGACCCAGTCCACTCCTGGTTTATACCCAAAGGGCCTCAAATCAGCATACTATAGTCACTCATCCACATCAATGTTTATAGCAGCTCAATTCACAAAAGTTAAACTATGGAACAAGCCTAGATGCCCTTCAACAGATGAATGGATAATGAAATTGTGGTACATATACACAATGGAATATTACTCAACCTTAAAGAAGAATGAAATCATGGCATTGGCAAGTAAATGGGTGGAGCTAGAGAATACCATTCTAGGTGAAATAAGCCAATCCCAAAAATCCAAAGGCCAAATGTTTTTTCTGATAAGTGGATGCTGATCCATAATTGGGGAGGAGGGGTAGGGAAAAATGAAGGAGCTTTGAATTGTGCAGAGGGCAGTGGTGGGGGGAGCATGGGGATGGGAAGGACAGTAGAATGAGACAGACATTATTATCCCATACACATATATAATTACATTACCAGTGTGACTCTGCACCATGTACAGCCAGCCAGAGGAATGAGAAGTTGTGCTCCATTTGTGTACAATGTGTCAAAATGCATTCTACTATCATGTATAGCTAATTAGAACAAATTTTTAAAATGAAAAAAGTACCCGCACTTTATTTTAATAGAATATGACATCAGTTGCACAAAACAAACCAAAAGCAAATATAGATATAAAAAAAGATTGGACTAATTTAAAAAATGGAAAAATATATTTAAATGTTAAGAGAGGTTATCACTGAAAATATGTAAGACCTAAGATTATCGATAAATCAGAATTTTGCTATCTCTACAAAATGCAATTTATTTTTAATACATTAATTAATTAATTAATTAATTAACTATGGAAGATGGTTTTTAGAGCTAACCAGAGAGGAGGGCCAGAAGTTGAATTTAAAGAAAGATGCACATTACCAAATACCCTAGCTCATTGATGACATTAGCAGACATTAAAGCAGGTCACAGGCAGCTTCCTTTTCCCCCAAACAGGTCCCTAGGATACCATTTAAAATGCCAAGGACCTGATAGGCAAAGTTTCACTATATGGAGGGATATATATATATATACATATATATATATATGTTTACCCCATACACATATATGATTACATTACATTACATTATATGATTACATTCAATATATTTGTTGAATTCAGTCATGGAACAGTTTTATTAGCAGTTTTTTTATGGGAAAATGATCTCATTCCAAATGGTGCTCATGGACTCACACTGGAAATGGGAAAACTATCATAATGGAAAGACTTAACAGAATGATAAATTAACTAATGACACCTACACTAGAAAACCAGTTGAAATGGGTGTGACTCAGAGACCAAGGCTCTTCAGCCCCATGTTGGATGGTGTCCCTGAACAAGTCATTTATATTTCTGAGTTCAGCTTCTTCATTTATGAAATGGGGATCATAAGTTGCTTGGTTTCCCTCACAAGATTATTATAAATAACAAATGCAAAATACACATGAACAGAGTGCTCCACAATTCTAAGTCATTATTAATAATTACTATTAATAACTCTATTGTTACAATAGATAATCATTGTAATAGTAATGGTTATTAATATTATTATGAATCATAGTGGTACATGGCACCATACTTTCTCCTGACAATTGCACTACATATTTAATGCTATTGAATGGTGATTTTTTTTTCAAGTTAAGATGATATTCTGAAAAACTTGGCTAAAATGTTTGATTTAAAATACTGTTGTTTTCATTTTTTGTTTTTTAGAAGATTCAAAATATTCTTCATATTTAGAATCAGTATTTGAAACATACTTTCCAAAGATAATACCCAAATGTGAAAATATCCCCAAAATGCTAAAAACAGCATAGTCAGTGAAATTGGATAAAAGAACTTCATTTGTAGATGAGTATGCCTTGTATGGTGTATATGTGTGTGTGTTTGTGTGTGTGTGTGTGCATGTGCACACATGCACATATGTGTGCCAGTGGGCATACATTACAGTAAGAAGAAAGTAGAACAATTCAAGAAACAGTAGGAAGGAATAGTAGAGTAATACTATGATCCAGAATCACATCTCCTTCTACTGAAACCTAAAAGATCAGGATAATGTTCATAGAAGTGGTCGTGGACTAGTGATTGGTGAAGGATGATTGTATTATTCATAAGAAAAAAATACATATACAAGGCAATAAATATTTCAATTCAAATTTCGCAAAATATGCTAAGCACAGTAGCACACACCTGTAATCCTAGTGGCTAGGAGCCTGAGGCTGGAGGATGGTGAGTTCAAAGCCAGCTTCAGCAACTTAGGCTCTAAGCAACTTAGAGAGAACCTGTCTCTAAATAAAACATAAAAAGGGCTGGGGATGTGGCTCAGTGGTTAAGTGGCCCTGGGTTCAATCCTCAGTACCAAAAAAAAAAAAATTGTTGCACAAAATATAGACTGTCTGTTATATCAACCATGTTTATAACAGAGAAGACAACAGATCTACCAAGAGAAAAGTGGATAAAGTTCATCTGCATAATAGAATTCTAGAGGAGCACTTCAAACTCTGATGAGACTCTCTATTTAAACATTGGAAAACACGTATGAGTTAACACCAAGGGAAAAAAAAAACTATACCCAATATGTATAGTATGATCCAATTTTATAACTATAATTTATACATATATTATTTATTAATGTATCTAGTATATAGAAAAAAACCTGAAAGAACATACTGTGGTTATCTCCAGGTGACCCAACTGGAGGGTTGCTTTTAACTTTATAAATTTTTTTCTGTAATTGTTGGAATTTTTAACAATCTGAGTATATTATCTTAATAACTATTAACAAAGTATAACTCCTCTCGTTCTGACAAAAATAGCAACTCATATTGTCCACCAAAAAAATGCCTAGACTTTAATCTTAGGAATAAAAAGTGATTAACAGCAATATTCATTCCCATAAGTTCAGGTAATGTGCTTAATCTCTACCTCTTGCTCCAGCCTTACACTTTAAAAATTGGAAGTTTAAGAAAGAAATAACAAATCAGCCCAGTTCCACAGAAGGATAGCCTTGGATCACTGATATAAAATTTCCTAAATCTTAAACAGGAGCCATCAGATCAACAAATACTCTTTTCCCTATGGGCTTTCTTTCCTTGCTGGTATTTCTGTACCTGTAGCTTTGACAACATTTTTTAAGGCCACAGATGAAAGTAAAGCTTGAGTGGAAAGCCAGGTAATTATTTCTTCAGAATTAAAATCATTATGGGTAAGGCTATTAAGCCAACTAAAATTGAAATTGATTTGAAAGAGGTTTAAATCAGGAACTCTAATAGGAAGAACTAGTTTGACAAACTTATTATACCTAATACACTAGGTAAACAAAGATTTAAAGTCAGAATAGTATTAACTATGATGTTTAGTTAATAGAATGAAGCATTTCCCTTATTCTAATCCTTCCTTTTAACATAGTCAGCAACCACAAGGGCCCATTATGGAACTAAAATTAATTCATATTTTTCATTTTTTGAATATAGTGAACAATTCCTCTAAAATCCCCATTTTAATTGCTTGTTAAAAAAAGAGATGTTGAGCACTTTTTCATATATTTATTAATCGCCTGTGTACATCTTCTTCTGTAAAGTGTCTGTCCAGTTCCTTGACCCATTTATTGACTGGGTTCTTTGTATTTTTGGTGTAAAGTTTTGTAAGTTCTTTATAAATTTTGGAGATTAATGCTCTATCTGAAGTGCATATGGAAAAGATTTTCTCCCATTCTATAGGCTCTCTTTTCACATTATTGATTGTATCCTTTGCTGAGAAAAAGCTTTTCAGCGTGAATCCATCCCATTAAGTGATTCTTGCTTTGCTTTCTTGTGCTATGGGAGTCTAATTAAGGAAATCTGATCCTATCCACCATGATGAGGACTCGAGCCTACTTTGTCTTCTATTAGGTTCAGGGTCTCTGGTCTAATTCCTAAGTGCTTGATCCATTTTGAGTTGAGGTGCAGGGTGAGAGATAGAGGTTTAATCTCATTTTACTACATATGGATTTCCAGTTCTCCCAGCACCATTTGTTGAACAGGCTATCTTTTCTCCACTGTATGTTTTTTTGTGTGTGTGGGTTTGTCTTTGTGTCTTCTATTCTCTAGTAATTAGAGAAATGCAAATTAAAAAAAACTCTAAGATTTCATCTTACTCCAATTAGAATGGCTGTTATCAAGAACACAAACAATAATAGATGCTGATGTAGCTGTGGGGGAAAAGGCACACTCATACATTGCTGGTGGAGTTGCAAATTGGTGCAGCCACTCTGGAAAGCAGGGTGGAGATTCCTCAGAAAACTTGGAATGGACCCACTTTTTGACCCAATTATCCCATTCCTCGGTTTATACCCAAAGGACTTAAAATTAGCATACAACAGTAATGCAACCACATCATTGTTCATAGCTGCTCAATTCACAATAGCTAGACTGTGGAACCAACCTAGATGCCCTTCAATGGATGAATGGCTAAAGAAACTGTGGTATATATACACAATGGAATATTATTCAGTCATAAAAAAGAATAATATTATGGCATTTGCAAATAAATGGATAGAATTGGAGATTATCATGCTAAGTGAAATAAGCCAATCCCAAAAAACCAAAGGTCCAATGTTTTCCCTGGTAAGTGGATGATGATATGTAATTGGGTTGAAGGTGATGAGAGAAGAATGGAGGAACTTTAGATTACATAGAGGAAAATGAGAGAGGGACAGGTGAGAGTATGAAAAATGGTGGAATGAAACAGACATCATTACCCTATGTACATGTATGATTACATGAATGGTATGAATCTACATCATGAACAACCATAGAAATGAGAAGCTGTACCCCATTTATGTACAACGAATCAAAATTCAGTATGTAAAAATTTAAAAAATTGAAATAAAAAAATGATTGAGACTAAATATTGGTAATTGTCATACCATGCTATGAATAAAAAACATGGTACTGGGAAAGAAAAGGAGAAGAAAAATTGTTAGCTGAGCACAGTATCACGCACCTATCATGCCAGCTACTTGGAAGCCTGGGAGGCTGAGGCAGGAGGATGGCAAGTTCAAGCCAGCCTGGTCACTAAGAACTTATCTCAAAATTTAAAAAAATAATAAAAAGGGTTGTGGGTGTAGCTCAGTAGTAGAGCACTCCTGGGTTCAATCCCCAATGTGAGAAATACAGTGTGTCTCAAGGAATCAAACACGTGCTGGGAAGTAGCTTGGCAAGGCAAACTTTACTTCTGCAAGAGGGTGTGCTATGGCAAGCAAGCACATTTGGGCAGGCAGTCTGCCTGGTTTTATCCCTAAGGCAGCATACCCCGTTGCTCTGATGGGAGGCACTTGGGATTACAATCTATGCAATTGGCTAATTTAAAAATTGGGGCAGATAAAGGGAAGTTATAGTTAAAATGGCTATGACTGGATCTCAGAATGGCTACAACTAAATTTTACATACCAATTAAGGCTAAATACCATGTCCTGAAAATGGACCACCAAACTCTCTATTTCTCATACCAGTAAAACACACACATTGAAAAAATAAGGAAATATTATGGATTGCAAGTGGCAGCCTCTTTCATACTTGAATTTGCCTTTGTGCCTGAATCATGCTGATCCTTTCTGCTTATATTCCCAAGGCAGCAAAGCTTCATTAGGAAACACAAGTTTATGTGGTTAAAGCTAATGTTAGTGGATAGCATGGAAGACGTGCAGTTAGAAGAATCAAAAAAAAAAAAAAAAAAGCCTTCTTTTGCTCTCTGGACAAAATAGGAGATGGGAAGAATGCAGATCTGGTACATACTGGTGCTTCTTGATGAAAAAAAAATGTTACTATTCCCATTAATACAACAACAAAAAATTAGTACTGTTCAAATCCTTGTAATATTTAAAGGAATCCAAATATTTTTACTCTTCTAATAATACTGTTTAGTTTTAAGATAGTGTGTTTTAAAGAAAATTGAATATTTGTAGATACCACTCCACCAGGCTCTTACCTTTGTGCCCTGGAGAAACTAGGAAAGATGTGAAGGATCGTGGTTTGAGTCAGTTTTCCTCTACTTGCATTTATAATTGCAAGAATGTTAGGAATCTCCAGATTCAGGGAAGGTAACAGAAAGCTGGGAAAAATAATGTCTCCACATTTATTAATGCCTCCTGGTAGCACTAATAATGTTTATTTTACAGTTAAGTTCTGTTCTTTCCACCTTTTTGAAATGTATGCTCCATCCTTTTCAGGACAACCCAGACAGAGGAACCCATAACTTCTAATTACTGTGATGGCCCGCATATTTAACAATGGATAGGATATTTCTTTCTGTTTTTCTCTGAGGATCTTTGTATTGAACTCCACATTTAAGAGCCCTTGGGTCTTTGATCCTTTTCCTTACACTTGCACTTGGTAGTGATACATAGTGCTAACAAGGGGCTTGGGCTGATGGTGGACCTTCCCAGAGCATGGGGTATACCCAAAGTCCACACCACTGGACTGGGTTGAATGTGTCCCTCCAAAATTAATGCCCACTCAGATTACTACAATGTGATTTTATTTAGAAATAAGACCTTTGCAGGTGTAATTAATTAAGATGAATCATACTGTATTAGGGTGGGCTCTACTCCAATGACTAGCACCCTCATCAGAAGACCAAGAGCAGAATTAGACCCACAGGTGTAAAGACGAAGGCAGGGATTGGAGAAATGGGTCAAAAAACAAGAGAAATACTGTGAACACCAGAACCTTGGAAAGGGGCATAGAACACATGTCCCTGAGAGCCCCCAGTAAGAACCAACCCCAGCAACCCTTAAATTCTAATCTCTAGCCTCCAAAACTGTGACAGAACAAGTCTCTATTGTTTAAGCTGCCTTCTGTGTGTTCCTTTGTTACAGCAGTTCTAGGAAATGAATACACACAGATTAGAGAAAAAATTTTTAAGGAATTCAATGAGTTTACATTTCTTCAAAGATAGACGTCTAGAGCTTTAAGATCATCAGGCTTTTAAAAGATGTTTTTAAGCCTTCAGTGAATATGCAAGATCACTTTCATTTTGAGGTGACAATCTGAGGAAATAAATAGGTTCCTTGGTTCCTGCCAAGATCAGATAACTTCAGGTTTTTCCTAAGGTGGATATTTTAAGATGAAAGGAATTGTCAAGAGATAACCACTCTGTTCCCTGAATGCTCCTTGGAAGTATTCAATGTAAACTTTAAAATCTCTCTTAAAATAGACTTCTCCCCATAAAGAACTGCATCACTTCTATTCAGATACTTATGCTGGACCTAGTAATAAGTTAGCTCACAATTTTAGCAAAGCAACAGTTCACATGTAAGAGCACATATGCAAACTCAACAAATGTGAGCACTCTGCTGTTTTTAGAGTAAGAACCACTAAGCAGTTAGGTTCCTCTGTTTACTAAAGCACATAGAATAGACTGAAAAACCTCATGCCTACAACACTCAGAAATGCTTAATAAAATAAAACAAACATATTTTTAAATGCTTATTGATTACATACTTAAAACAGGGACAAAAAAAAAATGAAGAGTAGGATGAAACCAAAAGTGAAAAGTGGAAGTTGGTCCTTTGGCTATCTTGAGAATACTGTGAGGTCTTAGTTTTTAATATTTCCCAACAGCCCGAGTCTAGGACTTAGACCTGAATGAGTCAAAGAACCATACCCTCAGGGAATGGGTGGACTAAGAGGAAAAAAAGAAAAGCCCTGAAAAACAGCAAAGACAGATACAAGAAAATATCTCTGCCTCCTCCTAGGCTTTGATTTGAGAGAGAAAAAAAAAAATCTTCGGTGAAAATTTCAACCATAGGTCTGTACTTAGAGAAGTTTGGTATTCATTTTTACACAACCAGCATGCTCCTGGAAACTCCAAACCAAAAAATGGTCTGAAAAGGAGTCCTAGAGCCAACCAGGAAACCTAAAACCCAGGCCACACAAGATTCTTTCTAAATATGAGCTCAAATCTTAAATATAAGAAGAAACACAGACAGAATAAACAAGAACCACATATTTGAAAAAAACATTAAGTTCAGACCCTTAAACATTTCAAGTAATGGAACTGTTTGAAACAAACTATAAAATATGTTTAGAATAATTAAATCAAAATCATAGAATAAATATAAGAGAAAGTAGCTAGAATCAAATAGAACTTACTGAAAGAAATTAGTCTTTCACATTAAAAACTCAGCGAATAGCCACGTGTAAGAGTGCACGCCTGTAATCACAATGATTCAGGAGGCCGAGGCAGGAGAACAGCAAGGTCTAGGCCAGTCTGGACAACTTAGCAAGACCCTGTCTCAAAATCAAAAATAAAAAGGTCTGGGGATGTGGCTCAGTGATAAAACATCCCTGGGTTCAATATCTAGTACCAAAAAAACCCAAAAAACCTCAATGGATAAATGGTGAATGGTCAAATAAATGTGGTACAATTAAATACTATTTCACACACTGAAACAGTATTTAGCAAAGAACAAGCTGCTGGTAAACACAACAACATGGATGAATCTCAAAAACATCATACTATGTAAACGTAAATACTACTATGTGTTTCAGTTTATATAAAATATCCATAAAAAATAAATCTACAATGACAGATAGATTCGTAGTACCTAAGGACAGGAGTGGGAATAGAAATTATAAATGGCCATAGAAATTATATGAAGAGATAGAACTGTTCAAAAACTAGATCACAGGAGCAGTTGCATCACTGGACAAATTTACTAAAACTCTTTGAACTGTGCATTTAAAATAACTGAATTTTACAATATGTCAATTATATCTGAATAAAGTTCTTTTAAATACTCAGGCAGTTTGAACTTCTAGTTAAACTCTTTGAAAATCAGACAAGAAGCCAGGGGCAGTGGCACATGCCTGCTCTGAGATTCAGAAATTCAAAAAGCTGAGGCAGGAGGATCACAAGTTCAAGGCCGGTCTGGAAAATTTAGTGAGACCCTGTTACAAAATACAAAATAAAAAAGGCTGGGGATGTGGCTCAGTGGTAAAGCACCCTTAGGTTAAATCCCCAGTACAAAAGAAAAAAAGAAAAAAGGAATAGAGAAATTATATAGTACAGAAGAAAAAATGATGGAAGTATGAGAAGATCCAATGTACATCTAATAAGAGTTCCAAAAAGAGAAGAGATAATGAGAAGAAACATTTTTCCAAGGAACAAAAACAAAATTTTCTAGAATGATGGAAGACAAGCTCACAAGCAAAGCAAATCAAAAGAAATCCACACATATGCATGTTAAGGTAAGCTACAGAATCAATGGCAAAAAAAAGTTCTAAAAAGAAACAAGATATTATGTTTGCTATAGAAGTTAAGATAGTTTTGTCAAGACAGCAGTCACAAGCAAAATAAGATGGACCCTGAAAAAAAAGTTAAGATTTGGATAATGGATTTGAGGAGGGGAGGACATTCTAATCATGGATATGAAAAGAAAAACATGCAGTGATGCACAGGTCAAAATGAAGTCCTGAGACTTCAGGTACATGAAAAGAGCAGTCTGGTGAAGCAAAAAATAAATGTAGGAATCTAGTAGGAGACAATTATGGGTAGGCAGATTCAAGTTAGATTATACTGAGCATTGCAAAGCCCTCTACAGATTTGGACTTACTTACCCACAATTAAAAATATTACTTGTGCTCAGCATGGTGGCATACATCTGTAATCCTAGCTACTCAGGAGGCTGAAGCAGGAGGATTTCAAGTTCAAAGACAGCCTTGGCAGAAAGAGCTGGAGATGTAGTTCAGTGTAATAACACTTGAAAAAAAAATATATGGATATATATGTGAATACATATATATATCCCTTTTTGGTTCATAATGCATTCCCTCTTTTTAATCAAGTAGACACTTATAGTAACTAGAGAAATTCTGTGACCTTGAAACTGCAAAGGCAGTTTTCTAAAAGTTCTAGTGCACTCTCCACTAGCACCCATAAGAGTCCTGAAAATAAATCTGAACCTTGAAAAACCAGGAAGCTTAGGTAACTGCTGGGACATATACTTGCTCATCAGGTAGACTATGGGGATTGGCTCAGCCTTCCCTGTATATTTTCTTTAAACTCCTATTAATTTAACAAGCCTGGGAAAAGGGTGAGTCATAAAGGTGGAAAAATATTTTGGCTGCAGCTTTGGTGAAAGGTGAAATGCATTAACCTTGCAATGAGTCACTTTCACCTTGGGCAGATTAGGAAAAAAAAAAAAACCCTTTAACCACTATGGTTACTGATTGCTCTGAGTGTGTCTGTTAGTGTTGGGACCTGGTAACTTCTTGTCTGCTGTGGGTGAAGCCTAACATGAGTTTAGCTTCTCCAGAAGACCTGAAATTCCTCATTTCCAACAGGCAGCTTGTAACTGGCTCCCCCACTGCCCCAGCCTCAGCGGGTGGCACAGCTGCTGTCCACCTGGTTCCATGTGGCAGTTCTCCTTCATTGTGAAGGAAGCCCTAGCTGCTAGTGCCAAAAGAGGCCCTAAATTAGACATGTTTAAAAAATCATGCCTCGTCAATTACATTCTTAGAAAATTACATTGCTAATAAAATAATGTGGAATTTACTTCTCTGAACTACTATTCCCAAATCATTCAGAATAAACCCCACAACTCATTAGTAGGCTTAAATATGAACAAAATTAACCATTCCTCTGTTATATAGTTTTAGAGAAAATAATTCCAAATCCTTTACCTAATTAAGGAAAAAAAAAGGAAAAGTGCCTGAATATTAGGAACCTACTGTTGTTCGTGTTGGAAGACAGTAATGACTTCTTTTTTTTTTTTTTTTTTTTTTTT
>JAJEJO010000255.1:394824-441475 GCA_020662805.1 Glaucomys volans | reverse complement strand
CCACCGCGCCTGGCTAGTAATGACTTCTATCAACAAATAAATTCCTGTTTACTTACTTGATCGTTAAAGAATAATTACAAATTTCCTAAAAGAAGCATTGTTCTAGGCCATGAGGCAGCATTAAGTACTGCACACACATGAATTTGAACGTGCAATTAGTTACTTAGTGGCATATGACCTTGGACAAGTCATTTAGACTCACTGAGCCTCAGCTTCCTTATAAATAAAATAAGGTAATGATACTCATTATAGGATGGGTATGAGCACAAAAATGTGATGACTACTGGACCATTCTTTGATACGCAGTCATGCCAGCTCCCTTCCTCTCTTCCCAAGCCTTGCACTCATATGGAAGTGGAGCTGACTGGTGGGTTCAAGTCCATGAAAGGAGGCCTCTGGTGGGTAGCAATTGCATGGGCAGGGAGAAATGAGAGGACATTGTTGATAGCAGAAAAAGTGTGTGCTATTATGAAAGACAGAATGTGACGGGGATATGATAAGGTAGACATGTGGTTGAAGGAGCTAGTACTGTCTAACTGCCAACAGCAGGACAGGCATATCTAGAAAAAGGAGGTCCTTAGGCATTACACTGAGGCATTCAGACTTTAAGCCTAAAGACTAATGTGTTTTTGAAGGTTTTGGAGCTGAGAATATATTAGTCTGACATTGATGACTTCATTCCCACCAGGCAACACACTTTTGCTACAAGTGAGAGTAGGTCCTCTTCAACAGCACTAAGCAAGCTTCCACTCTTCCTAGAACCCCCTTCTCCATTCCCAGTGCTTGAGTCTGAGAGAGTCCTTGGCAGAGCAGAACAACCTTACTTTTACAGATGAAGGAGGCAAAACCCAAAGAAGAAAGGTGACTTGCCATAGACCAGCACAAAAAACCTGAAATATATTTTCAGACTATAACCTTATGCTTTTTCCACTACCGTTCACTGGTGTGATGACAATTCTATGAAAAAAAAAAATGCTTCAAAATAATCAAATGAGAAAAAGAAAAAAACGGGAGTCACATGCATTCTGCAATATCTGTACAGCACAGACAGAAAATGGAGTTTTAGGATTCACCATACCCACATTATTCAATTCTCTGCCTGAAAACCTAATGATCTCCCATAAAC
Organism: Glaucomys volans; assembly: GCA_020662805.1. NCBI lineage: Eukaryota > Metazoa > Chordata > Mammalia > Rodentia > Sciuridae > Glaucomys > Glaucomys volans. Next base: position 440,349 of record JAJEJO010000255.1, on the reverse strand, counting down.
CATTTTGGGATATAATTCTTGGAGATAGCTAATGCATTTCTAAAAAGGAAATGTCAGGAGTTTTGATTGAACAAAAGCATATTGTGTTGATATGAGCGTACCATGTGTCAAATCTTTGTGCCAAAGATTTTTCTCCTCAGGGAACCATTCCTGATGACTAGGAGGATAGGACATACCTGAGACAGCCATGGTAAAAACCTACAACAAAATTTACAGCCCCGTGTAGGAAGCTTAACATCTGTCTGATCGGGGTGCTCAGCTTATCTTCTTGACTAGAGATCATATGCTCCAACAACACAGTCACCATAACCAAAGTAGTCATCCTCAAAATATGGCACTAGGTAGGGTACTCTGAAAAACAAAGAATAGCCTGGGAAGGGTACTTAAAAGCCTTTTTATAAATAGCAAGAGTTTAAGCTTCCCAAATTACCTCACCACTGACCCTAAGAGAACCCTGACAGTTAACCCCTCCCTTGAATCATCCTTTGTCTATCATCAAAAGGACTTTCAGACTTTGCTCATTTTCACCCTCCCCCACCAGCAGGTCTAAGTTGCTTCCCAATTTATGTTGTACATGAGCAAAACCAAGGGTGGGGGGAAGAAAGAAAAAGAAAAGAAAAGTTTCACCCCCAAGAAATTTGGCATCAAATTCACATTTCATTCTAAGAAATTAGAATGAGGTTACCAAGAATAAAAGACAGACTTTATTATACAGATGTACTATTGATGAGAAATGGCAAGAACCCCTGTAGACTAGAAAGATGGGGGAATAGTTCTTCAATTCTTCCGAATAAGCCAGGCGTGGTGGCGCAAGCCTGTAATCCAAGCTACTTGGGAGACTGAGTCAGGAGGATCACGAGTTCAAAGCCAGCCTCAGCAACTTAGCGAGGCCCTAAGCAACTCAGTGAGACCCTGTCTCTAAATAAAATACAAAATAGGGCTGAGGATGAGGCTCAGTGGCCGAGTGTCCCTGAGTTCAATCCCTGGTTCCAAAAAAAAAAAAAATTCTTCCGAATAATTTTGAAATGCTAAAAATAGCATATTTCCCACCACTTATGATGTATGCAAATCAACAATTGCAGGGATTACCATAGATCATCAAAGTAATCTGACAAAGAGATTGTGTCATTTCTGTCAAATCTTTTTCTCCCATTTCCTAACTGTAGGAAAAATGTTCTTGAGTTAATAAGCTAAGTAGGAACAAGAATGGAAGAAAGACATAGTTTCTCTATAGATAATTGAATAGGCTGTGACAATAAGATGAGGCTAACTTAAGCACATTTTGAAACACAGAAGAATTTTTTTAAAAAATAAAGAAAAAAAATGATCCTTACACAAGTCCTGATGTACACAGTCCTTTCTGATTCTGCATTATTTTCAAGTCTTCTTTGTGAAATTGATGGAAGACAGTGCTTCTACCCAGGAATCTGCTGTGCTCTAGTTCTGTGCTAGGGGTATGACCTGAGAAAGGTCTCTCAGAGAACAGATACTATATAGAAGCGTCTCCATTATTCTCCATTTCCTACCTTGTCCCCCCAATCTCTTCTCAGTCTTTCTCCACTGTGACTCAGTGCCTAGGCTCCCTTGTCAGTGGCTTGTCCCTGGCTACTCTCTGCTTGGGTTTTGCTCATAACAGGCACTGTCAAGAGCACAGAGACAGTAGATGATAGGGATTCAGAATATTTCACATCTCTGGTGATATCCAAGGTTGTCCTGATCCTGTTCAGCTGGAGTAGCCACCTTTCAGTCTCTGGCTCTCAGTGGACTCCAATAGCGCTCTTTCTAGGCATGCTTTTATACATCAAAATCTATTGTCATGTTGGTGCCCTTAACCTTGCTTCCTCCTCTGTGAAGAAGACATTAATGAATGTCTAGGTACATTGAGACATCTAGGTAAACTTTTATTTCTTGCTGGGATCAATGCCATTATGAAGTTCTAATTGCCCTACCTACAGGACTATGTTGGAGTTGTCAACAAAAGTGAAAAAGATTGTTGAAATGTCCCTTAGCATTTCCTTCACATAATAGCATCTTTGGATAAACTTAGTATGTTTATTTTATGCTCTCAGTCATTTGGAAAACAGAGATTTTAAAAATCTAGTCCAACCAGGCATTGCTGAACAGGAGACAATTAAGAACTAAATGGATCCCAAAAATTATGTAATGTGGTACCAGCTGACCTAGGAAAAGCAACAGTGTGTGTGTGGTGGGGGGCACTGTATTTAATAATGCCCCTCCTGGATTCCTCAAAAACCTAGAAATGAAACCATTATATGACCCAGCTATCCCACGCCTTGTTATATATCCGAAGGATTTTAAGTCACCATACTATAGTGATGCAGCCACATCAGTGTTCATAACAGCATAATTCCCAATAGCCAAGCTGTGGAGTCAACCTAGGTGCCCTTCCATAGATGAATGGATAAAGAAAATGTGGTATATATACACAATGGAATATTAGTCATAAACAAGAATGACTGTATGGCGTTTGCCAGTAAATGAGTGGAACTGGAGGCTATCATGCTAAGTGAAATAAACCAGTCCCAAAAAGTAAAAGGTCAAATTTTTTCTCTGCTATGTGAAAGCTAATCCAAAATAAGTGGGGAGAATTAAAAAAAAGTATAAGAAAGATAAATGATGTAGACAAAGGAGAATGAAGGGAAGGGAGGAGAAATGGAATATGGAAAGACAGTGGAATGAACCTGACCTAACTTTCCTACATATATAAATGAATACACCACAGTGAATCTCACCATCATTTACATCCACAAGTAATTTTAGAAATGACTATAAGAAAGATCAGTAGAACAGAGAGAAAGGAACTAGGGGTGGGAAGGTGGGAGGGAAGCGGGGAGTTCTAGGGACTGAATTAGAACAAAATATATCCCATGCTTTTATACATCAAAATCTATTGTCATGTGTTAACTAAAAAGAATCAATAAAAAAAAATGTCCCGCCCAAACTCTCTGGATTCCAATAGTGAGAATAGCAGAGGGAATTGATTCAGTTTAAGATTTTTCCAATCCTGCTCTGAAATACTTGAGTTTAGTTTGTCTGTAGCAGAGGCTAAGAAGCTGCACATTAATAACCACTCTAGTGATTCTGAGGCCAACAACCTAGAACCTCACGCTGAGAATCAGTGCTCAAAACTTCCAGCCCCACAAGAGCAAACACCTATTTCCATCACTCCCATATCCTAGTGCATAGTAAGTATACCAGTATTTTCAAATGAGTGAAGCCACAAGTAAAGGCAAGTCAACAACTGAATTCCCTTTTTTTCAAGGCCTTAATCATACATACAGAAATAATGTGCTCCTTCACCATGGAAGTGCTCTTGATTGTTAAAAAACACTCTGGGTATCCTGCCCACCAGGCACCGTGGGCTGGTCTGTGGTCCATATACCAATGGTAGGGCCGGTTCTGAGTGGTGTAAGTAGATAGTTGGAAAAACATCATTCTTCTTTTTCAGAATGGTAAATCCCTTAACACAATGCTTTCAAACCAAAATACTTCATAACTTGCCCTTCATTTACTCACTTATCATTATTTATTAAGTGTACTTAGTAGTAGTTGCTTTGTATGATCCAGGTACTCCAACAGATATCAATGAGCAAAATCAAACAAATATTACATGATTCCTCTATGCGATGCCCCCCAGAATAGTCAAATTCATACAGACAGAAATTAGAATGGTGTTTTCCAGGGGCTGGTAGAGGGGAGGATAGAAAGCTAATAGTTTAATGAATAAGGAGTTTCTGTTTGACTTGATGGACAAGTTCTACAGATGGATAATGATAAGGATAAATGTACTTAATGTCACTGAATCCTACATCCTAAAAAGGTTGAAATGATCAATTTTATGCTATATGTATTTTTAAAAACTGAATGAGCTTTGATGTTTACTGTATTAATACAAAGTCAAGTTTATAATCTAAAATGTGTTTTCCATTTTTTAAAATACATAAATAAGAGGTGATCTGTTTTTAAAAAACAAGCAGCAGCAACAACAAAGAATCCTGTGGTTAAGGAGCTTACAGACCACAGAGAGAAGGGAAATAGATATTATCCATAACATCCTTGCACATAGAAATGTGACAGTTACCACTGGGATATGAGAGAGAAAGAGAGAGAGAAGAACCAAGAAAAAGGACGGAAGCACAAGAAGGTCTGACCTAAGGAGGAAAAGAAGACCCAAGAAAAGTTCTCCTGAGAAAAAAATGAAGTTGATAAAGTGTAAGAAGGAAAGGGGGATGGGTGAAAGAGGCAGAAGAGCCTTCAGGCACAGGCAAAGTGAGGTGAAGTTCCAGATGGTTGAGATGTTTGGATAAAAAAGACTCAGTGTGAGCCCATTCTGAGTGGTTAAACATATGACTCAGAAAGCACCAGGCACTTTAACCAGAACCAATCATGATCATGAAGGGCAACAAACGCATGTTCTTTCCATAGAGGACACTGCATACAGACGTATGTTGTAGTTGGGACAATTCAAGGTCAAGGTCATTTTTGTTCATGACTGTCAATCTCCCAAGGAGCTTCAATGGTGTCAAATTCTGGTAGAATAGATCACTCCTTTCAGACAGCTAAGTTGAACAAAATATTTAGCATCCTTTAGAGCACAATGTGATTATCTTGCTGAATTGGCAAAAATTGCTTTGTGTATCCAAACAATTTCATGAATCAAAAAAAGGGTGACAAACAGACCTAAGAAAAGACCAAGTACTTTAATATTTTAACTGCATTGTTAAAAGATGCCAAAAAAGCCAGGTGTGGTGACACACCCCTGTAATATCAACAGTTTGGGAGGCTGAGGGACAAAGGAGGATCACAAGTTTAAAGCCAGCCTCAGCAACTTAGAGAGATAGGATAATTAATTCTGTAGTTATACATTTTTGTTTATGCACAAATCTACTTTATTTTGAATGAATAGCAAATTCTTATCTTAAATTACTTCAAAATCTAGAAAATCAGCCTATTTTGACATTCATAAATTTCCACTTATGTGTTTTTTTTAAAGCACAGAAACATTTCTGTAGACATTTCAAGGTAAGATGCTGTGAAATACTCAGCTTCTACAAACTCTATTTTTGGAATAACTCACTATTACTGAAAGTCTTAAAGGCACTAAGTTTCATATAATCACTTTAGCAGGCTTGTTTAGTTCTTGCTCAAGTCAAATGTCTTTGGCTAAATCCTAGACTCAATGAGCAACTCTCATTAAACATTAAAGGATGTGACATGTGGCATAAGGGAGTAAAAGGACCCCTTTATTACCTTTCCAGCTTGCAAATTATTTTTAAATGCATTACTTTATGAAACTGGATATTAAAAGATCTGCTTTTTCTTTCAGTGCCCCATGATTTTGAACTATTCATTTAATTTGCATCAGCAGAATATCATGTACTACATTTCATGCTGTATTTGGAAACCCATTTCATCATGCATGCATATGTAAAATGTAAAGAATGATCTGTAATGAAAAGGAGATCACATTTCTCCCAGTCACAGTGACTATAAATATAGCCAGTTAAAACTCTGTCATGCTCCTGGGTACAGTTTTTATTATTCATGTTTTTCATTTCTAAGGCAAATCTATTTCTTGAAAAATGTCTCAAGGCTAATTGCAATTTTTCTCTTTTGATACAAACAATCTAATTGCCAATCTGATTTTAACAGGTAAGTTTTTTGGTGTGAGATGGGGCTCAGAGAAGGGTACAGTTTGTATGCAAGAATTCACTCTGCAGTGAACTTGTCCTTCCAATTCCAGCCTGAGTGCCATGCCCATAAAGGGCTTTCCCTGGGTCACCCATCCTACAGTAGCCTGCAGACCCTGGTTGCTCTTCAGCCTGTCTTCATTCTGATCAACTGTCTGTTCATCACCTAAACCACAAAGGGTGCTCTACGTGTTTGCTCATGCTACAGTACCAAAGTACTACAATCTGGGGAGCTTAATCAACAGCTTTTTGTCTCATAATTCTGGAGACTGAAAGTCCAAGATCAGGGTAATAGCAGGATTGATTCCTTCCAAAGATGAAACCAACGCTCATGCCTTCCCTCAGCTTTCACTAGTTCGCTGGCAGTCTTTGGTATTCCTTGGGTTGTAAAGAATGGAACTGATCTCTGCCTTCTTCTTCACAGGGATCATTCCTGTGTGTTTCTCTGTATGTCCAAATGTCCCTTTTATATAAAGACACCAGACGTTTTGGATCAGGGGTCCATCTTACTCCAGCATGAACTCATCTTAATCCAATTAATTATATTTGTAATTCTCTTTTCCTAAATAAGGCACATTCTGAGGTATAGGGGACTAAGACTTCAACATACAAATTAGGGGTGGGCATGCAATTCAACTCATAATAGGTGACATATATTTTCTATGGGTCCATAAATCGTAGATAAAAGTTGTAGAATGATACATACTGAACAGTTGACCTTGGTTACCTATGACGGATGGGAGTGCAGAAGACCAGGATGGAGGCAAAAGTGAAAGGGGATTTAATTTCTTCTGTAAGATCTTCATTTTTTACAAGACAATTGTGCATTGCCTATGCAAGTAAAAGTCAATTAAATGAGTTGAGGCTTTGCGGTTGTTCCCAGAAATAATGTTACCAACCTCCGGGTGTATTTTAGCCACTTGTGGTGGGGGCTCTTCGCTGTTGCAGTGATAGAGGTTACTGCTGGCAGTGATGGATGGATGGTGGCAGGGAGAGATCCTGCAAAGCTGGGGCAGTCTCCTTCAAAGAATTGTCCTGTGTCCTGCTCAATTTTAAAATGTCCTATTGGACATTTGCTTATAAAAGCAAAAGAATTTGGGTGTTATGATTTAATACACACTGAATCTTCCAGGAAAGCAAGTTTTGCACCTATAAAGTAAAGGAAAATCATCCTTTGTTTGAGTCAGAATTTGACCACACATTTTTACATTATTGGAAAATCATGTAAACAACAGTAGCGTCACTCTCAATATTTGAGTCATTCATAGACCATGCCCACAGTGCACTGTACTCTCAGCTCTCACCATCCTGACAATTCTCCACTGCAGTGCAGTGATGAACACAGTGCCACTTAACTGTGCCATGCCAAGCCTTCATGTACTGGAATACATATTATCTATTATAAACTTCTTTGTGTTCTCCCTTGACTTCAAAGTTAGGGCTCCATATGAATTTTTAAAACATGTGTGCAGTTAGATTACATTGCTTATAAATTTCGTTTCAGGGAAGTAAAAGCAGGTGTGTGTTAATCAGTTTTGTTACTGTGACATAATATCTGAGAAAATCAAATTAAAAGAAGGAAAGGTTTACTTTTGGTTATGGACACTTGGTCCTTGTTATGGTTCACATATAAGTGTCTGTCTCCCAAAAGCACATGTGTTAGATGAGACAAGAACTTTCAGAGGTGAGATGATCGGATTATGAGAATTGTAACTTAATCAATGGATTAATCCACTGACAGGGATTAATTGGGTGGTGACTGTGGGCAGATAAGGTGTGAAAGAAGGAGATAGGCCACTGAGGGAATGTCTTTTGGATTTGTATTTTATCCCTGGTGAGCAGAACTCCCACTTCATATCTCTCTCTCTCTCTCTCCCTCTTTCCCTCTCCCTCTCCATGCTTCCAGATTGCCATATCCTGAGCTGCTCTCCTCCACCATGCCCTTCTGCCATGGTGTTCTGCCTCACCTTGGTCCCACAGCAACAAAGTTGGCCATATATGAACTGAGACTTCTGCAACCATGAACCAAAATAAAATTTTCCTCATCTAAATTGTTCTTTTAAAAAAATATATTGAGTCTATTTTATTTTTTCTGTTTTTTATTTTTATTTTTACAGATTGCATTTTGATTCATTGTACACAAATGAATCAAATGGGGTAAAACTTTTCATATGTATGGTTGTACGCAATGTAGATTCATACCATGCATGTAATCATACATGTACATAGGGCAATAATGTCTGTCTCAGAACACTATCTTTCCTTCCCCCACAGCCTCCTGCCCAATTTCCCTCTACACAATCCAAAGTTCCTCCATTCTTCTCTTGCCCCCACCCTCCTTGTTATGTATCATCATCAGAGAAAACATTCAGGCTTTGGTTTTTTGGGCTTCACTTATTTCATGTAGCATGATATTCTCCAACTCCATCCATTTATCAACAAATACCATACTTTTTTTCTTCTTTATGGCTGATAATATTCCATTGTGTTTATACACCACGGTTTCTTCATCCATTCATCAACTTAAGGGCATCTAGATTGGTTACACAATCTAGTTATTGTGAATTGAGCAGCTGTGAACATTGATGTGGCTGCTTTACTATAGTATGCTGATTGTTAAGTCCTTTGGGTATAAACTGAGAAGTAGGATAAGCTAGGTCAAATGGTGGGTCCATTCTAAGTTCTCTGAGGAATCTCCATACTGCTTTCCAGAGTGACTGCACCAATTTGCAACTCCACCAGCAATGTATGAGTGTGCCTTTTCCCCCACATCCATGCCAACACACATTATTGCTTGTGTTCCTGATAATAGCCATTCTAATTGGAGTTAGATGAAATCTTAGGGTGGTTTTAATTTGCATTTCTCTAATTATGAGAGATGATAAGCACTTTTTCATATATTTGTTGATCACCTATATATCTTCTTTTGTAAAGTGTCTGCCCAGTTCCTTAGCACATTTATTGATGGGGTTCTTTGTATTTTTGGTGTAGTTTTTTCAGTTCTTTATAAATTCTGGAGATCAGTGCTGTGTCTGAAGTGTGTGTGAAAAGATATTCTCCCACTCTGTAGGCTCTCTTTTCATATTATTGATTGTTTCCTTTGCTGAGAAAAAGCTTTTTAGCTTGAATCCATCCCATTTATTGATTCTTGTTTTTATTTCTTGCGCTCTGGGGGTCATGTTAAGGAAGTCTGTTCCTAAGCCAACATGAAAAAGATTCAGGCCTACTTTTTCTTCTATTTGGTGAAGGGTCCCAGGTCTAATTCCTAGATCCTTGATCCATTTTGAGTCAAGTTTTGTACAGGATGAGAGATAGGAGTTTAATTTCATTTTACTGCGTATGGATTTCCAGTTTTCCCAGCACTATTTGTTGAAGAGGTTATCTTTTCTCCATTGTATGTTTTTGGCACCTTTGTCTAGTGTGAGATAACTATACTTATGTGGGTTTGTCTCTGTGTCTTCTATTCTGTACTATTGGCTACCACTCTATTTGGTGCCAATACCATGGCATTTTGTTACTATTGCTCAATAGTAGAGTTTAACTCTACTATTGATACTTCCTTCATCACTCTTCCTGCTCAGGATTGCTTTGGCTTTCTTTTGTTGTTCTTCCAGATACATTTCATGATTGCTTTCTCTATTTCTATGAGGAATGTCATTGTGATTTTAATTGGAATTGCATTAAATCTGTATAGTGCCTTTGGAAGTATGACCATTTTGATAATATTCATTGTGCCTATCCAAGCACACAGATGATCTTTCCATCTTCTAAGGTCTTCCTCAATTTCTTTCTTTAATGTTCTGTAGTTTTCACTGTAAAGGTCTTTCACCTCTTTTGTTAGGTTGATTCCCAAGTATTATTTTTTTTTTTGAGGCTATTTTGAACAAGTCCTTTTCCTCATTTCTCCTTCAGATGATTCATCACTTATGTATATAAATGCATTATATTTATGTGTGTTTATTTTATATCCTGCTATTTTGCTGAATTCATTAATTAGGTCTAGAAGTTTCCTGGTGGAGGTTTTTTTGGATCCTCTAAATAAAGAATCATGTCATCAGCAAATAGTGACAGCTTGAGTTCTTCTTTTCCTATTTATATTCCTTTTATATCTGTAGTCTGTCTAATTACTCTGGTTAATTTCAAGCACAGTGTTGAATAGAAGTTGTGACAGTGGGCATCCCTGACTTGTTCTAGTTTTTAAATGGAATGCTTTCAGTTTTTCTCCATTAAAAATGATGTTGGAGCCCCAGTGAGGCGGCCAGGGATCTTCAAGAAATGTCATGCTTTTCCCCCCAGAGCCCCTGTTGCTAATCCCAGGGACTCTCCCTCTCCTGGGTGTGATGTCGCGACCTCAAGGACATTCGTTCTGGTTCCCTCCTACTTCCCACTGCCTGCCAGAACATACATGGAGTAGAACTGTCACCCAGGGAATATACCTGTGGTCACATAAATACATGCACACTTTTACTAGCAGCCATGGTTTCAGGCTCTGCCCATGAGAGGCAACCACCAACCAGACAGAGGAAACTCTGACTACTGCACTGTATCCACCATCTACATTGGTTGGGGGTGGGTTCCAGATGTGTCCGCAGCTATACCAGGAGTGGAACTGGATTGTCATAAATGGGCCTTTGAGCCTGAATCCTAACCTTTAACAAACTTCCAGGACAAAGTTGAGAAAGGGGTAAAACAGAAAACAGGGAAATGTAGGAATATTAAGAATTACTATACACAGTTTCAGCAGAAAGATGACTGTGTTTTGAATTTCCAGGTACTGTTTTTGTTTTGTATGTTGTACACACATGCATATGTGAAGGAGGAGGGACAAAGAAAATGTAAGAAGGGAAAAGTAGATCCAATTTTAGTACAAAACTGTCATACATATTTTAGACAAACAAAAATAATATTACCATCTTATGTTAATCCAGAAAATTCAGTAAGTGTCAAAGATGGATCAGTGTCCTATGCTTGTTTTGTCTTTACTCTAAGTAGATACTTCAGAATTGTGGGAACAGGATACCTCATTCTAGATTACTGCAGATGTTTATTAATAAATCTTTGCAATAACTTTAATTCTAAATGTCCACATTTTTATATATTTTTAACTGTAGAAATCTCTATACATTGAGGGCTCAATTCCTTCTTTGTTCAAAGGGATACTGGTTTTAAAATTCCATTTGAAGGTAGAGCTTAAACAGTGTAAGATCACAATAATCTAAGAAAAGTAAACAATAAATATTGTCTGGAACTCTCTGTAAAGAGACAACCTTAACTGGGGACTCTGAACTTAACCGTACTTGTTCACAATTGACCTTTCTTCAGAATTACCATGAGATCAGCAGGAGCCTCCAGATCAGCCAGGAGGCTTCCTCCACAAGGGCAGCCGAGGAGTTCCCAGATCTTGAGAGAGGCTACACTGGTCATGTGCAATCTATTTGAAACCACTGTGCACCTGACAAGAGTAGCTACCAGCTGCAACCTTGGATAAGACACTTAACCCTTCTGGTCCTCAATTTCTTCCTTTGTAAAGTGAAAAATTAAACTACCATTTCTTGTAGCTCAGATTGTTAGTTTCGTTTTTCAAAACCTCATGTGCTTTAAGCAAGATTAAAATTCATCACTCAGTTTGTAGTTTTGTAGTGTTCGCAGTGCTTATAAACCTAAAGACGTTGATACTTTTAGGATTGAACAATTCATCCTCCGTTTTAGTCACCTTTCTCACCACTGTGACCAAAAGACCTGAGGAGAACAATTATACAGAAGAAAAAATATGTTTGGGGCTCACAGTTTCAGAGGTCTCAGTCCACGGATAACCAGATCCATTCCTTGAATATGAAGAACATCATGGCAGAAGAGTGTGATACAGGAAAGCAGGTTGGGACATTGCACCAGGAAGCAGAGAGGGAACTCTGAGGGGCCCTGAAAAAATGCAAACCCCAAAGGCAAGCCCCCAGGGACCCACATCCTCAGTCACAGCCTACATGCCTACAGTTACCATCCAGTCAATCCCTATCAGGGGATTAATGCACTGATTAGGTTAATGCTCCCATAACACAATCATCTCACCTCTGAAGTTTCTTGCATTATCCCACATGTGAGCTTTTGAGGGACACCTGACATCTAAACCATAACACCACAACATTCTCTGCCTTTTGAGCTTACAAAACCTAGGAAAATGCTCAAGTGCTATAAAAAAATTATTTCATCCTGAAAGTGAATACACCTAATAAAAGAGAGAAAAAGAATGGTTCCAGACACTAAAGAAATTGAAAAAGAACTTAGAAGATTAAAAGATCTCCTATGCTCTTGAATAGGAAGGATTAATAATTTTGTCAAAATGGTCATACTACTAAAAGTGTTATGCAGATTTAATACAATTCCTATTCAAATCCCAATGGCATTCTTCATAGAACTAAAAAAAAGCAATCATAAAATTCATTCAGAAAAATAAGAGATGCAGAATAGTTAAAGCAATCCTTAGCAAGAAGACTGAAGCAGGAGGCATCACAATACCAGACCTTAAACTATACTACAGAGAAATAGTAACAAAAAAGGCATGGTATTAGCACCGAAATAGACATGTAGATCAATGGTACAAAATAGAGGACACAGGGACAAGCCCATATAAATATGGTTATCTCACAGAAGACAAAAGTGCCAAAACATACATTGGAGAAAAGAGCATATTCAACAAATGATACTGGGAAAACTGGAAATCCATATGTAACAAAATGAAATTAAGCTCCTATCTCTCACCCTGCACAAAAATCAACCTGAAGTGGATCAAAGACTTAGGCACAAGAACAGAGATCCTGCACCTAATACATGAAAAAGTAGGCCCAAATCTTCACTATGTCACCTTAGGAACTGACTTCTTTAACAAGATTTCTAAAGCTCAAGAAGTAAAATTAAAAAATCAATAAATGGGATGGATTCAAACTAAAAAGCTTCTTTTCAGCAAAGGAACAATCAATAAAATGAAGAGAGACCCTACAGAATGGGAGAAAGTCTTTACCACATGCACCTCACATGGAGCACTAATCTCCAGGATATATAAAGAACTCAAAAAACTTAACACCAAAAAAACAAATAACCCCATCAATAAATGGGCTAAGGAACTGAATAGACACTTCACAGAAGAAATACAATTGATCAATAAACATGAAAAAATGTTCATCTCTAGCAATTAGAGAAATGCAAATCAAAATTTCATCTCACTCCAGTCAGAATGGCAATTATCAAGAATACAAGTAATAATAAGTGTTGGTGAGGATGTGGGGAAAAAGGTACATTCATACATTGCTGGGGGACTCCAAACTGGTGTAACCACTATGGAAAGCAGTATGGAGATTCCTCAGAAATTGTGGAATGGAATCAAGATTTGATCCAGTTATCCCACTCCTTGGTCTATACCCAAAGGACTTAAAATCAACATACTACAGTGACACACCCATATCAATGTTTTTAACTGCTCAACTCACAATAGCTAAACTATGGAACCAACCTTGATACCTTTCAACAGATGAGTGGATAAAGAAATTGTGGTATATATTCATAATGGAATATTACTCAGCCTTAAGAATGAAATGATGTCATTTCAGGTAAATGGATGGAACTGGAGAATATCATGCTAAGTGAAATAAGCCAATCCCCCCCCAAAAAAACCCAAGGCCAAATGTTTTTTCCAATAAGTGATGCTGATCCATAATGGGAGAGGAGGGGATAGGGAAGAAGGAAAGAACTTTGAATTATGCAGAGGGGAATGAGGGGAGGGAAGGGTGTGTGGGGATGAGAAGGACGATGGAAGGTCAAACATTATTTCCCTTTACACATCTATGATTGCACTACCAGTGTGACTCAGCACCATGCACAGCCAGAGGAATGAGAAGTTGTGCTCCATTTGTATACAATGTGTCAAAGTGCATTCTACTGTCATGTATAACTAGAACAAATTAAAAAATTAATTAATAAAAAGAATATGACATTTAAAAAAAACAATAGTTCCAGAGAACAAGATCCTCCCACCCACCTTCTGCCTGTCACTGCTGTCTACCAAGGAACCCCTTAGGATTCAGCTAAGAAGGTCTTTAACATTCCCTGTGGTCAAAGAGGAGAGATTCACTCACAATTGCCAGTTGTTCATTTCACTTCAGGCATAAGTTTTTCCCTAATGGCTCAAGTTAATTTTAATTTTACTTGGCACAATGGTCAGCCAATAGATGCTGTTATGTGCCTAGTGTCATCCTTTCAATTTAGAGAAGAATTTCATCATTGCATCAATAGCTGTGATCCAATTAATCTGAAATGTGAAAATCAAATCACAATAAAAATTCTACCTATAGTCAAATATATGATTCTCTCTTTTTGAAAATAATTCTTTTAGTTGCAAAATAAAATGTGAATCCATTTCTGATTGGAAGAAATTGAAGTAATATAAATGCAAGTAAAGTCACCCTGAAGACATTACTTCCATCCTGTTTTTTTTTTTTACCATGTGAAATATCTGCCATGAATTTAGTGTGTATCCACTAAACCTTTTTCTATTTACATATGAAATTATACAAATAAATACTTTTGTTTCAAGTCTGTGGTTTTTACATAAATGGAGTAATTCTTCAATTTTGTGAATGTTTTTAATTAGCAAAAGGTATTTAGATATTTCCATCCATGTAAAGATGGATTTCTGGCTTTTAAAAATTGTTGCATAATATTCCATTAAATGGATTATGAAAGTTTTAGTTATTACCTCATAAGTGAAAATTCAGGATTTTTAAAAAAACAGTCCATAAAATACCCCAGCGAACAGTTCTTCGCCTGCTTTCTTACACACATGTGGCTGTGTTTCTCTTGGGTAGATACCAAGAAGTGGGATTGTTGGCTCAGAAGATATATGCAATTTTAAAAGATTTGGCAAAGTGCCCTGCAAAAAAGGCAATTCAAAGTATACACTGATTTAATTTAGAGAGGAGAGTTACCTTTTCCCTATGACCTCACAATATATAATGTTTAATTTTGAACTATGTCCCCACCTAATAGAAGAAAAATAGGAGCTCATTTTTTTCCTCTCCTTGATTTCTAGTGAAGTTGTACATTTTTAAAAGCACTTATTGGTCATTTCCATTTTGTTTCCTGTAAATTACCCATCCATATCCTTTCCTTTATTTCCAATGGGTTATATCTTTGTACCAAATTATAGACATTCTTTTTCTACTACATACTTTTCTCCCAGTTTGATAACAGCTTTTTGACTTTTCTATGGGATCTTTGACTAAAGAAGATTTTCCTTTCTCTACCTTAAATTTTCTTTATACATACATCCTGATGCATAAGTAAATGTGTTGACACTATCCTGCAGGTGCTTTGTTAAGTGCAGTCTTTTCTTGTCCTTCCTTTCATTTGCCTCAATCCTCTTTCTTTCTCCATCTCTCTGTCTCTCTCTTACTTTCTTTCCCTTTCTCTTCCCTGCGTCTTCTCTCTCCCATTCTTGACTCTGTCCTACTCCCTCTAATCCAACTGCATGGAAAGTAAAAGGAAAGATATGGAAAGATTAAAAAAATGAAAATGGGAAAAAAATTGCTAGGCAACTGTTATCAACTACAACAAAGTTGTTATAAATACATTACTACCAGATACCACAGACTTTATCAAAAGCATTATTAGAAATAAAGAAGATCACCACATAATGATAACTGACTCAATTCAACAAGAGAGCATTTGAACTTGAATGTACCCAATAACAGAGCCTTATAATATGCAGAGCAAAATTTTCCAGATTAGTAAGGTAAAATTTCTTTCTCCAAAGTTGTTGTCTCCTCCATTTTCCTGGTACCACAGAGCAAATTGTCACAATAGCAGCAAAGTAGGAAGGGTGTTTGAGATACATGAGAAGAAAAGAAGGGGACTAAAAATATTTATTACTAGTAAGGATAAATCAGGCACATGTTTCTTGAGGGACAGAGCCAATCCAGGGAATTGGAAGAGATCATTTTGTTTATTCAGGAGTGAAAGGAAGTAATGTAGGTTTAGCAGAAGAAGCTTGAAGGAAGTGAGGAACTAAACTTTCAAGGAAAATTCCTGAAGATTTTTTGTTGTTGTTGTTAGGTTTGGCAGTTTGTGTCATGCATTTTAATTGCAAAGTACAGTGTTTCAACACTTGGTTGGGGAATCATTCATAATTGGGACCTTCCTGACCACAGTCAGCAAGCCCTCGTTCACCTCCAGGAGGTTTGGCAAATCAAAACAAGGCCTATCTGCCAGAGGACTGTGGTCCTCATCAAATAAAGCAGCCCCACCACTGGCACAGTAGCATACGTGTGCTTGAGAGGTGGCCTCAGTTACCAGACGCTAGGACTAAAGTATGTCTTAGGGTTGGTCAGAACGTAAGTAAATTCATAGTACAGAAACTGGCCTGTGCGAGAACCCTTCCCTTGGAGCCGGTCTATGTGTGGCTTGCGGGAAGAAGAGAGGTTTAATTTCTATTTCTTTCCTTCCCACATCACAGGCACAAAAATTGCTATTGAACATTCAGCTAGTGACTCTCATACCTTTCCCATTCTGAAATGCAGTGTGGAAAGAGAGAAGTGTGTATGCTCCTAAAGATTACTCAGCACAAAAATTACTCCAAGGGAGAAAGGAATACATGCATTTGAAACAAGAAGAATCATGAGTTTATTTAAAAATGTTTTACCAACAAATGTTAGTCATGCATCAAAATACAGTTTTTAAAATAAAGTAATTTTAATCTGTTAACACCTCCATCCTACAAAATTGGGGTGCTAATAATTCTTTATTATATTGCTTCTCATCCAATCATTATCAATGACTCAAGTTTTATAAGTCAGAAATACATAAAAACTAAAATTGGAGGAAGAAAGGAAAGAAATCAGTATGTACACAAAAAACCATCAAACTGCAAGTTGAAGACATTCATCCTAAAGAGTTTTTAGGTGACACATAGTACACCCTCTGAAAACCAGAATCACACACATCTTGAGGAATAGTAATACAAATTTTGATTAAGGGGTACCTTTCTAGAATACCCTAGAAAGTTCTAATCTTTCCTATTGCTTTGAGTTCACTTGTTGATTCTCATTAAGATACCTCAGTATCTTTGCCTGTGAGAATTTCAGCTTTGAAAGGGAAAACTTGTACTCTGTAATATCATTATTTGATATAAAGAAAGGTATACAGAAAAGAGGGTGAAGGCATTTGGTTGTTGACCCCAGCTGCTTCAAAACAGTGTTGGGTCTTGTGGTGCTTCCTGCCCTGGGCCTCAGTGGGCCTCCACTGTCTCAGGGTAAGGAGGCTTGTGTTCCACATATGGAACACTATGACTCACCAGGCTCTGTATGTGGAACACAATCCTCCTTACTCCCTTCTTTGATGATTAGGAATCAGTAGCTTCCGAGATCAGTCCCTGTCTGTAGGCAGGAATCCTTAGATATAGGTTGGATACTAACTTAGTTCTGTCCTTTGCACCCAGATCTAGAAATGGTTTTTCTGGTTTTTGCCTAAGACTTTGCTCCAACCTAGGTCCTCGATTTGGAAACTGAAACCTTGATTCCTTCTAAGCTGAGTTGCATTTCCCTCCAACGTGCCTGCATCTCCATCAGAAGACATGTAAACACACACACACACACACACACACACACACACACATTAGTAAGAAAAATATCACTGATGCACAGGAACATCGTGAACATGCAGAAAACAGATGAAAGGAGCCCCACAAAGGTATTGTGATGCTAGTTTTTTTCAGGATTCACTTTAAAAACAGTCCATTCTTCACAAAGTAGGTAGAGAGAGAGGGAAAAGGCTGTGGTCTAACAAATGGAAAGATATGAGTAAATAGAAGGCCCTTTAAAGGATGAAGCAGCAATGACTCAGAATGGTCGAACAAAGAAAATGTTACTGATTCTGATGGATGTACCCTGAGTTCTCCAGTCTCCTAAGCATTCTGCATTTATTGTTCCTTCTCTAATCTCCATAACACTTGTTATATTCCTATATGTGCAAGTATTACAATGGCTAGTCGTAAAAAGGGAAATGCACACACAATTAGAAAGTACACACAATATGATTTTACAGTGATAAAAGATATTAGAAACCAGATTCACTGACATTTCTAAGTCCTAGGCTTCAGCTCTGTGGGAAAATATTACTAGAAGAGATGATAAGGCTGCTAGAGAGTAGATCCTGCAAAATGTGTTTTTTGGATGGGAATATCTATTTTCCCTCTACTTTGTTGTGTCCCATAATTTATTTAGGATGTTTGACTGAAGCAAGGGATTCTAATGAGACAGACCATGATCTTTCCTTTGGGTTAGTTGTTTTGAACTGTGTTTTCATTATCTCTTTCCAAGAAGCATTTTAAGACAATTTTTCCTCTAGTCCCCCAAAAATACATTGGATAGTATTGTAATATCATAATATTCTATGTAATACTATAATACTCTATACCTGTTTATGTACTATGCATGTGTATGTATGTATGTGTGCACACACACATATTTACACACACTCATCTATTTGTTTTGCAGTGCTGGGGATTGAACCCAAAGCCTCACACATGTCAGGTAAGTGCTCTACCACTAAGCTACAACCTTTATTCTCATGGCATTATCAATAAAAAAAAAAGAAAACATGAGAAAGCACATTGAAAGAGGCACAAGGAGTTAGGAAGTTCTGAGCAGGAATTCAGAAAAAAACAAAAAAGCATCAATGTAAAAGTAGAATTTGAGCTTAGCTTTTACAGAAGGACAAATTTGACAGGTAAAATTGAGAGAAGACAAGAGATGACCTAAAGCAGAGGGAATGTTTTGAGCAAGACATTGGATCAAGGAAGTGTAGGGTATATTAATGGAGCAGTTAATAGTAGGGGCCTATCTTGTAATTATAAGGGTTGGTGGGAATTTGGCTTGGAAATCATTTGAAAGAAAAGTAGAGAGAGCTTTGGTACTGAATGAAAGTAGTATAAATTGAAAGCTATTTCAATGTTTCAATAGTATAAATTGAAAGCTATTTCAAAGTTTTTTTCAATGAGTGACTAGATATAATGTACGTCTTACAAAGCTATTCTGAAAACAAGCACTCAGAATGGTTCCAAAAGAAGGATTTAAGAACACCATGAAAGGAAAATTTTAATAGTAAGGTGAGAGGTACAGAGGCTGATTAGGGTGTAGGGACACCAAGAGGTAGAATGAGATCCTTGGTAGCCAGCTGGGCACATGGGTGAAGGCAGAGAGGTAGGCAATGTCATACATTTCTGTGAAATTTATTTATTTGTTTAGTAGCAATAAGGAAGCCAGAAGCTGTGTTTTGTTTATCTTGATTTAAAGATGTTCAAAGAAAATCTGTGTATAGTTATCTAGAAGATCATTGGAAATTGTGTTTGGCAAGCAGGGGACACGTTGGGTGGGAAAGATGGTTTCGGGAGAAGTACTTTTACCTAAAAGAGAACAGTTGAAGACAGTTGAAGAACTCAGGATTTAGAAGCATTCCAAGAAAGAAAGCACAGAGACAAAAGAAGGATAGAAATTAACTGGGGCTCCTCATCATTTAAGGGATAGAGGGATGGAGTCAAGCTGATATTAGTGACAGAGAAGGAAACAAGAGAAGAAGAAACAAGACAGTGCCCAGACCTCACCATTATGAATAATTATCCCTTGAAGTTTTCTTCTACTAAAGATTGTCCACTCATGTTCTCATCTATTGCATGAATTATAATGTTCAAATGCTTTGTTTTGGAAAATGCTAATGATTATGGAATATCCCTTAAAATTTCCTTGGTTTTGTGTTATCTTTAATAAGGAACAAGTTAAATTTAAGTTTTCCCAAGTCATTGTTGCCTTCCATTTGTATTAAAAGTTGAAGTATGTAAAGAAAGTGTTAAGCATAAATCTGTGTTGGAATTCCAAACTACAGCCATCTCCCTGTGGGTATGGGTGCTCCCATTTCACCACGCCATTTCTATTCATTCTGGGTCACAGAATGAATTCCATCAGAATGGGATTCATCTCTGGGGGCTATTTTCTCTTTGGGATAAAATACAATTTCCATATATAAAAGTTGATATTTAAAAATTAGATGTAAATAAATTTCAAAGGCATTGTGTTTACTTCATGTCCCACCCTTCCCATTTTTCCTTTTGTATCTCCTTTCATTATTTTCTCTCATTCATGAAAAGACTGTAAGAATTTTCAGGCACCCATTCTTCAATATATCCATTTAACTTCTTTTACACTTATTTTGTTGTTGTTGTTTAATATTTTCTTTGGCTACTTTGCTTCAGATCTTGTGATATGCTATGTTTCTTTGCTTTGGTAAGTGTCTGTAGTAGGAGAATATGCAGGAAGATATACCACCATCCCCTCACATTTTTTTCTGATCCATAGCTGTCTATTGTATGTGGATTCCATTGATATCTGTCTTCTTATTTTTCAGCTTCTTTTATGGGTTCCTACTGTCCCACAGTATAAAATGCATATTCAATACCTATTGAATCAGCAATAAGGTCTGAATCATCTGAGGGCAACAAAAATTAATTCATTGGAAGGAGTGAGTAAACATTACTCTTTTTATTCATAAAGGGACATATGTCTATGAGTGAGGATGTAGCGTAGTGGTAGAGTACTTGCCTAGCATGTGTGAGACCCTGGGTTCAATTCCCAGCACTGCAAAAAAATAGATGTGTGTGCAAATATGTGTGTGTGCACACACATATATACATACATGTGCATAATGAAGAATTATGGAAAATAATATTCCTATAAAATAACTCCCCAAGAAAAATGAAGGGATGGTGTGGTTCCAGAAGTGGGAAAGGAAACTGGTCAACCATTAAACCTCTCCCAGAGCATTCCTGATAACAATGGGCCCTGAGGGAAAGAGGCAGATGATGAATGCTGGGCCCTAAACCATGGCCTTCCCCCATGGCTAATCAGTCCTAAACGCAAGCACAGCAAACACCCATGGGCAAGATTTGAGTACTCATCCCTGGGATCTGGACTCTTATCTCCCCAGACAATGAGTTTCAACCTTTTACAACTGCCTTCCTGAATTAAGATTTTAACCTGTTCAACTAGCCCCAGACTGTCAAGTCTGCTCCCAATGATGACATCATTGTACCCTATAAAACCAAAATATCCTCTGTAACTGATGGCCATTTTCCATCAGGAAAGTGGACCTGAATGACACCCGAGTCTGCGAAGGAATAAAGGCTTCTCTGAATCCGTCGAGGTCTGCCTCCCATTGTAGCCAGAACTGGTTAGGTAGTCAGTGTAGAAATAAAAAATCAGGTCAAATCGAGAAAATGAAGGACATGAAAAAAACACCTACATCTGGAAGTTGGAAGCTGCCTTGGGGAATGGAATGTCAAAGATTTCCAGAACCCATTGATAACCAGATCTACCTGTCCTTATCAAGAACTGTAGGCAAGGAATTGCTAATTAACACCTGCTGGGACATTACCTGTTATCGCTTCAGCCCTTCCCCTGCCCATCTGCTTTTCTGCTTTTACCACTCACATACAAAAGTGGGCCTAGACAGAGAGGAAGAATGAGGGGGAAGGGAACAAGAGAGTAAAACTTATAAAAAGGACAGGATTTACTCACCACATGGGTTCCGCCTTTGGGTCCCCTTCTTCCACTCGGGAGAAGTCTGCTTTTACTTTTCTTTAATAAAACTTTATTTTCCACTCTACACTTGCCTCGGTTTGCTTCTACGGCGTTATTCTTCAACACCTGAGGAAGCAGGACTCGACACCGGTTACAAAGGGTAACACCATTTTCCTTTTTGTGCTTACGCATAGTACATAAACAGGTATAGAGTATTATAGTATTGCATAGAATATTATGGTATTATAATACTATCCAAGTATTATAATTTCTCTGGAAGAGTGAGTAGAGAAAAAATTGTCTAAAAATGCTTCTTAGAAGCATGATTTTTTTTCCCTCCTGTGCCCAAAACAGATATCATTAATCAATCACAACACTCTTTCTCACTAACCCTAGTGTATACTTAGAATCCATCTTAGCACCATGCTTCAAGTAGCCACTGCCATTTCATTAAATTCAGTACATGAAAGGAATACCTTGGTCATAAATCTCCAGTAAATTTCAGCTATTATTATCATTATCCCTGTTCTCTAATCCCTAGCATAGTACCCATCACATAGAAGATTGTTGAAGATGATTGTTTATGCAAACTGCTGTTAAAATGTTAACTGGTCCATATTTCTCCACTCTTACACTTTTTGAGGAAGGCAGAAAACATTTCCTTCAAGCCAGAATTTTCCTGTTATACTGAACAAAATCATGATGCTTCCCAAAGCAAAGCGTTATAATCTCTTATCTCTGATAAACACTCCAGTTTGTAATAAATGCTTTCAATTCTCCAATTCAGGATGAGTTTCAATTTTATTAGCCTCAGAGAAATTTGAGGAAATTATTTCATCACTGTATCTCCAGGGAGATTGATTGGGTTTCAGCTAGCCCGGCTGCATTTCAATGGAAATTCTAGGTCTTGGAAGTAGATGTGAGATACAAGTGCTATTCGTGCTGAGAGTTTGACTGTCCTGTTGCTTTCCCAAGAGATCAGGTAAGAGAGTGAATGGAAGCATATGTAGAAACATCTGTTCTTAGATGTCACCTGTTAACTTATCCTGCTTCCAAGTTTTCTCTTACAAAGCCTGAAGTACTTCTGCAGTGTTGGCTCTTCATGTACTGCTTTTTGTCACTCTGAAGTAAGAACAATAATGATGATAACTATGACATTTCTGTTGATAATAATAACCTAGAATATCTGCATAATCCTCTACAATCTGCAACTATTGAAGCCAGAATTAGGGATAGGAGTTAGTGCAGAAATAGGGAATCTGGTCAAATCGAGGAATGGAGGCCATTAGAGTCTGGGAAGTTGGAGACCCCCTGGGAGATTGGAATGTCAGTGACTCCAGAGCCCTATTGATCACCAAGGTTACCTGCTTAACTGCCCCTCCCAAAAAGCTGCAGGCAAGGAGTTGCTAATTAATTCCTCCTGGGCCCCCACCTGAATCTCCATGTGGCCCTTCCCCCTGCCATTTGCATCTCACCTTTTTCCTGTGTCACCACAAGTCATGTAGGCAGGAAGGAGAGCTAGATAAGGGTTGGAGGAAAGAATAGAACAAAAGAAGACCCTAACCTATAAAAGAAAAAAAAAAAAAAGATGTAGGGTGCACTCACTTCTCCAGGATTCTAGAACACCAGTCATACCCCCTTCTCCCTCCTGGGAGAAGTTTGTATTACTACTTTTAAATAAAACCTACTTAATATGCTTGCCTTGACGTGTTTCTCTGGCATTATACTTCAACACCTGAGGAAGCAGAACTTGTCACCGGTAAATGGCAGTATCACTATGAGGAATGATTGGCAGAGAGAGAAAAATAAGTATGGAGGAGGGACAATAAGGCAAGAACAAATCTAAACTTAAAACTGGCAAAACTTATGATGGGAAAAAAATTATAAGCCCTATTGCAAGATTGGGGCCAGGAGCAATGCCCCCCTCCTTTGTAGCCTAATTCCAAGTGATGGTGAGGCTCAAAAAAGGATGGAAGCAAACCACATCCAGATGCTCCATTTGTGTGGGACAGTCTAGATTCAATGTGAGAAGTTCTAAAGTGTGGAATTTGCAGTTTCAATTTTAGAACTTTTATAACATTATTTCTCCTTCCCTGTGATACTTTAGGGGACAGGGTAGTTTGCCTATCCCCAAAGTCCCTTAGCTCACTCAGTTCCCTGCAGCAATCAACTCCATCTTTAGGCATGCTTGTGTTATTTTGCTCACCTGTTTTGGGGAGGAAGGAGGTCAAGTTTTCACAGTGATGGACAGAACAATTCAATGTGGTATCTTTCACCCTTCTGGGGCACCCATCACATGGATGGAGCAGAGGATCACCATTGGTGCCCAACACCTTTTCATCACCATCTGCAGGGATTTTATCACACGGGAGCCAAGGAAGAGGATCAGGGCTCAGTCACTGGGGCTGGAGTTGGGCCAAACATAAGTGCCTTTATTATTTTCATCAACTTGCAAATTCAGATATTAATCTATTACAGCTTCTGATCTTCAGTCTAGAAACCTAATCTTATGAGATGCTAACTAATATATTTCCATCCCAGATATCATATAATTCTTAAGCAATGAAGAAAATGCTGCACAACTTCAACCAAATGTTTTTCTATCTGTCCTAAATTAAAGTGTCCAAAAAAAACAAATGAGAAAAATGAGATTTGGTAAAACAACTTTTATGTGGGTATCAAAAAACCTGGAGCAGCCAGGCAACAGAATTGTCTGTACAGCACCACTTTTTAGAAATAGCTAATTTTAAAATCACACCAACATGACTAATGTATGACAACAGATGACCCAAGATGTTAGTATCGCAAGCCTGACTGAATGGACCAGTGAGTGATGCTATGACAGCCTAAGCAACTCAGAAAGAGTTTTGCAGATAAGCAGAAAAGGACAGCAGCAGCAAAGGACTCCATGAGGTAGCTTGGTCATGATGTGCAAATCTCATCATTTTCACAGAAGACAAGACATTTTTATGACTGAGATAAAAATCTTGAAGCTGAAAAAGAAATCCAAATGGTAAGATAAGACAAGAGCCAGCAGATGACACTGCAGGGTCCTTCTAAAGAACCTTGGCGTTGCCCTCATCTCCAGTTTTGCAGAAGTGGTTGCACCAAATGCTGGCAGGAGACTTTCATTCTACTCCCACCCACAGTATAAAGATTTCCCTAAGTGGGGACTGAATTAGAACAAATTATATTCCATGCTTTTATAATTATGTCAAAATGAATTCTATTGTCATGTATAACTAAAAGGAACCAATTAAAAAGTAAAAATTATCTATGTGTGTTTTTGTGTTCTTTTCATTTTCAGTGAAAAGAGTGTGCATTACCAATTCATTTTCTTTTTTTCTTTTTTTTAAAATTTTTTATTTGTTCTAATTTGTTGTACATGACAGAATGCATTTATACATTTTGATAGGTCATACATAAATGTAGCACAATCTCTCATTTTTCTGATTATCCATATTGTAGGATACACATTGGTCATGCAGTCATATATGTACATGAGGTAATAATAGCGGTTTCACTCTACTATCATTACCAATTCATTTTCAATCTATCTGAACAGATAAGAAAAATTTACCCATCAGTCTTTTTAGCCTAATGTATTTTTTCCATTTTTGAATGTTTTAAATTACTATTAAGTGATAACACAATCTATTTTTTCATAATACATACATATTAAATATATTTCTTGAGGTCAATATTCTCTTAAAACCAGGTTGTGTCCTACCACTCCCTTACATCTAGCATTTGACACCTGAAGACATCAACACAAAACATGTCTGTGTGGTATCAGTTGACTTTTCTTGGAATAAAAGTATTTAGAGGATGTTAGATCCCTGGGTCACATCTCAGATATCACATTTTGTTTTTTACTACTGAGACTGAATCAATTCCCCCATTTTACTGCTTGACAGGATAAAGTTGCTAATGTGTTCCTGTAGGTTGTGCATCCTCTTATGCATTACATGACTCCTATATCTCTGAAGATGTTTGCTGGGTCACTAAGAAATTAGAGTAGTGACAACCTCCCAGGTTCTGACAGGCATTGTAGATAGTCAATTAATTTTTTGTTTTGTTTTGTTCGTTAGGATAGCATACCTTCTGGTCAAGAAAAATTGTCAAGCTGAGTTCCTTTTGATATAGATTCAATTGTGAGATCTGTCACCATGTATTAGCAGCTTGCTTTCTCCATTCCTAGGAATAAATGTGAGATATTTGCTGACTCTCTGAGTATATTTCTAATACCAAGGAAAAAGTCCCAGAAAAATCAGGGGTGATGGACCTCAAAAGCATTCTGCTAAGTGAAAGACACCAGATGAGAAAGACCACATATTCTAAGATTCTTTTCATAAAAAATATCCAAAGGAGATAAATCTAGGAAGACAGAGAGTGCATTTTCCTAGATCTGGAGAAATAAAGGAAAACAGGAATTTACTGTAAAAGGGCTCTAGGGATCCCTCTGGAATGATGAAAACATTTTAAAATTGGATTGTGCTGATGATTGAACAACTCTATAATTTAACAAAAGCCTTTGACCTGGATGCTTAAAACAGATGAATGCTATGATATGTAAAAAAGATAATGGATACCCAACAACATAACTTTGCCATCTAATTTATGGAAAAAACTATGTTCAGAAAAAAAAGCAGTCATTCTATAATGGCATACCTGCATACAAAAAAAATCAAAGAATTTTCTAAGTTTTGTATTTTGGTAAAAGCTATCAACCGAATACACATTCATGTTGTGCTTAAACTGTGCAATAACTTCTCCCTCAGTCTAGAGTTTACTGTATTTTACATCCATGAATTTAAGCAAGACCTAAAATTTAAATATTGTTAGGATTTGCAGAGAAATTTCAAGTAAATTTATTAGAATTATCCATTTTAAACATTACTCAACTATTAAATGCCTTTGGTCATTTTATGCCACTATTGTAACTTCTTACTCTAATTTCAAACTGACAGGAAAGTTTCAAGAACAGTAGAAAGAATTCCATATGCCATTGGCCAGCTTCACCAATTGCTTCAATTTTTCCCCTTTTCTTTATCACTCTTTCTTCATATGTGTTTTAAAGCTTTTTTCTTTTTCAAATACAAATATACTGTATGTGCATTGGAAAATTAAAATGATTTAGATAAGTGTAAAAGTCCTCATTCACTTTCTTATTCCCTAGAGAAAATCATTACTGTAATGATTAATTTGAATTGTCAACTTGATTGGATAAAGAGATGCTAATGATTAAGAGGCTTTTGGATGTGTCTGTGAGGGTGTGTCTAGGAATGATTGGCATGTGGGATAGTGAACTGAAGTGGAGACCCTCCCTCCCTAAACATGGGCAGCACCATTCAATAGGATGGTGGCTTGGATGGAATAAAGGTTGGAAGAACAAGGAAGCAGCAGCAGATGCAAGCTCAATTCTTCTTGAACTGGTTCTTGATTGCTGCTACTATCGCCTAAGAATGTCAGATTCTCACTCCTTCACTCTTCCAAAGTGGATTCTGCCAGTGATTCTCCAGAGAGTTTCCAGAAGTATTCTGTCTCAGACTAGACTAGGATAGCACCGTTGATCCTCTTGTTATGAGGCTTCAGCCTCTTGGACTGTGCAGCTGTAGGTTCCTCCAGCTCTACAGGCTGGAGAGTGGACTATCCAGATTCTGGTGTATAAACCTATCTAATAAATCCCCTTTTTATAATCACACTTCCTGTTAATTCTGTTCCTCTAGAGAACCCTAATACAATTACTAACAATTTCCTAAAGATTCTTCATAGATTTTAGAAGCAAGTGGAATGTTAAAATGCTTTGAAAATTCTAGGATACATACATTACTGTCAGTTGCTATTTAAAAAATTTTAAAAGCAAAACCAGTCTATTCTTCTTGCAGCTAAACTGCCAGTGACTTTGTGCACTTTTTATCATTTCAAATTTGAAGTGACTCCTTTTGAAGGCAATGTGGAGATTTGGGGTAGACAACAGCTGAATTGACTGATTATTAGAGTGAATGAAAAAGCTAAACTGAAAGTCCCAGCCAAAATAGAAGAAGTCCTAACAGAGCAATGATCATTCACTCATTATATGTATCATGCCACGTCCAGAGAAAAAGAGCCACTTGTACTTTCACAGATCCACACAGAGAAAATGGACTGATGTAGCTCAGTGTATCTGTACTTGTTTTTCCAGTCATCCAGTGTTAAGTCACTGTCTGCTCATCATGATCATGTGCACTTGGAATCACAACAGAAAGCATGGCTGAACCAATGCTATCAGAGGCAGTTCATAGAAATAACCCCTGACTGCAACCCTGCTGACAATGAATAAAGACAAGTAAAAAATAACATTCAATGAAAAGGAGCTACACTAACAAAGAACATATTAAAACAGCAGCCACCACAAGAAGTGCCCCTACTTCCACATTTAAAATGTACTTCCCTTCCTGTGTCCACTCTCGCCTGCAATTTCTCACAGGGACCTCTCCTAGCCTTGTGGAACTGCATAGCTCCTACATGGCCACACTGTGGGTATGTACACTCCAGGGCAGTAGCTATGAACACAAACAGATCCTTAATTTCCTGGGAAGTGACTTGAGACAACTCTTTCAAAAGGGCGAGTTCTTCCAAAGCCTTAGGGAAATCTTGTTGCCAGAAGGAGTGTGACTATTTTTGTTAGTGAATGTGTGTGCACCTGTGAACTAGTGCACATGTACATGTGTGACCCAGATCACAATGCCTAAACCATGGCTATCATGGAAATTGCATTAACATCAGGCCCTGGGTTACACGCAGGAAGTATCAAAATGGTACAAGGAAGCAGATAGGCAACATTGGAGGGCTAGATTTTTATCATCTTTCCAAGACTACATCAAATATTGATCTTAGGTCACATCAATATTGGGTGCAACCATGGAACAATGATTAATCTTAAGTCAGATCGATATTTGGCAGATGTAACTAAACTCAAAAATAGAACTTCTTCTTGGGTTCCCTTTAGTCCTTAACCGAGTATAAGCCATCGGTAATGGCATATCTCAGCATCAAGGAAACCATGCAGCCTGGGCCAGTACTGGGCCTAGGTCCTCCACTCACGAGACCTCTGTGGTTATACCATAGCAGCACTTCATGTCCACTGTGTCTTATTTGAGTTTGAGAATGGTTAGAGTGATTCAAACAGTTGTCCTATATTTCTCCTAATTCTAGTCAACCTAGTGTAGCAACTAAGAGCAAAGACTCTAAAGGCCAAACTGCCTGGTTCAATTGCCAGATCCTGGGCAACTTTGGGCAAGTCAATGAACTTCCTTCCTTCTGTAAAATGAGGATCCCAGTAAAATCTACCTCACAAGACAAGGTTAAAAAGGATTAATAAATGTAAAATATAGAACAATTCCTGGCCTGTGTTTAGTGTTCCATAAATATTAGTTACCATTGTTATTATTCTAATACATTATTATTATTTTTTAAAGTTTTCTTAGTTCCCTATATTTAAAAAAAAAAACAGTTGAGAAAGGACACTAAAGAAATAGAAAGGTGAACATGTAGGAATGAAATAGAATGGAATGGAAACGACAGGAAACAGAATGGCATTGAAATAACAAATGTGTGCTCCTCCCACATCCACTCAAACTTTCTCTGCTCTCCAGATGTCACCTGGTGTGCTGTTTGAATAGTTGGCCACCTCAGTCCCCTTATTTAAAAAACAAAACAAGCCGACAAACAAAAAAGAGTTTCCCGTCACTCTTGGTTAAGATTCAAAATTTGGCACAGAGCCCTTGCATAATTTGACCTTGCCACTTTTTGTTTCCTCCTATACCTGTCCTCCCTTAGTTTTCTTTACTTCAACCACATATTTTATACATACATATGGCCACACTGCAGGTTCTCAAAGCTTTGGGATTGCTCTCCTCACAGCTGAGAACACTATATTTCTTGCACCTCAGCTCCCTTAGTTTCCTTTTTTCTGCCACACAAATCTTTTCTGATGCTACAGCAAGTGAGGGCCCCCACAGTCCTCCTTCACAGCACTGCAAAAATTGAAAAACATTTGCCAAATGAATCTTCTTCCCATTACACAGTCTGTATTCATCAGTGCCTACCATGAGCCTATAATTTATGAGATTTTTGAAAGGAAGAATGAGAAGAAAGCACATATTCGATGGCAAATATCAAATTTTAGTATGATAAAAGCTATCAAGCTATCTATGTAATTTTTATAGCTCATTTAAAAAGTTGTTTCCTATCTTTAAGATAATAAAGATATCCTTCTCCATCTTCTTCTAATAGTTTCAATAACTTAAGTCCTTGATTTATGCAGTATTAAAAATGGTATGAGGCAGGCATGCATTTTCCAGTTCTTTCTATATGCATGTAAATTTCCTCAACCATTTAATAAATGGTTCTATTTTTCTCCAGAGATTTTCAATACCACCTCTGTCAAATATAAAGGTTTTCATATTGGTATGTGTCTGTTGCTGGGTTTTCTATTCTGTCTCATTCATTTAATTTGACCCTAGTAACTCAATGTCTTAGTTGCTATCACTTCATATGGCTGGACTTCTGGTAAAGCAAGTCCTATTATGCTCTTCTTCACAAAAATTATCATGGCTATTCTCTACTATGTGCTCTTTGTTATAAATTTTAAAATAAACTTTACTTGAATTTTTATCAAAATCATATTATGAAAATTGGACAATTCATATATTTGTGATAGATGCCCTGAAATATTACACATGACATTTATCTGTAACATGATAAGACTTTATTATGGGTTGAATTACATACCCCCAACACACACACACACACACACACACACACACACACACACAAAGGTATGTTGAAGTATTACACTCCAGCACCTCAGCATGTGACCTTATTTGGAAATAAGGTCAATACAGACATAATTAGTTAAGATAAGACCAAACAGAAGCAGAATGGGCCCTTAGTCCAATATGATTTCTGTCTATATGAGAAAATTAAAGATAAAGGAAAAGAAGGTCATGTGAACCTGGAGGCAGTAATTGGAGCTATGGTAGCTCTAAGGAAAAGTAGTCCAAGTTTTAATAGCCACTACCAGAAATTAGAATGAGACAAGGAAGGATTCTACACAGAATTTTAGAGGGAGCCTGGCCCTGTTGACATCTTTTCCTTTTTATTGATTCTTCTTAGTTATACATGATGGTAGAATTCATTCTGATAAGATTACACAAGCATGGAATATATCTTATTCTAATCAGGACCCCATTCTTGTTGGTGGGATTCACTTAGGTATGTTAGATTTATTCTACTGTCTTTCCTCTTCCTATACCTTCCTTTTGGTTCCCTTTGTCTAATCTACTGAACCCTTCTTCATCCCTCCCCTCTTTTATTGCGGTTTAGCTTCCACATATCAGGAATATTAGAGACCAGTATTGTTAGAGAATAAATTTCTATGCCACCTATTTGCTATGGTAGCTCTCTGAAATTAAAACAACTCTCCATTGGACAAAGCATTCTCTAATAACCTATAAAAATGTCATATACTTTTCTCCACAAAGATTTTGCATAATTCATGTTACATTTCGTCTTCGACCACTTATGCTTACTACTGCTATATACATATATTTTTTTAAACTGGTGTGGGTTTATTTATTTATTTATTTATTATTTTTTATTTTTACAGACTGCATTTTGATTCATTGTACTCAAAGGGAGTACAACTTTTCATTTCTATGGTTGTGCATGATGTAGATTCATACCATTCATGTAATCATACATGTACATAGGGTAATGATGTCTGTCTCATTCCACCATTTTTCATACCCCCTCCCTTCACCCTCTCATTTCTCTCTAGGTAATCTAAAGCAGCTTTCATGTGTTAATCATCTATGAAGAAATTTTACTTAACTTTCATTAATTATAAAATTTGTTAATTGTTTTGAGGGTTTTCCATGAAGATAATATCATTAAAAATCATAACAATTTTTTGCTTCTTTTTTGAATTTTAGACTATTTCTTTTATGTTCTTCTGTTTATACAGGCTAGGACTTTAAGTACCACACTGTACAGAAGTGTTGATATTTATACCTTTGTCATCTTTATGGTTTCACAAGAAATTTTTCTTATGGTATGACATTACTACTGAGTATGTTTACTTATGTTCTTTATAGGATATCATTTTTCTTCTTCCCACGCTAATGTATTATAAATACACTTAATATATAGTAATAATTAAGTGTATAATATATATTAAATGTAATGTTTGTATATAATATAATGTACACCCTAAATATAATTGTTAAATTATTATTTATTATAAATATTACAAACATGTATGACAAATACTAGCAAATACTTCTTCAAACGTAAAAATGACCAGTTCTCCTTTAATCCGTCCATGTGGATATCGACATTAATGTATTTTCTAACATTTACTAATTAAATTGCATTCCTAGATTAAAACTAATTTGATCATTGGATTTTTTTGATAATATATTGTACAGATTTATGTCTAATTTCACAAGTGAGTTTGGTCTGTAACATACCAGTTATGCAAAGTTAATTAACAGATATACCCTCATCTTTTTATCTTAAATATTTTGAAATTTTGCATCTGTTTTTTGAAATTTGATACATTTTACTTGGGTTTTTTTAAGACTGTTTTAACAACTGAACCTATTATTATTTTTTTCACCTTTTTTCTTTTTCCACATTTTTTTATTGGTGCATTACAGTAGTACATAATGACAGGATTTGTTATTACATATTCTTACATGCATACAACTCTGGTTCTATTCTTTAAAATAGTTGTGGAGTAATTCAGATTTTCTATTTTTCCAAAAGTCATTTTTGGACATAATCTTACAAGTTTGTATATGTATTCAATTCATCATCTTTTATATCTAAGAATTTCCATTGTGATTATTTTTCTGACCCAAGAGAAATTTAGAACTTTCTCACAATTTCAAGACATAAGGAACTATTCTAGTTATCCTTTTGTTATTTATTTCTAAATTGTTGCTGTGTTTTGAATGCAAAGCATCATTCAAATGTGATTAAGACTTCGCATGACCTAGTATGTGGTCAACTCTTTGTAAATGCTCTGCACATTTTAAAAGATATATTTCAATATTTATATATATGTAAATAAGCATTTTTATATCATAGGTATCCACTAATGATCATGACTTATTGAGAGTTTTATATCTCCTATCTTTTATTATATTTGTCTTTTGTTTTGTTTTTGGTACTAGGGATTGAACCCAGTGGTGCTTAACCACAGAACCACATCCCCAGCCCTTTTTATATTTTATTTAGAGACAGGGTCTTGCTAAGTTACTCAGGGCCTCAATAGATTTCTGAGGCTGGCACTGAACTTGAGATCTTCCTGCCTCAGCCTCCTGAGCCGCAGGGATTACAGGCGTGGGCCACCAAACCCAGCTATATTTGTCTCTTGATTAGCACTTTACAAATTTCTCTTTGTACTTCCATCAATGTTAGCATTAAATATTTTGAATGTATGTAATAAAACTATGCTACTTCATATTTAATATTTGTCAATTCATAGTAAACTTATAGAAATATTTCCAGTCTTAATCTATTTAAACTCATGTAAATATGGCTATTTCAGTTTTCTTGTGGTTACTATTAATCTAGTCATTACTAGTCATGAATTATTATCACAATTAAAATTTTTTCCACTTTATGACCCCATCATCTTTTTGTGTTCTCATGTCACAGATGGAACTTTTATAAGAGACAAAGAAATTGCTTTTCAAAAAACATTTTTTGTAATCTTTGTCTTTTAACTGGAGAGTAGTGTATTTACATCAAATGTGATTTCTGACATGTTCAGATTCATTCCATGGCATATTGTTTCACCATGGCATATTGTTTTCCATTCCTGCAGGAGGCTATACCTCTACACCATCTGCAGGAGTGCCCACATGTCTTGCCAGAGAACTGTGAGGAGATGAAGGCTGCAGTTGGAGAACTTTGCCAGATTATTTCCTTTTTATCTGGCAAAATTATTGTCAGCATCCAGGACCGAGGCTGTTCTGTGAGCCTGAGACCACACCGAACCCACAGTATGGATGCAGAATGAGCAAGAAGTAGATATTTGTTATTGCGACCCAGTCCCAGTGAGACATAAGGGTGGTTTATCACCCAAGCACAATCTGGCCTACTGACTAAGACATGTTTCCATTACCTTATTTTGCATTATTTTACTTTGTTTTCTTTTTAAAATTATTTTCCTGATAGTTGCTGTTTTGTTGTTATTATTTGTCATTACCTATTTTGAGACTGTTTTGCATTTTTTCCTTATCAACTTGTCCACTTTCACTAGTATAGAAATTACAGGTCTCATCCTTCCAGTGACTGCTCTCAATATTTTAACAGGTCTGTTTGTCTTCACAAACTATATTTATCACCACTGAAATAATACAAGAAATGTAGTGCAGTGGTTCCTCCATATCCACAATTTCATTGTCCACAGTTTCAATTAATCACAGTCGACTGTGGTCCAAAAAAAATTATATGGACAATTCCAGAAATAAATAATTCTTAAGTTTTAAATAATTCTTATTACAGTATGTTGTTATAATTGTTCTATTTTATCATTAATTATTAGCATCTCACTATGTCTAATTTATAATTAAAATTTTGCATAGGTATGGATGTTTAGGGAAAACATATTATGTGTAAGATGTGTTACAGTCCATGGGTTCAGGTATCTCCTGGGAGTCTTGTAACATATCCTTATGGACAAAGGGTGTTTTAGTCAGTTTTATCATTGCTGAGACTAAAAGACTCAACCAGAACAACTGTAGAGGAGGAAAAGTTTATTTATGGGCTCACGGTTTCAGAGTTCTTAATCCATAGTAGGCCAGGGTTTGAGGTGAAGCAGAACATCATGGTAGAAGAGTGTAAGGGAGGAAAGCAGCTCACATGGTAATCAGAAAGTCAAGGGAATCCACTCTCCAGATACAAAATATATACCCCGTAGCCATACCCCAATGAATCACTTCCTCTAGCCCCCCTACCCTCAACTGCAGTTATCACTCAGTTAATCCCATCAGACATTATAAATTCACTGACTAGGTAAAGACTATAGCCCAATCATTTCTCTTCCAAACCTTCTTGCATTGTCTCACTCTTGAGCTTTTGGGGGACACCACATCTAAATCATAACAAAGGGGTACTATCATGTGCTTTCGCTACAACCCTTTCTCTTCAGTTTATGTATGATTACATATTTTAGTACCATCTTTAATTGCTTACCCATAAATTAGTTATTGGCATTGCTTTAGTCAATGATTATTACTATTTATCCATATGTTTATTGTTTTTGTTGAGCATTCCTTCTTGTATTTTCTACTTTTCCCTATTCCTGGTATACTGAAGGGTTTTAATCATAAATACATTGAAATTTGTTAAGTCCTTTATTATGCATCAATTGTCTTAGTAGTTGATCTTTGTCCTTTACACTCTTACTATAGTAGAGTACATTGATTCTCCGATATGAAGTCAGCCTTGAATTCCTGAAATAAACCTCACTTGGTTGTGATATTTTTTTTTTTCATATGTTGCTGGATTTGATTTGTTAATACATTGTTGAAAATATTTTCATATATGTTATGTAAGGATTTGGTCTGTGGTTTTCTTCTACTGCCTTTGTCTAGTTTGGGTGATAAAGTAAGGCTGGTATCATGAAATGGACTGAAATGTATCTCCATCTCTTATATTTTCTGGAAGTAATTATAAAATTCATATCACTTATTTAATTTTTGGAAGAAATCAACAGTGAAAATTAATAGTCTTAAAGACGTTTTGGAAGGTTTTTAGCTATGAATTTACTTTCTTTAATAGTTATAGGATTATTCAGGTTATTTGTTTTATTCTGACTGAATTTTTGTATTTTGTGGATTTTGAAGAATTCATCCATTTCATCTAAGTTGTATGTGTAGTTTGGTTTGTTGGATTCTCTTATTTTCCTTTTAACTTTTATGGAAGCTTCCCAAGTTTTAAATGTATTTTCTTTTTACTTGCTCATTCTGAGTCAAAATAAAAATAGAAAATTACCTAACATCTCCCTCTGCTGGGCCAGGAACTCTTTTAGTTATATATAAAGAAGGTGGTCCTTGGGGCTAGGTTCATAGCTCAGAGGTGGAGCGCTAGCCTAGCACGTGTGAGGCACTGAATTCAAACCTCAGCACCAAATAAATAAATAAATAAAAAGGTACTGTGTTCATCGACAACTAAAAACAAAAAGTAAAAGAAAAAAAAAAATGACCTAAAAAATAAAAAGCAGTGGTTTCTGGTTGGTGGAGGGTTTCGCCCTTTTCTTTACTGCTTGGTTCCTGGTCCCAGGCTAGAGGACACCTATGATTAATAAATAAACCCACAAAAAGCACAAGCTCACTTATACTGTGGGTTCCCACTTTCCTTTCTAGTCTACAAGGAATTCTCTGATTTCTTTTGGCAGTTCAGCCATGCATTAAAAGAGGGTTTGAGTTTCATTTGTTATAATATTCTATGCAACATTTTAAAGTGTGCTGTTTCAGAATTTCTCCCAAATTCTAATCTACTATATCTCTAGGAACTCTAATGAGATAGCAATTTATGTACCAGATTGGAAAACAATTTTTGAGTGTGAACATGTTAAATGTGATTGAGGAAAACCTAGACAGTGATGTGGCAAAGACCACAATTTGGCAGGATGTATTGAAATGTTTAAAACCACATGTCCTGTGATACAACTCCATTTCCCAGTACCTATCACAGAATAATTTGTGCAGCAATGAAGGAGAATCATTATATGACACTAGCTTGGAATAGCAAAATTTGGAAAATATTGAAATGCATATCAATATTGGAAAAGATTAATTAAATAAAGGCACATGTTTAATTATGGAATATTCCAAATAAACTGACATAAATAGCTCTTAGGAGTTCTGGTAAACATTAATAGATACAGTGCATGCAAGTGCTTAGCCCAGTCAGTACATTCAATAAATGTTAGTAACTGTGAATTTTTAAATTGCTCCCTGACTACCCTATCTTTCTGATTTACAGAAGTGGGATTGGGTTTATGTTAAAGAGTACCCACCGAATGAATGAATCAACCAATCTCTTCCTCTCTCAAAAAAAACATGTCAGGGAAGTATGGAAAACAAGATGTAACAAATAAACATCTGTATGTTCTATTTTATTTCTCATTTTTCACCCATTAAATTCTTCAAGAGAAAACTGAATTAACATAATAATACATTTCAAAAAATTTATACCAATCAAGTCAAGTGTCTGGTCCACATCTAGCACATTTTTTAAAAGAAAATGTTTCCCCTTAAACATTTGATTAAGCAATAAAACTATCCTTGAAATCAATCAGATTAGTTGACATTTCCTTGCAAATAAAAAGTGATTAAGGCATTGTTCCCTCAGCCCACAGCCAAAATATTTCTCTTTGAACTTATATAAACCCTGGGTATCTACGTGATTCTAATTTTGTTTTGTTCTGTTCCATTTTATTCCACTCATTTGTGTTTTTTAATAATTCTGATTGAAAGCTACAGAACTGATTTCGTATGTCTACAAATAGGTCATCATCTACAGTTTGAAAAACACTGTGCTTTAGTTTTCAAAGAGATGAGTGAATATATAAGTTAGGTTGGGGCTTCAATCAGCTCTCCTCAAAGATACACTTTCTCTAAATTTCTTTGTTTCACATTAAATATTTGTGGGAACATTCCAAGATACTGTACTAAATTATTTTATATTTTACAACATTAAAGAAAAGTTCCTTTCCTACATTTCCAAGTAAAAGCTTGTTGTAAAGTGGAACAGGAGCCACCTGTGGAAGTAAGGAGGGTGAGTGCGCAGTGTGTACAGACCACAACGCCGGGAGCCCGGTTCTTGTAGACACAAACTCAAATTTAAAGCGGAACTACAAAACTTATATAGTACCCCATAGCCAATCACCAACTGTTAAGCTCTCTTGATGCTCTCCTGCTAGGCTCATCATCATACCATATAAGGGAAGAGGAAGTGCCTGGGCTCTGGGTGCTCACAGAGAGCATAATTCACAGCACAGGTTTGTCTATGCTTCTGAGAGGAGCAGGTCTGCCTGTTCCATAATTATGCTTCTTCCTGTAATGCAAACCATATTGCCTCAGGTATTCCTCCAAAAGCTGATGTTCCAGGATACACTACTGATTCTCTTACCCAAGACACTCTTCCTCAGTAGGAAGCACAGGCCAGTGGGACAAAATCCAAGCTATTTAGTAGGGTTGACCCAGACTTCAGGCCACACCCTACCTCATGATGCTCAGGGGAAAGTGTGGAAAGCCAGGAAGTGGAATTCAGACATAACATTATGGAGACTAAAAGGCCACTAAAGGTTTTTAAGATGGAAGTTAGGTGTTGAATTCAGTATGTGAATAAGTAATTCACAGGAATAAGACAATGAAATCAGGGACTGGAGAAATTTAGTTTGTCAAAGAAAGAGAAGTGGATGATTAGGAAAAAAATCTAATTCCATTCATAATTGCAGATAAATGGATAGAATTAGAGCATATCATGCTAAGTGAAATAAGCCAATTCCAAAAAACCAAAGGCCGAATGTTTTCCCTGATAAATGGATGATGATATATAATTGGGTTGGGAGGTGAGGGGTGAGAGAAGAATGGAGGAACTTTAGATTATGTAGAAGGAAATGAGA
This sequence comes from Glaucomys volans, assembly GCA_020662805.1. NCBI lineage: Eukaryota > Metazoa > Chordata > Mammalia > Rodentia > Sciuridae > Glaucomys > Glaucomys volans. Next base: position 402,334 of record JAJEJO010000255.1, on the reverse strand, counting down.
GGGAGAGGGGGAGGGGGTATGAAAAATGGTGGAACAAGACAGACATCATTACCCTATGTATATGTATGATTGTATGAATGGTATGAATCGACATCATGCACAACCATAGAAATGAAAAGTTGTACCCTATTTGTGTACAATGAAACAAAATGCAGTCTGCAAAAATAAAAAAATAGAAAAAATCTAAGAGGATTGGTAATAAAAGATTTAAAATAAAACACTAATTACAATAATGACTTAAGATAGAGAGTTGGGATGTGGGCGAGGGCATAGAGAATATCACCAGGGAGAAAATCACCTGGCATACTGGGGCATTAGTGTATGAAATTAATTCAGCCAAAATTATAGGCAGGGGCATACTGGAAGACCCTGCAGGAAACAATGAAGGCTCTCAAAGCCAAGTCAAATTTGAAACGAGTGAAGGATCTCTATTTACTCTAAAGAAGAGAAATATAAATGGGAAGAAAAATCCTTCTGCTTTTAGATAACTTAATGCTGGATCCAATTTTAGCATCTGCTAAATATCTAAATTGATATTCAAAATAAGGGAGATATTTTTACAGTTATTTCACAATAAAATGGGTGACTCTTGAAGAAATAGCATCTTCTAGTATTGAAGATGCCCAAACCTGACTTTATGTCACAAAAATATGTTGGGGTGGGGTCCAATGACAAGCCACTAGAAAGTAGTGACTGCATGGGCATCCCACAGCTTAGCACAATCCCAGATGGGGCAAGTCTTCAAACACTGTTGGTTATATGATGTATTCCAAGATTTAGCTCCAACTAATTATGATTCTGTCAACAGCCAGGTGTGGTGGTGCACACCTGTAATCCCAGCAGCTAGGGAGGCTGAGGCAGGAAGATCACAAGTTCAAAGCCAGCCTCAGCAAAAGTGAGGTGCTAAGCAACTCAGTGAGACCCTGTCGCTAAATAAAATACAAATATGGTGGGGATGTGGCCCAGTGATCAAGTGCCCCTGAGTTCATTCCCCGGCACCAAAAAAAAAAAAAAAAAAAAAATACTGATCATTTGGTATTTCCATGCTAGCATCATATGCTGTATTAGGCAGCTTTTCATAGTTGTAACCAAAATACCTGACAAGAACAAACTTAGAAGAGGAAAGATTTATTTTGGTTCATGGTTTCAGAGGATTCAATATGTGGTTGGCTGACTGAAAGGAGGAAGGGCATGGAGAAAGAAAACTTATCAGCTCATGGCAACTGGGAAGCAGAGAGAAACCTCTTTCTCAGAGACAAGACCTAGTCCCCAAGGACACTCCCCAAATGACATATTTCCTTCAGCCACACCCCACCTGCATACAAGTATCACCCTTCCATTCATGGATACACCCACTGATGAGGTGACAGTTCTCAAAATCTTTTGTTTTCATCTCTGAACATTGCTGTAATACCTAACACATGAGTTCTTTGGGGGACATTCCTAGATCCAAAATATTACTTGTACTTAGCCTCCAGAGCCAAGCTGCCTGAGTCTGAATTCTAGTTCTACATTTTATTATTTAAATAAGCTCAGGCAATTAAACTAACAATCTCCAAGCCTCAATTAGCTCTGTGAAGTGGGGATAATAAACCTCAAAAAGTCATGATTAAATGAGATAACACAAATAAAATGCTTAGATAAAGGAAGCTTATGAAATCCTAGATGTAATTACTTTTGAGCACCATGTTCCAGAGATGGAGTTATTGTTGGGAATAAGATATTGCCAAAACTGGGTGCAGTAATCCATCCCCATCCCTCAAGCTTTTCTACAAAGAAACTTGTTCTTCCTGCCATAAAAAAGCAAAATTTGCTTCTTCTTCCCTTGAATCCAGATGACCATGCATTTTGCTTTGGCTTAAGTATCACTGTGTGACTTAAGAGAGTTTGAACTTTCAATTTGCTCCCTTTGGAAAGCCAGCTGTCAGGCTTTAGGTGGATGAATGAATGAATGAGAACACTTCTGGTAAATGAGGTTGCACAGAGAAGAACTGAGATGCCCTGGCCAACAGATAGGACTAAGACAAGTGAGTGAGGCCATGTTGGCACTTCCAGCCCCAGTCAAGCTACCCCAAAGAACATCAGATGGAGCAAGGTGAGCATTTCTCACTAGCTCCACTAGTTGGTTGAGGTAACCAACACCCAAATTCCTTATCCCCTGAGTGTAAATGCTCAGGAAATGTAGAGGTTGATAGATGAATGCACTCTCATCCTTGAAAGGAAATTTCAATTTCATCTAGCTTAAACCCCCTCCCAAACTCTAAACTCCATAGTGAATGGAGAAATACCATGGGTCTCCTGCCTTGCCTGAGAAAGTATGCAGGAGCAGGCTAGCTTCCAGAAACTTCCTGGCCTCCAGAATGAAGCATGTCTGAAGACCTTTAGCATTGCCATGGCTCCTTTAAATTGCCCAGGCATTTAATAAGTATCTGTGACTATTTGTAATCATTTTTGTTGTAACTGTTTAGTTTGGTTCTAGGCCTATTGTCACTGTTTGACTAGGCCTCAACCTGTGGGTCTTTGTCCCTTCTGGAGGGGGTAAGGCCAATGAGGTAACCAATGCCCTTGGGAGAGCAAGTTCCAGACCAGTCTCAAATTTATTAAAGAATTGCAGCACTTTTATAGAAAGGGGAGTCTGAGAACAAAGAACCGGTAGTGTAACATGATAGTCTGTAAGGATGGTCCAATTAGGAGTCACACAGTTTACCAAAGGGAGGAGGGAGAGAGGAGGACGAGCAAAGCTCACCTGGGGCAATGGCTGTTGGCAGGTCAGGTCACTTGGGAGCTTTCTCCACAAGCATGAACAATCCCGAGTGTGCAGTCAAGGATTTTACCTTTCTGCAGCCTATGGAGCATATACCTCAGTGGCTTCTTTCTACATCCCTACACATTTTTCCCTTTGGGCATCAATTCTGAGTGTAAGGAAGCATCTACTTTGCTCTTTCCCAGACCATCAAGACATAATATATTACCTTCCACCAAGTGTGTGTCAAACGGAAGTATGAGGGAATGAATAAATGAATTCTAATGACAGGACATGCTGTCAGATGCCTAGTACTTGTTCATTTTAACATATCTAAATGTTTATCCCACAACCAAGTAAATAGTCAAGTTCATGTCAAGAAAAAGATCTGAACTGCTATATTCTGTATAACTTCCATAGTAATGATGACATAAATTGAATGTTTGCTGTGTAGAGAGTCTGCTCTAATTACTTGTATATGTTTTTCTCATTTTATACCAGACATTACTTTATGGTAGTTCTTATTATTATCCTGATTTAAAGATGAAAAAATCTGAAACAGACAGAGACCTGGGAGCATTCCAGAGGTCATACAAACTAATAATTTGTAAAACCTGAATTCAGATCCAGGTGCCTAGACACCAGAGTGAGTTCCTTTTATCACACTACTGTGATGCTTCCTTCAAGTAGATTAAAGTTAAGTAAATAATTAAGAATATAAAAAGTATTACCGTACTATGCTGATTTTAAGACCTTTGGAGTGGGATAACTGGGTCAAATGGTAGATCCGTTCCAAGTTTTCTGAGGAAAATCCATACTGCTTTCCAGAGTGGCTGCACCAATTTGCAACTCCACCAGCAATGTATGAGTGTGCCTTTCTCCCTACATCCACGCCAACACCTATTATTGCTTGTATTCCTGATAATAGCCATACTACATATCACACACTCCTCGGTTTACACCCAAAGGACATAAAATAAGCATACTACAGTAATGCTGGCACATGGATGTTTATAGAAATGTAATTCACAACAGCTAGATTGTGGAACCAAACTAGATGTCCTTCAATTGATGAATGAATAAAGAAACTGTGATATAATTACACACGATGGAATATTATTCAACCATAAAGAAGAATAAAATTATAGCATATGCAGGTAAATGGATGGAGTTGGAGCATATCATACTAAATGAAATAAGCCAGTCCCAAAAAACCACAGACCTAATATTTTCTCTGATAAGTGGATGATGATATTTAATGGGGTGTTGGGGCGTAAGAGAAGAATAGAGGAATTTTGGGATTGTGTAGAGGGAAATGAGTGGAGGGGAGGGGCCAGGGAAAGGAAAGATAGTGGAATGAGACAAACATCGTTTCCCTACGTACATGTACAATTACACGAATGGTATGAAACTACATGGTGTACAACCATGAAAATGAAAAGTTGTACCCCATTTGTGTACAATGAATCAAAATGCAGTCTGAAAAAATAAAAATAAATAAAATTTTTTAAAAGAATATAAAAAGTAACAGAAAGCTCAGGGAATTGGTGTTAGGTACAGCCATTCCATACTACCAAAAGCGCTATACAAATTCAATGCAATTCCAATTAAAATCCCAACAACAGATCTCGTAGAAATAGAGCAAGCAATCATGAAATTCATTTGGAGGAATAAGAGACCCAGAATAGCTAAAGTAATTCTTAGCAAGAAGAACGAAGCAGGAGGTATCACAATACCAGAACTTCAACTATATTACAGAGCAATAGTAACAAAAACAGCATGGTATTGGCACCAAAATAGACAGGTAGATCAATGGTACAGACACAGAGACAAACCCACATAGATAGTTATCTCATACTTGACAATGGCACCAAAAACATACAATGGAGAAAAGATAGCCTCTTCAACAAATGGTGCTGGGAAAACTGGAAATCCATATACAGCAAAATGAAAATAACCCCTATCTCTCATCCTGCACAAAACTCAATTCAAAATTAATCAAGGACCTAGGAATTAGACCAGAGACTCTGCGCCTAATGAGGAAAAAGTAGGTCCAAATCTTCATCATGTGGGATTAGGACCAGATTTCCTAAACATGACTCCCAAAGCACAAGAAATAAAAGCAGGAATCAATAATTAGGATAGATTCAAACTAAAAAGCTTTTTGTCAGCAAAGGAAACACTCATCAATGCAAAGAGAGAGCCTACAGAGTAGGAGAAAATCTTTGCCACACACACTTCAGATAGAGCACTCATTTCCAGAATCTATAAAAAACTCAAAAAACTTTACCCCAAGAATACAAATAACCCAATCAATAAATAGGCTAAGGAAATGGGCAGACACTTAACAAGAAGACCTACAAGCAATCAACAGGTATATGAAAAAATGTTTAACATCCCTAGTAATAAGAGAAATGCAAATAAGAGAGATTCTATCTCACCCCAATTAGAATGTCTATTATCAAGAATACAAGCAACAATAGGTGTTGGCAAGGATGTGGGGAAAAAGGTACACTCATACATTGCTGGTGGGGTTGCAAATTAGTGCAGCCACTCTGGAAAGCGGTGTGGAGATTCCTTAGAAAACTTGGAATGGATCTACCATTTGACCCAGCTATCCTACTCCTTGGCCTATACCCAAAGGACTTGAAATCAGCATACTACAGTGATGCATCAATGTTCATAGCTGCTCAATTCACAATAGCTAGATTGTGGAACCAACCTAGATGCCCTTCAATAGATGAATGGACAAAGAAACTGTGGTATATATATACACAATGGAATATTACTCAGACATAAAGAAGAATAAAATTATGGCATTTGCAGGTAAATGCATGAAGCTGGAGATGATCATGCTGAGTGAGATTAGACAATCCCAAAAAACCAAAGGCCAAGTGATTTCTCTGATAAGTGGATGATGATACATAATTCGGGATGTGACGGAGGTAAGAATGGAGGAAGGATGGATTACATAGGGAAAAAGGGGGGTTGGATCGGGGAAGGGGGCAAGAATAATAACAGGATGAGACAAACATCATCACCCTATGTACATGTATGATTACACAAATGGTGTGACTCTACTTCATGTACAATCAGAGAAACAATAGCTGTACCCCATTTGTGTACAATGAATCAAAATAAATAAATTTTTAAAAAATTAAAAAAATAAAAGTCAATTGGCAAATATAAAACTAAAAAAAAATAAAAGATACAGCCATTGTCTCCATGAGGGTTTTTGCCCAGTTCTATTTAGGTCTACAGTGAATATCTGTGTATCCTTAGCAGTCCACAGGAACTAAAATTAGTTTTGAGTGGAAAAGAGCCCAGATAAAGAAAAGACCACAAAATGTTCAGCATGGTACATGGGGGATCTGTTAGTTAAAGCTCTCTGGCAATCATAACAGCTCTCTGGCAATTCCTTCCAGAGAATTGTCCTTTCTCTTGTAAAGGGGGTTCTGGTGGTCAAGGAGAACTACTAGTCTCCCAACTGAAAACAGGCACAGGTTGGATGGACATGGGGCCAGTTCTAAGTTCAGCTTTGTCATTAGCCAAACACAGGGGACATTTAGAGCCATGCCCATCCTTAACAAGAACCCAAGCTCCTTTTCAGCAAAGAAGTGCTATAGATTATTTTGGGATTCACGTGGAAACCTAACAGTTCTGGAAGCAGTGACTTATAACAGTACACATGGCAACTTCTCAGCCTACTTAGAGATGTATGTGCCAAAGCTTATGGTATTCAAAAGCAGTTAAACCAGGTCACCAGGTGTGGAATCAGCAATAATACAGCTATGAGAACTGTGATACCAACAACGTGCCTCCAAACAGGAATGCTCTTCCACTTTTGGTTTTTAATAAAGAGATGTGGTTATCTCTGCTGATTTTCTCTCAGCAACATCCAGGCAGATGTCAACATCTCTTTAATGGAGCTATACAGAAATAGAAGAAAGGAGCAATTGCCATTGCAAAGCTTTCTATTTGGATATTGGCAAATGTCAGAACATTCTGATAAAGAGTGTCCTCCAAAGTCTCAGCTTGACTATTCAACTCGTTTTGCCCACATTAGTGAAGGGCATGATAAAACTCAAGGGGTCCCACTCGCCTTCTTGCTTCAGTGAAAGCAAACTTAGAAAACAATACTTCTGGGATTTCTCCAATCTTCATCTGAGAGCAAAGAAAACAACAGACTGACAGGGACAAGAAGTGGGAAAAGACCATTTTCCTCCTCTCTTCTCCCATCCTTCCTGTTCCAAATCCCATCTGCTTCAAGTCCACTTGGCTCTGATCCACTTGGCAATCAAGACTAAATTCAAAATACAGTCATGAAAAGAGAGAAAAAACGCAAAAGCCTTCACTGGAAGTTCCCTGATTCAATTAAACATAAACATTTTCTCTGGTAGACAATGTTAGGAAATCTGTGACCCTTGTTCTATTCCTATTCCATCCTTGCCATCCCAGACAGTCCAGCATTAAGGCCCAATATGTAAAAGCAGTCTGGTTACTAGGAAGACCATGGTTCCACCAATTAATATCAGTGGGATCATGGGCAAGTTAGTTTACCTCTCATTGTCCTTATTCCCTCTTCTGTAAAATAGGGACAATACAGATTATTCTGGGATTCACATGGAAACCTTACAATTCCAGACAGTTCCTAACAGTCATTATTGGAGGGGATTAAATGGTATAATAGTTGCACGGGAAAATTAGCATGAAAGCAACTAGGAAACTCCAGTTAACTATCTTTTTTTTTTTTTTTTTTTTTTTTTT
>JAJEJO010000255.1:346575-394724 GCA_020662805.1 Glaucomys volans | reverse complement strand
CTTAGTGCTTGCAAGGCAGGCACTCTACCAACTGAGCTATATCTCCAACCCACTATCTCTTCTTATTAATCATCTTTACCTCGCTGTTCAGCTGGCCCTCTGTGTCGAGTGGTCCATATTTGAGCATACAAGCAATCTCAGAGTGAAAGCAGAAAAAGAATTTCATCTGTACTTAGCACATACAGACTCTTCCTTGTCATTATTCTCCAAGTAATTCGGTTTAACAATTATTTGCATAACATTTGTATTACATTAGGTAATATAAGTAATTTAAAGATGATTTAGGGAGGGCATGAGGAAGTTCTGGAGAACAAAATCGACCAAATTAGGCTACATCTATGTATGAATATAGCACAGTGAATTTTGCTTATGTACGTATAATTATAATATGCTAATTAAAGTAATAATAATAATAATAATAATAGAAAGGAGATCAGTAGAGTAGAGCAAAGAGATCAGGAGGAAGGAGGAGGGAAGGGTAAAGAAAGGTACTAGGGAATGAGATTCATCAAATTATGTTTGTGCGTGTACAAATGTGACACAACTAATCCCAGTATAAAATATAATTGCAATGCACTAATAAAAATGTTTAATCATATAAAGACAATTTAAAGTATACTGGAAAATGTGCATATGTTATATGCAAATATTACATCACTTTATGTAAAGGACTTGAGAATCTGCACATTTTGATAAACTCAGGAGTCTTGCAAACAGTTTTCTATGGATAGTAAGGAACAACTGTACTTACACTACTGCAGGAGCTCACTAACAGTAATGTAAACACCAGTTAGGTGCTTTCCTGCTCAAATTTTCATCTCTAATTGTAAAACGAAAGTCTGTTTCCCCAGATTTCATTTATTCACAAATATTTATTGAAAACATACAGTATGCCAGGTACTATATTTCCAGTAACTAGAGGATGGTGAGGAAATGTTTGATAGATGAATGAATGAAGGAATGAATGACCTTGTCACCATTGCTCCTCCTGGATACAGTTGCAGAAGCCACTAGGAACAAAGAGCTAGGCAATCTCACCCCCTGCTCATTCCAGCTGATCCTCCACACTCCAGCACGGAGCTGCCTGCCTGCAGATCCCCTGGCTTTGGACCTTCTCCTATTTTCTTGCTTGGCTCCCAACCAAGAAGTTCTGACAAAGAAGCAGTCATTAGAACACATTCCCTTTGTGTTACTTTAGTCAGGATTCATAAAGGATGCTCCAAAGAAAGCTTTCACGTGCACAGGGAAAGTGCCTTCACCCTTTCCTCCAATCAAAGATTTATTCATTCTTCATTCTGTATAACAGGGGTCATCTTCCAAACTTCAAACATTGAGTGAAAAAGTAGTACTTTGTATGGAGTTGGCCTTGACTGGTCAGAACACGGCATCTGTACCTTGATCAGCTCTGGGAATAGTCTAGCTCTGCCTCTGTCTTTATCCTCATGGAGTGGACATCTGTTGCTTTAACCACCAATATTCATTCTCCCTGTTTTGGTGATTTGGGGCATGCTCCTTACATTTGGGGGCTGACCCCCATTTTCAGAAATGGAGCAAGTGTCACAAGCCTGGACCATCATGGCACTCAAACCACAGAGCTAGAGGGATGGGTGAGAGGAGGCACCTACTAAAGTTGGTCAGAAAGAAATAAAATATCCCAGGAGGTAAATTTCTCTTCTTTTACATTTTAGGTGAATGTGGAAAGAGTGACCCTGGGCCCCACCTTTGGAGGTGGGGGACACAAGATGGTACCTGGAAATAAAGCAAATAACTTAAAAAAAAGAGACCTGAGCCTTGATGATTTCATTTGCATCCCTGAATCAATCTGTGCTTGAAACCAGCTTCCTCTGGAATTTTCAACTTGTACTACATAAATTCCTTTCTTCCATGACTAACCCGTTAAGGTTGGATTTGTATTTACAATCAAAAGTGTCTTATGTTACCAGAATATCTCATCATACTATACAATGTTTGACACTATATTGGATTTACTCTTTTGTATTAATACAGGATATAAGACTTTAAAATTGCAAATGTACAATCAACCATTAGCCCATGAGTTCTTGGTAGTTTGATGACTGTATTGTCATTTACCTGTTAATACCCACAATTAGACCATAATCACCCTAAAAATAGAACACAAAATTGCACTTAGCAAAGCAGCAAAGTCCACCACAATCTTCCATTGTCTATCCCATGCCTTCCATGACACTTCCATGGACTTCTGTGGAAGGCAGTATCTCAGATACTAGAAACTTTTTGAACATGTAGGGCTTGCTGTCAGCTATAAATGAACAGGATTGTGGAGACAGAAGCTAAATCCTTTCCATTGTTTGGAAAGTCTTTTGTTTCCAATGACTTCCAGAGACATTTGGGCCTTAAAAGGAGAACCCATGATTCTCTTCCTTGGATCCAGGTACTTTTGCTTGATATGAGCCACTTTTTCAGAGTCTTTGTCCAAAGTTGGCAGCTCAGGTGAAACTTTATAAGTCCATGAGACTGAAATTCTTTGATATATTAAAAAATGGTATTTATAGAGTACCCACCAGGTATCCGATGTTGTACTAGGTACTGGACACTAGAATTTCAGAGATGAATGAGTAAGTTTCTTTCACCCAAAGAGCTTAGGGTCCAATAAGTAACGCAGATAACTCCCTCCATAACTAACAAAATATAATGAATGCCATTACAGAGTTGAACAATGACAGGGGCACATGTGCCAGAGTAAGAGGAACACAGGGACTCAGGATGAGGTAAGTTTTTTTGTAAGTAAATGAGAAGGGATTAAAAAAGAAGAACTGCCGGGCGTGGTGGCGCACACCTGCAATCCCAACGACTCGGGAGGCTGAGGCAGGAGGATCACGAGTTCAAAGCCAACCTCAGCAACTCAGTGAGATCCTGTCTCTAAATAAAATACAAAGTAGGGCTGGGGATGTGGCTCAGTGGCCGAGTGCTCCTGGGTTCAATCCCTAGTACCAAAAAAAAAAAAAAAAAAAAAAAAGAACTAGCTTCAGCAAAGGAACAATGATGACATGGGAAATTTCAGGACATCTAGTGAACTGAATTTGATAAACAGGTTGGGCACAAGGGTGGGAAGCAGTGCAAAAAGAGGCAAACCATTGTCATAAAGGGTTCCTTCTGCCAAGCCTAGGTCAGCATTCAACTGAGGAAATATCATGACTCCCCATTTGTTGCAGAATAAAATCTAGTACTCTGGGATCCTTGAGTCACACCCAGCAAAACATCATTTTTTTTCACATCCTAGTAGCAAAGAGAACAAAACTACGTTAAGTGCAGAAACTGAATATGGAATTTTTGTTCAAATCAGCTGTAGCCAATCCCTTATCCCCACTTTCTTGGCAACCCTGGGTCCAGGAGAGGGGAGGAGCCACAAATATCCCCATTACAAATCCCATGTTCCACCCCCACAGCCATACTCAGATGAGAATCATTTTTCATTTGGTATGAAGTCATTTTTAAAGTGCCTGCTTTTCATTAGGAAGGTAACTCGATAGTCCCCCCGGGGGATGCACATGAGGCAGAAGTGAAACAGCCTTTTCCTTCCGACTGTGGCGTTTTCTTTCCCTGGTTCTCCTCCTTTACACAAACGTGGCTGAATCTTTTGTCTTTTGTTCAAAAAAACATGCCTAAATCTTAGACTCAATAGTATTTTTGTTGTTGCTTTGTTTTTTGTTTGTTTGTTTTGATGTGCATCTTTTCATAAAGTGCGCCACATTCAAAATGCATTGGCTCTTTCCCCACATTAGTGTCTGATGGAAGCTGAATGTGTCCCAGGTGTGGCTCCTTCAGTATTCCATTCACACATGGTTCTCATTACATCACCCCCAAGGGCTGTGAAAACATTTTCTTGTGCCTCCCCCAAACATCCACAGCTATGAATTGGTGAATACCAATTGGAAAAGCACTATTTATTTATAATGTATCACCAGCAATCACCCAACCGGATGTCTCACAGGTTCCATGCAGCTTCATTGCCCTCCTATCTCTGGCCTCCAAGTCATCTCCTGCCCCATCGTGTTTCTTGAACCTCTCCATATTCTCCAACCTTGCCCTGGATGTTCTGATTCTAAGGCATAGGCGTGCTAGAAGCACAAGAGAATTGTGCTGGTGGGAGGCACTATCAGGCCTTCTGATGCCCACACCTTTATCCCATGATCTAGCTCATGTGCCAATTTGCACAACTGCAACAAGCCTTTAAAAAATCCTCTTATTTGATAATCCTGTAGCTAAAAGCAGTTTACAAGAGGAAGTTGACAAGATCGCTAAGGGAAAGAGAAGTTGCTTATAAAAAGAGCAAGGGACTAAGAAGAGGAAAGAACACTTGTGAAGAAAAGCTTTGAGTGACTTTGGGAAAGTTTTCTTTTCTCACTGTGCCTCGATTTGCCCATTTTAAAAATTAAGGATTAGACCAGACAATCCCTCAGCTAGTTCTCTTGTTAAAATTGTATGATTCTACTGTATTGAATATGGGTTTTTTGGTTGTTTGTTTGTTTGCTTGTTTGTTTTTGTTGCAATACTAAGGACTGAACTCTGGGGCCTTGTGCATGATGGGCATGCACTCTACCACTGAGCTAAATCCCTAGCCTCATTTTTTAAAATTAAGTTGAATCATGAATATAACTTGACTATAGATTAAGTATCACTTACCCAAAATGCTTGGGACTGGAAGTATTTCAGATTTCAGATTTTTTTCAGATTTTGAAATATTTGCATAGGCATTACCAGTCGATTAACCCAAATCCAAAATTCCAAACTCTGGAATGCTCCAACATCCAAAACTTTTGGAGTGTCATACTGGTGCTCAAAAGTTTTGGATTTTGAACATTTCTAATTTCAGATTTTTCAGGTTAGTATTGCTCAATCTGTACTAATATTCTCTTTTCTATGAATCAGATAATGAAAATCTAAAATCTTCCATTTGTCATCAATAAAAATAAATCACTTTTAGAGTGGGAATGAAGGGGGAAACCTTTAACCATGCATGGCACATGTAATAAGGATTAGGACCATGAATTTCTTTTTTACTGTGCTAAAGAATTGATCATGAAAAGCATTCCTATAAAAGGCAAACTTAGGCTGGCTGGTAAAGTCAATTCCTTTCCTGACTCTGGAGTTTGAAACCAGTCCCAGTCGGCAGGAAGCACCAGCAGACATGAATATGAGGAAGAGTGAAGTCAGCATTAGTGATCAGAGACCTGAACAAGTTACCCTGTGCCCCAGACAGTATCCTGAGAGATTCAAAAGAGCCTTCTGGCAGAGCCACTGCATATCCTAAGGGAGGTCCTTAGCCTCCATCCCTAGTCAAGCTCCTCTACAGGGAAAAAAAGGAAAAATAAAAGGGCAGCTTGATATGGACACCCAGTTATATGAGCTCATATCCAAGTTTATTCTCTTTTCATTTCTTTTTCAATTAACAAATGTAAAATAACATATTTATGGAGTTCAACATGACATTTTGATACATGCATACATGGTGGAATGATTAAATTGAGCTACATAACATATCACTCACATCCTTATCAGTTTTTATGATAAGAACATTTCAAATCTACTGTCTCAGCAATTTTCAGGTATACATTACACTATTATTAATTGTACAGTCATTGTGGTATACATCTCTACAACTTAGTTCTCCTAATTGAAAATTTATACCCTTAACCAACATGTCTCCATTCTCTATATACCACCCCCACTTCAGCCCCTGGTAACTGACCTTCTAATTCTGTGTCTGTGAGTTTGATTTTTTTCAGATTCCAATGAAGTCATGCAATATTTGTCTTTCTGTGCCTAGTTTTTTCATTCATCATAATTTCTTCCAGATTCATCCATATGCTTACAAATGCCAGGATTTCATTCTTTTTCAAGTCTCAATATTATTCCATTGTGTATATGTACTATTTTGCCTTTGTCCATTGATGAACACTTAGGTTGATTTCATACCTTGACTATTGTGAATAGAGAAGCAATGAACTTGGGAGTGCAGATAGCTCTTCAACATACTGATTTCATTTCCTCTGTAATATCCAAGTTTATTTTGGGCCTTTGAGGTAAACTGATTCTGTAGGGGAGGCCAGAGAAGATAACAAGGAGATAAAAGAGGTCTGATTGGAGGGCACTAAGAAGGTTCTGGAAAAGCAACTCTTAGGCCCAGGATGCCAATTTTTAAAGTTTTAGTTGTTCTTTTTAGATATACATAATAATAGAATGCATCTCACCGTATTTATACAAACTGGAGAATTTATTATTGTCTCTCATTAGAATCCCAGTCTTGTGGTTGTACATGATGTAGGGATTCATCGTAGTATATTTATGTATGTACATAGGAAAATTGTGTCAGATTTATTCTACTGTCTTTCCTATTCCTATATGCCCTCCCTTCCCTTCATTCCCCTTTGTGTAGTCCACTGAACTTCTCTTCTTTCCCCACCCCCTTGTTGTGTGTTAGCATCCACATATCAGAGAGAACATTTGACCTTTGGGTTTCTGGGATTAATAAAATCAAGAATCAATAAATGGTGCCGGGAGCGGTGGTGCACGCCTATAATCCCAGCGACTCAGGAGGCTGAGGCAGGAGGATCAAGAGTTCAAAGCCAGCCTCAGCAACTTAGCGAGGCCCTGAGTAACTCAGTGAGACCCTGTCTCTAAATAAAATACAAAATAGGGCGGGGATGTGACTCAGTGGTGAAGTGCCCCTGAGTTCAATCCCTGGTTCCAAAAAAAAAAAAAAAAGAATCAATAAATGGGATGGGATTAAACTAAAAAGCTTCTTCACAGCAAAGAAAATAATCAAGATTGTGAAGAAAGAAACTACAAAATGGAGAAAATCTTTGCCCTCTGCACCTCAGATAGAGCACTAATCTCAGATAGAGTTACAGAGAACTCAAAAATACCAAAAAACCAAATAACCTGATCAATAAGATGGCAAAGGAACTGAACAGACACTTCACAGAAGAAATAGTCAATAAATAGATGAAAAAGTATTCAACATTTCTAGCAATTAGAGAAATGCAAATTAAAACTATACTAAGATTCCATCTCACTCCAGTTAGAATGGCAACAATAAAGAATACAAGCAACAATAAATGTTGGTGAGGATTTGGGGGGAAGAGAGTACACCAAAATGCTAATTGAGGGTTGAAGGCATGGAGATAGAGTCTAAAATTCAAAGAATCTAGATGTGGTTTTCAGGACTTCGTTCTAGTAAGAAATTTGATTGCCAACTTTGAAACCTAGTCTACTCTCCACTGGTAGATGAGACAGAGCTTGCTGAATTGAAGCTTCTGAGACATGATGGGCTCCAAAACCAGAGGGTGGAATCAGCCTCTGAGGCTGAGAAGCACTGGGAATGGAAAGTCAGCCTTCTCTGTCTTCCCTTCTCCTAACCTGTTCCTATTTTATTCTTCTTTGGACATTTGGATGTTTTGCCATGTGGACCTACTTTATTGACAATTTCTAGCAGGTACTTCCATATGAGTAAGTGCCAGGAATTGGTATATGCCTCACGCTCTGAGGACAGCTTTGTCCTGTCAACAGTTTCAAAGCAATCATGTAGAACCATCTCTACCCTAGTCCCTACAAGTAGGCTTCCAGGTCATTAGGTCAGTGACTCCAAATTCTAGTATCACACCAGCTCTACCTGCTTCAGGGTTTCATAACTTTTAGAGAAGCTCTACATATGACTGCTTGAATCAACTCAGATCAAGAATTAAAGGTAAAGAATTTTCAGAGCACATCCATATTCTGTTTTCACATTCACACATACACACACACACACACACACACACACACACACACAAATACTAAAATACAGCTAAAAAATGAGTTTACAAGACCTGAACTAAACAAGCTAATATTTTTAAGGCAAAAGTATTATGTGATATAATCCTGTTACTCAAAAAAGATTTGTTAAAATATTCATTTGTAGAGATATCATCCAGGAATGGATTACAAAGTTTTAAGTTGCACAGTGGATGTTATTCTCTTTCAATCATTAAGATTAATAATTATTTAACTTGGATATGGACTCAAGGGTTCAAGTGGGAGGCCATTTGTGGGACAAGTCCTGGTTAGAATGACTTTCTTTCCCCACACAACACCAGATTTTGTATCTTTTGAGCTCATTCCTTCAAAACCAGGTCCCAACTCAACAGGTCAAATTACCTCTGCCCTTCATACTTGTGAGAGTAAAGACACACAGACACAAACTGTCTGAATTGTTCATACCAGAAGCGGCACCTAATGGGAACAATAATACACAATGTATTCCACTTGATTCCCACTTGCATTGCGATCCTTTCTCAGGCTGGTCAAGGGCTGGATTGCTGACTCTATTTTTGAAGGTCTTTTGTGGGGATAAAACACTAATGAGTAAACATCCAGACAATGAAAGTCAAATAGCCTGTGAATAACCAGAAAATGAAGGAAACTCTCCCACCTTCTTCTGACCTGTCTAGGCTGCCTGCTGATGGCATTCATTCCAAAAATTTCACTTAAGAAGTTGAATTCAAAGCAATTTCAAACTTTGCCAATTTTTCAACCAAGCTTCCAACTCCAAGCATTTGAATAGCAGAGCGGATAATGATGGTGCTTTCTAGGTTTCCCAGCATGGTTTCCTTTTCTTTTTTTTTTTTGTATAACTTAATTTTTTTTAATTTTTATAGACTTCACTTTGATTCCTTGTACACAAATGGGGTACAATTTTCATTTCTATGGTTGTACAGGATGTACATTCATACCATTCATGTAATCATAAATGTACATAGGGTAATGATGTCTGCTCATTCCACCATTTTTCATACCACTGCCCCCTCCCCCTCTCATTTCCCTCTTTGTAATCTAAAGTTCCTTTATTCTTCTCTCACTCCTCACCCCCCCAACCCAATTACATATCATCATCCACTTATCAGGGAAAATATTCAGCCTTTGTTATTTTGGAATTGGTTTACTTCACTTAGCATGATATTCTCCAATTCCATCCATTTATCTGTAAATGCCATAATATTATTGTTCTTTATGGCTGAATAATATTCCATTGTGTATATTTATCACAGCTTCTTTATCCATTCATTTGTTGAAGGACATCTAGGTTGGTTCCACAGTCTAGCTATTGTGAATTGAGCTGCTATAATCTGCTGTGGCTGTGTTACTGTAGTGTGCTAGTTTTAAGTCCTTTGGGTATAAACCAAGGAGTGGGATAACTGGCTCCAAAGGTGGGTCCATTCCAAGTTTTCTGGGGAATCTCCATACTGTTTTCCAGAGTGGCTGCACCAATTTGCAATTCTCCAGCAATGTAAAAGTGTGCCTTTTTCCCACATAAACACCAACATCTATTATTGTTTGTGTTCTTGATAATAGCCATTCTAATTGAAGTAAGATGAAATCTTAAGAGTTGCTTTAATTTGCATTTTTCTCCAATTACTAGAGATGTTGAACACTTTTTCACATATTTATTGATCGCCTGTTCATCTTCTTCTGTAAAGTATCTGTCCAGATCGTTGGCCCATTTATTGATTGAGTTCTTTTTATTTTTGGTGTAAAGTTTTTTAAGTTCTTTATAAATTTTGGATATTAGTGCTCTATCTGCCATGCGTGTGGTAAAGATTTTCTCTTACTTTCTCTCTTTTCACATTATTGACTGTATCCTTTGCTGAGAAAAAGCTTTTTAGTTTGAGTCCATCCCATTTATTGATTCCTGCTTTGATTTCTTGTGCTTTGTAAGTCTTGTTAAGGAAGTCTGATCCTAAGTCAACATGATGAAGATTCGGGCCTACTTTGTCTTCTATTTTGTACAGGGTGCATGGTTTCTTATGTTTAAGAAATTGTCCACTTTGTAAGTCTTTAGAGGAGTGAAGGCCCTTCCTCCTACCAGACTTGAAGAAGTCTTGCTGTTCCTTTTCCAAGCCCTCCCAGCAGCTAGGACATGGCCACATTGGCTTAAGTGTGGTCAGTAAGCAACATCCACCCAGCACTTTAAATCTTGAGGGAGTGACATGTGAGCTAAGTTTCAATTAAAGCTACTCATGGTGGCTTCAGAGAAAGTAACAGTGCAATGAGGAGCAGCCCAAAAACAATTTCCCCAGCTCACAGAGGCTGCCATGGGGTTATGGCTGTGATTCTCCTGTCCCTCTGGAGCCTCCTGAGGCCTTCTTATCAACTTTGACTTTCACCTAAATCTTCCTTCTGTTTAAGTTAAAGAATCCAATTTTATTGTTTGCAACCAAGAATATATCCATAAATACAACTAAAATATAAATCATTGTTGCAATAGATTTATTTTCTGCCCCTTTTGTGGACATCAAGAGTGTCCATGTGTCTTGTTTTAGCTCAGGAAACCTAAGCAGAAACAACCACTTGCCATGAATGGGAATACATTTTAGGAACAAGGCCATAAATCACACTGTCTCCTTCTGCCACAATCCATCCATGTTTCACATAGACCCAGGTCAGTGTCTGGCTCTACTATATTGGTTACCACTATCTAGTTCTATTGTTGTACAGTAAAAACAGTCATAAACACTATGCAAATGAATGTTTATGTCTGTTTCAATAAAATTTTATTTATAAAAAAGTCAGTGTTAAGACAGGCCTATATGACCTGTAGTCTCCCAATCATGGGACAGGCAGCTATACTCGCCTCACTCATGGAATTAGGAGATAAGGAGCAGAAACACAACTTACAATGGGCATGAGGCATGACTGAGAAATTCAAACTTGCATTTGTAAACCACTAAGCTTTGAGGATCTTTTGTTACCACAACATAACTAAGTCCATGCTGACTAATACATGAGTGTAAAAAGATGGCCTCCAGGCAAGTAAGCCACAATTGATTTCACATGATTTGATGAGATGGGATTGACAGCATGAAGCAAAAATTTCTTTATATCTCAAGGTCAAAAAGTAAAAATAAAGTCCCCTTTCTTCTGAGATATAATTTCAAATCAATCACTGGTGACTTTATCCCCATGACCCTTATCATCAGAAAGCACCAGTGTCATTCTGTGTCATGAATACTGAAAGCACCCAGAAAAACCATTCCAGATGCAGGAATTCTTCCAAGAGATTTTATTAAGCTGACAGGTAGAGTGTCTACCCTCAGGATGAGAGAGAGAGAGAAAGAGAGAGAGAGAGAGAGAAGAGAGAGAGAAGAGAGAGAGAGAAGAAAGAGAGAAAAGAGAGAGAGAAAGGGAGAGGCGGATGACCAGAGTGTGTCCACTCTCAGGGTTGGGAGAGAGAGAAAGAAAATGGCAGGGGAGCTTCTCTTAAGTAGTTTGAATTTCGCAGGCTAGTAGCCATTGGACCAGAAGGTTCACTGGCTAATGATTTGGACCAATGACTGACTAGGAAGTCCGGGGGCTGATGAACTGGATTGTAAGATGGGAGGGAGAGGCAGAATAATGGCAGCAGCAAAATAGCAGATCTGTGCCAATAAATACTAGAATAGGAGCCCAGAGAATTGGATTCTAGCCCTGCTTTCACCTTAAGTTAGTCTTTTGACCCTGAAGTGTGCTCACCTCACTGTTTGGGTCTCCAACAGTCCCTGTGAAAATAAAAAGACATGCCAGCACAGGGTATTTTTTTCAACTCCATCACTTAGGGGATCTTTTGAGAACACTGTTTACCATGTGACTGACAACAACAGGAGGATCCAAAATGACAATGGTAACAAAAAGCTTCTTTTGAAATAGATCCTGCCTGCTGGCACAGCATGTGCAGCAAGGACACAGCTCTTAGGAAAGTGAGGGTCATTTTCCAGGCCCACAGGAAGCAATGCAATGGAGCCAAGCTGAACAAAACCACTGAGATGAAATGTGAGTTTTGTGCCCACGCTTTTCTGCATCCCTACTGAGAATTTAAGATCAGCAATTTAGTCACTCTTGGCCTTGGGAATAAATTCCTTCATGCTCCTCAGTTGTTTCCAAAGTATGTTCTCGTCTCAGATTCAGTAGAAATATACAAAATCAAGGCTAAAAGCAAAAAACAGGGACCCTTTCCTTTCTTTCTTAACTTTCATG
The DNA here is from genome assembly GCA_020662805.1 of Glaucomys volans. Lineage (NCBI taxonomy): Eukaryota > Metazoa > Chordata > Mammalia > Rodentia > Sciuridae > Glaucomys > Glaucomys volans. The sequence goes on along the minus strand of JAJEJO010000255.1, from coordinate 382,694 downwards.
CCCATGACAGCTTTAAAGACGATCTCAGAGCTAACAACACATGAGCCAGCCCCAGCCCAGTTCCTGGGGCTAGTGGGAGCTGTACATGTGAAATTTCAGTTTGATCCACACGCCAACGGCTTAATCCCTGAACTCTGAATCAGTCCTTGGCAGAGAGAAGGCTTTCCACCAACTTGTAAATTTCCATCCTCCAAACCACCTCAAACTAATTAACATCTCAACAGTCTCCAGGGTTCCATGGTGGGAGACCAGCCCTGCCTGCAACTCCAGGTTGAGACACTCAAGCATGGAAGGGGTTAGGCGACAGGGAATCCAAACCCTTATTTGCTTGAAAACTCTGACTAGTCATCTGCCATACTTTGTGACTGCTACAATTAAATATTATCCTTTTGTCTGTGACAGAGGTTGGCAAACTACAGGACCACAGGTCAAAGGGAACTCATCATCCATTTTTGCACGTAAAGTTTTGTTAGAGCACTGCCATTCCTTTACGTATTGTCTATGGTTGCTTTCACACTACAAAAGTAAAGCAGAATCATTGCAGTGGAGACCCCAGGGTCCACAAAGCTTAATACATTTTCAAACCGACCCTTTACAGAAAAAGTTGACAGACCCTGGTCTACTGAAGGCAGTTTTGTGTTACACTAACCCACCAGCAGCTCTGAAAATATTGTCAGGCTATTCTTCAGGATGACTAACAAAGAATAAAACCCTAAAGATGATGAGACAAGATGAACATGTGAGTGTGTGTAGTTTTTTGCGTGTGAATTTACATGGCAGTTGATGTGCATGAATTAGGGATAGAGGACAGAAAAGAGAAAACAGAAAAAAAACTGAATATTTAACATGTTTAAGCAAAACATTTTAAGGGAGGACTCTAGGAGGGCAGAGAGCTGACAGCAGAGTTCTGGGAAAAAAAAGTTTCACATATATTACCCTATGCCATTTATCCACATGAGGTATAGGAGGACGCACACTTTCTATCCAAGACACGCAAGCTCTGAACTGGCCCACCTCAGTTGTAACAAAATGAACGAGGCTATAATCCATTCTTCTACTTCTAAGTCTAGTGCTTTCTTACCAGGTACATTCAGACTTACTCCAAAATTTGTCTTAAGCTACCATAAACCAAAAATGGATGTGTGCCCTTTGACTTAGGAACAAAAAGCCTAATAGTGCCTGGCTGGGTACCCAGACAACTCAGTGCCACTGGGCAGAGAGCACAGGGGTGGAATAGGCTATGGCTCATCCCAAGTTCTTCTGCCATCCCGTGTACCACACCAAGCCTCAATGTCCCTGCTGCCTTGACTTTCTTAATTTCTGACTTTGGACCAACACTCAAGATTTAAAATTATTATTATTATTATTATTATTATTATTATTATTATTATTTTTGGTGGTGGTGGTGCTGGGGATTGAACCCAGGGCCTTGTGCATGCTAGGCAAGCACTCTACCAACTGAGCTATATCCCCATCCCCCAAGATTTAAAATTTCAAAGATAAAAACACTGAGTACCTATAGGGGCAATACACCAGATGCATACCAGGTCTTCTTCATGCAATATATATAATTTTAACAACTCTATGAGACTGGTATTACATCCTGTTTTTATAATGAGAACACTCAGATTCAAGGAGGTTAAGTCACCTGTGTAAGGTCACATACCTGATAAGAGGCAAAAGCAGAATGCAGGTCAGCTCTGATCAGTGTTCTTCAGAGCTGCACACCAACACCTCAGGGCCAAGTGAGGTGCCCAGGGGAACTTGGAGGGAAGGAAGGATGTTATCAGAAGAAAGAGAAAGCATGACCCTTGGCATAGCCTTCATAGTGGAGCATCCTTGGCCACAGTAATGCTGTATGTATTGCCAAATTTGTACGTTTTTTCTCCTACTCAATACCATTCATTTAATAACCAGTTTTAAGGCAAGTAGGATATTTATTCAATGGTCAAAGAACAGAGAAGGGGAGCTTATGCTTGGCCCTGAGAAATTCTGGGTTCCAGATTTTATTAGAATTGAATTAGGAGTGGGTATAGATATGTGAGCTATGCTCTCTAGGGAGTTGGGAGTTAGCAGTTGGGAGCAGATGATTATGGGCATCTAGCCTTGACTTCCATGAGAGGCAGCACCTGCAAATAAGCAAAACTAATGAATCCACAAGTTATTTATAGGTGCAGACTCTGTATTTGCTCAAAGCACATGCACATTTCCTTCACTTGGGGCAGAAAGGAGATCTCAGACAAACAGAAAAATAATTATAGACTAGGGAAGTTTTCATCTATTTCTTAGTCATATTTTTCCAAGTACATTTTAGGATGTATAAGGAGCCACACCTGGCTCATGGTGTGTGTGTGTGTGTGTGTGTGTGTGTGCACTTCCTAACTACAGTCTCTCCCATCTTTTGACAATATCAACCTGCTGTGCCATTATCTGTGGTTTTTGTGACAGAGGTCAGAGACACTGTTTCCTGGATAAGACCCAGGGAAGGAAGGAAGCAGAAACAAAAATGTTTTCTCAGTGAAGTGACCTGATTACACACAAAGTGACTATTTCTAAGTCATCCCACAACTGTCCCCATTCAGCCCTCCAGCAAATCAACAAAATCTCTGAAGGGTCCTCCAGCATTCCTTACTGGCTCAGCAAGAATTGTCACTGCCTGGGGGAGGGGCATATAAATGCCAGAGCTTATTCTTAGTGCTGGATGGTTGCCAGCATAGTGAGGGATAGAGAGCCTGGAAGATGAAAACCCCTTCACCTTGGCCAAGGTGGCTCCCCTCAGTTAAGCAGAGCTGACAAGTGAGAATTCTATACTGTACTGACAGGATTTGAATTTTGGCTCCACCATCTGTGAGTTTGGTGACAGTAGACACGGTACTTATTCAAGTCTTTGCGTCTCAGCATTCTGATCTGTAAATGGGTGATTGGGAAGATGGATATAATGACCTAAGTGAAGGGCTGGAATGGAACATTACCGGCTGCAGGTGGTGTCAGAGTTCCACACTGAGGCTCATAAAGTTCTTACCTCTCCCTCCCTCCTTCCCTCCTTCCCTCCAGAACATTCTGTTTTGCTCACTGGGGTCGTACTAGTCACTGTTCTATTTCTCAAAGAGGCCCAGATCCATTCCTCCCCTGCACTCATGGCTACATATAAACCTCCTCATCCATCCCCAGGTAAATTCGATCTCCTGAGAGACCTTAGATCACCAACTCCACTCCCACCCCAAAATGTTCTCCATTGCATCATCCGGAGTATTTCCTACAAAATACACTACCCGAAATTACCTTGTACACTTTTTGTTCAATTCACTTAGGCTCAGTATCTGTCATTTAGAACGAGGAGCTCAGCTCAGTTTGCAGGGATTTTCCCAGTTTTAGCAGGAAATCCCTCCATTCAGAGCAATTCAGGACAGTGCACAACCCTACATAACCCTAAAACTGTATGATGGTCATGTTCACTCCTTTATCTTCTTTATCAAAGAATTGCCTGACACACAGCAGAAAGTGTGTGGAATGAAGGAAGGAATTTTAAATTTTTTAAATTAAATTAATTTTTCTTATACATAAAGGAATTAATACTTTCTGCTATAATTAGCAAAAAAAATCTACCTATCAATCTCAAAAGACTTACAATTTCTCTCATTTTTTAAGCTACAAAGCAGAGGGGAAAAAAGTAGAAGTTACTCATCAAAATAATTTTTTGAGCTAGAAGCAGTTTTGCTAGAAGGATGATCCCAGGCCATTCCTCTCATCCCCTCCCCTGCTGTGGGGAAATAAAGTCCCTCACCCATGCTGGGGAGCAGGGTCATTGCCAAGGCCAATCATCTGATTTGTAGCAGAGACAAAATCTTTCAGAGTATGATTTATCTTGTGTGAGCTACAAAGCAATCATTTAATATAGGTATATATGATGTTCTTTAGTTATATGTTTATGATTATTTGATCTCAACAGGAATCCAGAATGGACTAGGTTTAGTTTAAGTTACTGATGATTTATCTAGACCCCCCTATATTGTTTTAAACTAAAATATTACTCCCACCCAAGTTCCCAAACCACTCAAATTACCTAAATATATTGTGAGTTTTCAATTTCTTTTTAATAAGCTCAGCTTTATCACTTCCCAAAATATATTTATTACAGGTGGTTCTTTTGAAACAACAACAACAAAAATAACATCTGTGGATAAAATTACTGGATGCCCACAGGCAACAATCTCTCAAGGGAAATTCGTTCATTGCTGAGAAGGATCAGGAAAGATTATGCAAAAAGTTACACCCTCGACATGAATTTTCAAAATTTTAATTAATCAGATTGACAGAAGTCCTTGATCTTAGATTATCTCAAATGGATAGATGAAAAAAGATTCATTCCTATTTATTCTGAGACTCAGCTTCTATACATGTAGGAAAATAAAGTTATCTTGGAAGAAATTTTAATCTGATATGAAATATCATTCATTACCTAGCATTCTAGTTACCTTTAGCATGTATTTAGATAATATTTCACAATTTTCAATGGGAGTTAGACTTAACTTGTTTGAATTCAATACAACTCAGAGGGTTTCTGATTGTACATAAAATAACTATAATTTTTTTAAAAACAAGTGCTTTGGTTGTGCTTTGTAACTAAAATTTAAAAGTGAATAAAAGTTCAGAGAGAGAAAATATTTGCAAATCATGTATCTCATGAGAGATCAATATCCATTATGTATAGGAAACTCCTAAAACTCAACAATAACAAAGAAAAATGGACAAAAGACTTGAACAGACATTTCTTTAAAAAAATACATATATATACATGTTTATTACATATATACACATATATCTATATACACAAAAGTCCTATAAGCACATGAAAAGATGTTTATCACTAGTTAGAGGAGAAAGGAAAATCAAAACTACAATAAAATATCACCTCACAATCATTAGGGTGGTTATCATTTTTTAAAAATAAATAAATGCTGGGCTGGGGATATGGCTCAGTTGGTAGAGTGTTTGCCTTGCAAGCACAAGGCCCTGGGTTCAATCCACAGTACCATAAATAAATAAATAAATGCTGGTAAAGGTATGGAGAAACTGAAACTCTTGTACACTGTTGGTGGGAAGGTAAAATGGTACTAGTGGTATGATCATTCCTCAAACCAAATTAAAAATTTGATTATGATATAATACAGCAATTCTAACTCTGGAGAGTTAATTAATCCCAACGAGTTGAAAACAGAGTCTCAAAAAAAAGTTTGCAACCCATGTTCATAGCAGCATTATTCACAATAGCTAAAAGATGGAAGCAACCTGAGTGTCCATGGTATTACACACAATGGAATATTACTTGGCCTTAAAAGAAGGAAGTTAGACTCATGCTACAACATGAATGAATCTGGAAGACATGCTAGTGAAATGAACCAATCACCAAAAAAGGCAAGTACTATATGACTCCATTTGTATGAAGTACCTAAAACACTTAAAATCATAGAAGCAGAAAACAGAAAGGTGGTTACCAGAAGGAAGGAGAACTGGGAGCTCTTGTTTAATTAGCATAGAGTTTCAGTTTCACAAGATGAAAGGAGTGTGGCGATGGATGATGGTGACGGTGGCACAACATAACATATGTTATACCACAAAGCAGTACACTTAAAATGGTTAGAATGGACAGCTTTATGTTACATGTTGTTTACCACAATGAAATTAAATTAACAAATTAAAAAGCAAAACAGAGAGGTGAAACTGAATAATTACAACTTTTCATAGCCAGGAAGTCCCTAAGTTATGACAAATGATTCATTTCTACTCAATCTTCACCTGACACTAAAGTTCCTAGTAGTTTAAATTACTCCTAGGCTCCTAATGTTCTGTAAGTGACTAACATTAATCCTTAAAAGGGAATAAAATGTAATAATTCAGCATGTGGTGGCAGAGGGAATCAGTGAAGTAAGCTGACTCGCCCAAGTTTACCAAACTGATGGTGGGAGGTGGGATTTGAGGTCAGGCTCCTCTGTCTACCAGAGGCGTGTGTAATATACACATCAGTTGGGCCCCCACACGTGCATTTCGCTTCCCAATTTTCTATTGTCAGTGCTGTTTTGGGGGAAAAGATAGAAGAAAGGGAAGAAAAGACCCTCAGACCAATGTATACTTTTTTGCAAAATGCACACCCAATGCAAATTACACAGTAAAGTTAGCTGAGGGGCATAATTTGTTACACAAATAAACAAACACTATTTGGTTCCGTCTGTGGCTACTGCAGTTATAATGAAAATCTAAAAACAACTGTAATGCTTCTAACCATAAAATTATAAGGCAAGAAAGTGGATTTAGATAACTGTAAGAGCCTTAATTGTATGTTTGTAAACTCACAGACAAAGCTTTTACTCAAATTTAGCTCCAGCTCAAATAGCACACCCAAAGCACGATTTTTATTTTGCCCTTCCTTCTGCCACATGATTCTAAGACCCCAGGCATTAGAAAATTCCATCCTTACAAGAATGTGTGGTGGGCATGGAGGGGAGGGAGGAGAAAAATGCAGCTAATATGGAAAAAGGTAGCCAGAGATAGTATCTATTAAAGGCAGAGTGCTCCCTGGCATCCAATCAGAGAAGTCCGCCAACATTCCCTAGTGTCAGAACTAGAAGGAGCCAAAAGTTCAATGTCTTATTTTACATGGATTCGAAGAGATCAGATAAGTTCTTGGAGTCTCATAGAAAGTTATAACTCAAGTTCCCAGAGCCCAAGCCAAATTTTCTAGCAATTCTCCACCTCTACCAGCTCATGGAGACTGTGACAGCAACTGTCCTGGGCCCAGCCATCAGGAAGATAGTTCACCCAGTGACCACCTGGAGTGAACCAACCCCTTTGGTTTAATGACTCCAGTCACTTTCCCTCCTCTGATACAGGGTGCAGAGGACAGCTGGCCACCTCTGGTTCACCTTTCAGTCCCTAATACTAACCTGGCACAATTTCAGAAGCTGAGGAAGCAGTGGGGCTTCCTCAGACAAAGGCTTATTCTGAAGGAGCTGAGGCCTACAGACAGGAAACACACAAAACTATGTCAGAGGACAATAGGGTTAGAAAGACAATAAGGCAGGAAAAGAGAAATTAACAGAAGGGAGTGGTACATGAGGTAGAGGAACAGTGCTAAGCAACTCGAATGTGGCACTTGAACAATGACCTGAACAAGGGAGTTAGCCAATATCTGAGGTGAGCACATTCCAGAGAGAGAAAATGACTTGATGGAAAGGAAATTAAAATTCTAAAGGATGGTTGAACAATTCTGTGACTATACTAACACCATTGAATTGTACACTTTACATGGGTAAATTGTATGGTAGGGAAATTACATCTCCATAAAGCTGCTACCAAAATAAAAGTAAGTTTTAAACAATAAATAAAGTCAGGGCATGGTGGCATGCACCTGTAATTCCAGCCATGTAGAAGACTGAGGCAGGAGGATTGCAAGTTCTGGATAATTTAGTGAGAACTTGTCTCAAAATGAAAAATAAAAGATCCAAGGGGTTTAGTTCGGTGGTAAAGTGGACCTGAGTTCAAGTCCCAGTAACAAATAAAGTCCCTCATTGTTTTCCAGGGGCCTAATTTATATATATAACATATATTACATGTATTTATATATATTTTTATACATGACAGTAGAATGCATTTTGACACATCACACATAAATGGAGTATAATTTCTCATTCTTTTGGTTGTACATGATGTAGAATTACACTGGTCATGCATATAGGGTAAAAATGCATATAGGGTAATAATGTTCAATTCATTCTACCATCCTTTCTACCCCCATACTCCCTCCTTTCCCTTCACTCCCTTCTGGCTAATCCAAAGTACCTCTATTCTTCCCTATTTTAACAAGCCCTATCCATGTTTCCTTAAGACAGCACAAAAGAAAATCACATGATGTAGTAATCAATCAGGGTCCTGTCTCACTACCCCTTTCCTGCTTGCTCAGGTTATCCTGCCTTTTGGGTCCTCCTCAAGAGGCTGAGGTTAATCTGGGTATAGATTCCAAAGAAGGCCATGGTGGCTACTGGTGGCATCAATGTACTTTTGGACTTCTGTCATCCATAACATGATTAGCATTTCAACAGAGGTCTTCAATACCTTAACTCAGTTGTCACTCTTCTTGTTCAAGTGGCCTGAATCTGGAGGAGAGAAAGACATGCTTAAAAGTTGGGACTGTTAAATGACCTCCTATGGGCTAATTTCAACTCCTAGAAACCCACACACCACAATTAAGAGAGTATGGTCTAGAGAATGAGATTTTTAAGTGACCCAGCAGGTCAATAGGACATAAATGTTTAATCCAGGACAATTTCTGTTTTGCTGAACCAAACCATAGATAAAACTGTCTACTTTTTCTCTTCAGGCATTTGTCTACCAGAGGAGCTGGGAATGAGTAAAAGAGATATTTGCAAAGAATTTTTCTTCTAATATTTACCCACACTTTCTGTAGTCTAGTCAGACCACAAAAATTGACAATATGTGCAGAGCTTCTTAGAAGAATAATGAAGACAGACTCGAAAACTATGTAAAATAGACAGCTGACCATCTGCTTAATGACTCACTTTACCACAAGTAACAATTAACTCCAAATATCCCCAGTAAGACTCAGCTTCCTGGGAACCATTCACTACAGGTTCCTGGGAGCCATGTTGATGGAAGGAAGATAACTTGGCACAGGTGTCAAACAAAACAATGTTAATCTCTTCAGTTTTTAGAGACCGTATCTCTCCGATGTAATAATCACAGAGTCAAGTTTCTCTTCTCCCAGATTGTACACCAGTTTCAAGTTGTTGAAACTCAAGCCTGCTGATGGGGAAAAGCAAATTATTTCAGTGCAAGAAAAAACAAATGGCAGCATCAAGATTGCACAGTTCAACTCCCATAAAAGTGGATGTAGCCAAGGTTAATGAGCCTCAAGGGGACTACTGAGGGCTGTGAGCTGAACACAAAAAAATTCAGGCCCCTATTTGAAGTGTCTATAAAACTAATTAAAACAAAAAAGCATAGATTTTCCTGCACATACTGGGAAGAGTAGCCATCAGACAACTCCTGTCCACCACAGACTCACATGGGCTGTGGTGGTTTCTGGACAACTGCTATAGACCCGATGTCACTTTATTTCTTTGCTTTCAAGCTAAACTGAGGAAGTAGGGAATTAATATGTCAAAATACAGAATGAAATTTTAGCAAGAGAAAAATATCCTGGCAATGGTCATTAAATAACCTGACTACAAACCATTTACTTTATTTTTCTGTTGCTATTGTTGTTGTTGTTGAGGTTGTTTAAATCGTAGTTTCACCCTTGATCATTTACACACTGTATACATGTATGAAATTATTACACTGTATCCCATAAATTTTTACAATTAAAATACTGTTTAAAATGACTAGATAGAACCATACCTTACATTAATTGAAAGTAAAAAAATTTAATAGCTAAAAATAAATAAATTGTAGTTTCTCACACATTGAAAAAACTTAATGACTAATTTCAACTCATGTTATAACATATCCCAAGTCAAGGATGTGGTGCAACTTTTTCAGCCTATAGTTCTTCATAGTAGATGAAGCCAAGTCTTCTGCATGACCAAGAGGGAAGCAAATGCATGACTCAATTGAATGTGGAGCCAAAGACTCACAAGGCTTGCCTTCAGCTCTACTTCTTGTAGGAGGAGAAAGTCAGAGCTGAGTTAGAACCAAGTTGGACAGCATAAAGACAAAGTGAAGGTAATTAAGAAATAGCTACCAAAGGGTAAATATGCAGAGCATCCAATGGAAAAGCACCTAATAGATTTTTAGGCTTCCCTACCCCTACCTTTTCACAACAAGTTCCCATCACTGTTCTTCAAAATGATAGCAAAGTATTGCCATTATAAGAACTGCATCTGTTTCTTGTCACATACCTTTTTCCTCTGGATTCCTTAGAATTATGGGATGGAGTATGCTCATAAGCACCACACAGTCAAACACTGTTGATCTCTTTCATTAAATTGCATTAGCAAAACTCAAATTTATTTTGCTGGAAATTCATTCTGCTAGCCCAAACTCCCCTTCCAGACACTGCATTTTGAATGTGAGGACAACTTTGGGATATCTTTTGAAAGTGCTTTCAAACCAGTGCTTCTCAAGCTATTTAGCTAGGGTGATCTTATAATCTAATGTCTAAGTGAAAAATATTTCATTTAGAATATTAGAAAAAATATTTCACTTAGAATATTAGAATAAAACGGATTTGTCTTTTTTCATTTTGTGCTATTATAATAGAATTCCACATATTAGGAAATTTATAAACAGTAAAAGTTTATTTGGCTCACAATTTTAGAGGCTCAGAAGTCCAAGATTATAGAGTCACATCTGGTGAGGGTCTTCTTGCTACATGCATCACAAGGTGGCAGCTCATGGTGAGAGTGCATGCAAGAGAGGTGAACTTGCTTTGTAACAAATCACTGCAGCAATAACATTAATCCATTCATGAGGCCAGAGCCTTCATGATCCAATCACATCTTAAAGGGTCACCTCTGGACACCATTGCACTGGGGATTAAGTTTCTACATATGAAGTTGAGGGACACATCAGAATCATAGCATAATAATTATCAATAATTATTCCTGAACAATAGGTATAAGCTAGAACATATGGTCACCCTGTGATTGCCTTACGACCCTACAATATTTACCCAATCTATTTTTTATGTAATACTGGACTATGGGATTTGAAAAGCCTCTGACACTCTCTCTCTCTCTCTCTCTCTCTCTCTCTCTCTCTCTCTCTCTTTCCTCTCTCTCCTTGCCCCCCCCCACCCCATAATTTAGTTTGTGGGGGAAAAAAAAAACTCACTGAATATACTTTCTCACCCTGTGAACAATCCTCCAAACACAACACTATTTCTCCCATAAGGAGAAATGAGTGCCTCCACTGAATCTGTTCAGTTGAAAAACCTTTATACCAGGCAGTAATGTGTCAATTTTTGAGAGCTCCAGCAGGCAAACATACTACGGGAGAGAGGGAGATCAGGCAGTATCTCTGTTCCAATGAGCAAAGAGCTCAGAAAGTCAAAGGTCATCTTAGGCCAGCAAGTTTAAGGGATAGCTTTATTCCAAATGTAGGGTTTGGGTCAGGTCTAAAAATTTTTTCAATATTTAGAAGATTTCAATGAGTCACCTTGCAATGACTGACCATCAAGCAAATCTAATCACTACTGTCCTAGGCATAGTTACTAAATCAGCTATACCAAGTCTAATGGAAAAATAATCAAGACTGGTGAAAATGTCCTACACAATGTGGGAGACAACTGCACTTCAATTATTCAGTTATCTGGGAGAACCAAGCTTTGAAGGGGCAGAGATAAAAAGGAATATATGCAACAGAAGAAGAATAATATTCCCACATTGTCGCGCTGGTCCTTGAGTCTGAGTTTGTCTGAACTGTCAGGTCATAGAGTTCCTTAAGTTTACTTTGTACTGTGTCCCAGAATGAAATTATCCTATACAGACTTGTCACTGGCAAAGAAAAAATATGACTTTTACATTGGTACTCTGAACAGGCCGCATAGTCTTTCACCAAGATCATTATTATTTATTTCCCTAAAACAGTCAGTAGATGATAGAGAGTTTTGGTGTCCCGAGAAACAAATAATGGAAACCCTAAGTCATTGATTCAGGGTTTTCTGTCATTTGAATGTGTCCCCTAAAAGTTCATGTGTTAGGGATTTAATCCCCCAAATCTTATGTTGATGGAACTTGGAGGTGAGGCCTTTAGGAGATAATTAGGATTTGGTGAGGTCATGAGAGTGAGGTCCCCCTGATGACATTAGTGACTTTAAAAGAAGAGAGAGACCTAAGTTGGCACACTTTGTATTAGGTGTAATACCCTCCACCATGTTATGCTGCAGTAAGAAGGCTGATACCAGATGCTGAGCAGATGTTGAAGCCATACTCTTGTACTTCCCAGCCTCCAAATGTAAGAAATGAATTTATTTTCTTTATAAATTACTCTTTCTCATGTATTCAATTATAGCAACAGTTTTTAAGCTGCCTTTTTAACAACTTCTAATCCACCCATTTATCTTTAATCACAATATTACCAGATAGATGAGCAACCTAAGTTTGGTCACCTCTATTTCTAGAATTGGCAGCTTTGAGGTTTGTATTGAACAGTTGGAACTGCATTAAAAATCTTTATCTGAGGGCTGGGGATGTAATTCAGTGGTACAGCACTTGCCTTGCAAGTATGAGGCCCTCGGTTCAATCCCTAATACCACTCACACAAGAAAATCTTTACCTAAACACCATTTCTGGCATTTACTTGATATAAATTGGTATTTACACTTGGCATAAATTGTGTATGACATTTGTGGAGAGAAAGGGACAAGGAGAAAAGAGGTAAAGCATTTGGACCCTCAGGAAGTCCCAGAACTTGTATAGATGACAGGCGGCCATGTAAGAGAAAAGTATTTTCCAACCTAAAAACAACCACAAAGGCCCAGGGATGACTAAGCACTGTGACTCGCATTTAGAAAATTGCTAGAGAAACCTCCTGGCTACTTCTCAGGCACTGGAAGACAGTGAAGTTGAGGAACTGGAAGCTTCCCTGCTGCAAGTGCTTCTGAAATTTCCAAAAGATCCATTTGGCTAATGTTCTTTTGGATCAGTGTCTTGGTATGTTCTTTCATCTAAAACAAGTGAATGGACTGGAGTGTGTCATTTCTACAAAGAAGCCAGCTTCACCTCCCTCTATTCCTGACTTATGAAGAAGAACTCTTCTACCACCATGCTTAGTACCAGATACTTCAGTTTCATTGTGCACTTCAAAAACCAGTCTCCATGGGGTAAAATCAGCAAGACAGGCAGAGTAATATGTTTCTTTATCCCCCAGTCGCCATATGAATACCCTTTTGAGTAGCATTTCACATTCTTATTCTCTAGGAGGATGTTTTTTAACAACTTATGCTTTGTGGTCTGTTTGAACAAGAAATCATTTTACACTCCTGAATAACACATTCCTCTTCAACTATTTCTACATAACTTCCAGGATTTGAAAACCACCCGAGGCTCCCCAACATGGCTACCCTCTTTCCTCTCATAAACAAACTCAGCAGTAATCATGCCATTGTGGTCACTCTGGACTTTTGTGTTGCTTAAACTTTCCTCCTCAGTCTTTTGCTCTGTTAGACACTGGTTATGACATTTTATCCTAAATCTGGAAAACAAGAAGATGCTTCTGCTGGTCTCTTGCCCATAGCATTTTTCCTTTGTTCTCAATAAATATATGATATCAACATGATGGATCCAGACTTGGTATGGTAGGGTTAATAATGGCTATAAAGATAGCAGGCCCTAATCCCTGGAGCCCATGTCACCCAATAAGGAAAAATAGATTAATTGCAGATTTGATTAAGAATTATGTGGAGAGGCCATCTTGGATTACCTGGGTTGACCCTAAGTGCAATTACATGTACCCTTATAAAAGGAAAGAGAGAGAAATTGACATAGAGAAAGAGAAGCTTCAGTGATGTGATCAAGGAAGCAGAGAGTAGAGTGATGTGGCCACAAGCCAAGGAATGCTTGGGCCATTCCAAGCTGGAAGATGCAAGGAATGGTTCTCCTCTACAGGGTTCAAAGGAATCAATTCCCTGCCAACACCATGACTTCAGTTCTGTGGATCTGATTTTCAAGTTCTGGTCTCCGGAACTCTGAAAGAATACATTTCCATTGTTTAAGGAATTTCACTTGTTAGAGCAGCCACAGGAAACTCATATGCGTGGTTGCCTGAATCAGACCTTCAGCAATCCCTGGCTTTATGCAGGTATTGTGGTGAAGCCAAAAGTATCCAGCATGGTAACTTCTATGGCATTTTTTATGAAGGAAGATTTGACTTCCTTCCGTCCTTGACTGACATAAGAATATCCTGTGCCACCAGGTGCACCAACAGTGAGATACTAAGCAATTCATTGAGACCCTGTCTCTAAATAAAATACAAAATAGGGCTTGGGATGTGGTTCAGAGGTCAAGTGCCCCTGAGTTCAATCCCTGGTACCAAAAAAAAAAAATCTGTGCCATTCTAACTGAGAGCAAACATAAGGAAACCAAAACCATAGGGGGATACTTAAATATAAATTTTCCAGCTCCACAAGTAAACTCCTGATAAAACTACCCATGCACTAAACTCCCTTCTCCCTTCTTCCCATCTGAGCTGAAATACCACACAAAAAGTCTTCCAAGCACTTGACAGTCACAATGACTTTATCTGTTTGAGTTTGGACAAATTACTTAATTTGATTGGGCTTCAATTTCTTCACCTGAAAATGAAGCTCTATAAACATTTATCTCATTGAAAACTGAAAAGAAACTTCTTTAACTGCTAACTATTTCAGAAATTCATCAAAAATTTTTTTCACCAGGATAAATATTGCAACCTTATTGTTTGATACCATGCAGCCTTGGCTTGATGAATTCAGACACACTGGGATTTTTCTTTCAGAATAATATATCAGAAAAAAAGTGTGGAGGACAGATACAAAGAATCTCCAAAGACATCTAAAATAAAAGAACTTTAACTATAACTAGCTACATAGTGCTATTTTAGTTTAGGTTATACCATGAATTCTGAAGGGATAGCCATGTTCTAGATTAAAACTTAGGCAACAAGACATAATCATGGAAAAATTATTTTTATGTATCTTAAATCAGAAATGCCTTATTGAGTTTGAAATCTTAAAGAAATCAAGGGGAATGAGAATTTTTTTTTTCTGTCTGGACTTTGCATTCCAAGTAACTCTGTAAATGGCAAAAGCTTTATAATGCTATTTCATGGTCTTAAATATGCTTCAGAGCTTGAGGGCATTTTTTAAAATACCATTAATATAAGCCAGGCTGAAAAAAAAGTGACTTTTTCTGGAGTCTAAATTAAATTGGTTGCTGCCCAAGATTTTTTGCATTAGGAGATGCCAGGAAAAAAGAAGGGGACATTAATCATTTTCTGCAGGTATTTGGAGTCTCCTACACACCCAGGAATGAAAAGTGCTTAGGAAATAGTATTTTACTTCAGAGAGCACAGTCAGAAGGGCCAAATGATGGGGCAGAAAGTTCTGGTCCCAGTGTGAGACAGTCTAGAAACAGGATGATACTAGGGCAGGTGGACAGCTCAGTCCCTAACCAGAAGATTAGCACCTCTCTAGACTTTTGTTTAGTTGCCTGTAAACTGGGAAAGTTGAATCAGATGATCTTGAAAGTTCTTTCAAGCTCAAATGCACTACACGAAGGCCAGGGAAAACTGGGGGAATGGAAAGGTCCACTTACAAAGTCTCCATTTCTGAGGATGTAAAAGACTCATAAAGTTATCATCTCTACTCTAGGCCAGACTCCAAGGAAGTGGGGAAAACTGCATCTAGGAATGAAGCTTTTACCTCCTCAGGGAGGCTCCCCAAATTACCCAGTAGAACCAGAATTAGGAGCACACCATGCCTATGATGTTTGTTGGATTCCTCTTGATTGATTTGTTTCATTGCATTTATCACTGTGGGAGCTGTCATTTCTCTTCATACATATGTTAATTTACTATTTGTCTTAATTCACTGGATTGTGAATTCTGAGAGAACAGAAACTCTCTCACCACTGTAGAGAAAAGGCCCTGACCCATACTCAGAACCCAATAAACATTTCTTTAATAAGTGAGTAAAAGAATGATTGAATGAATTCACTTTTACCTTCTGAAAGTCTGTCATCTGCACTGGAATAGAAAGGGTCTTTTTAAAATACAAATTTCAACAGGACAATTCTTAGTGTAGATTCTCTGGCTGCCTCTAAACATAAATATTAAATCTCCCATCTTGGTCTGTGTTGTGTCCCTGGGCTCCAGTGACCCTGTTGCTCCATTCTCATTGTCACACTCAAAAACCCAGACTCTTCTCATGTCTTCTCATACACATGCTAGTTCCTCCATGTGTCCTCTGTACTCACTATTCCCTCTCTCAGCAACAAGAACATGCTCCTTTAAAAACACAACCAAAACCTACTCCAACCATTGCCCAACAAACTCTCTCATCCTTTTTAGTCCATGAGTCTCTTTCTCAGAAGAAAACCAGCATTGACATATGCACAGCTTATACACCCTGAGAGGACTCTCCACCTCTCCTCCCATGTATTTATCTTAGTGTACAGTTCTCTTCTTCATGGGATTATTTGCCTAACATCTGTCACCCCTACTTTATTTTAATATCTGAAAGAGCAAGGGTCAGTCTTTGTGAAGAAAAGCATAAGGCAGTCTATGTGAGAGGGCAGGAGCCAGTTTATGGTTGCTTGCTCTGGGTCTCTCAGAGCCTTCCATAGTGCCTGATGCCCAGTCCCATGAAATTAATATTTGCAGAAAAAGGGAAAGAATGAACAAATGAATGAACATTAGCAGCCAGCTGCATATTTGAATAAAGCCAAAACCTCTAAAATATTCTAAGAAATCATTTTGAAAACCCATTGTCATGGCTAGTGAGAGCAGACTTCCTTTCAAAACCAATGTCCTCTAACTACAAAGCCATGCTCCTTTCTGCCTGTTAATCATATCAGAGACTGGTGAGGAAGGCCTCCCAGAGATATAATCCCTCTGAACAACCAGAGCTCCCTGCTGCCCTGTCTCTTTATATTCCCTCATTCCAATCGGAACGTTTTAATTTGGGGAAAATAATGAACCTCAAGAGGAAAAGGGAAAGGGGGAAGGCAGTTATAGGGGCCACAGAATTTGAGTTCGGGTCTGGTTACCATTTAGAATCTAAAAGGAAACAACAGTCAAGGAACTGGCAGTTGCAACTGCTCTTTGGTCCGGTTTTTAAAAGAAAATTCCACGAAACATAGTTCTAGGGCTCGGAGTAAAAATGTTTTCTGTGTTATTAAGGATCTGAGACAAGTATTCCTCCCAGCTTATAAAAACTCCACAGGAAAACAGTTACTCTTAGGAGAGAAAACGCAGGCTCTGAGCTCTGGATTGAAAGACTGAAGGAAGGAGTGTTTTCTTTAAGGAAGAGATAGGATCACAAATGTTAATGCCCAGTACACAGAAGTATGCAGGAGATAATCTCATGCTAACCAGACAGCAAAAAAAGGGTAATTACACAAATATCCATTCTGGCACGAAACACATAACTCATAACAAAGAAAACTGTACAGGTACAGAGAAGGTGAAATGGATGGTTGTGTGGGACAATGGAAGAGTCAAAGGGCAAAAACATGTCCAGGCAGAGTACATCAAGGGAGTGGAGACCAAAATGATGCTGCTCCAGATAAGAGAAAAATGTAAACACAACCTGATAATCCAGCAACATTTGTTCCAGCCCAGGAGAAAATGTCTATAATTCTTGTAGAAATGTGATACATTGGAAACAGAGAATGGATCTATCATAGATCTTATCCTGCCTTATGTTCCAGAGCCAGAAAATAAAAGTAAAATGAAGTGGAAATATGAGAGAACTGTTAGTTTTCTCCTACATATGTTTTTCTCACACCCTCTCTGGAGGTGGATGCCTGGACCAAAATTCAGATTCCTGCTTTCAACTCCCCTAGGGTTTCTCCCATGTAAAAAGAGGATATTTCAGCCCACTTGAGATCCATGAAGTCCCTAACATTTGGGCAGCACAAAAGCATGTGGAAACACACAGGTTGCTGGACCCTCACTCCCACTTCTTTATGGACCAATTCAGACTCAGTTTATCCATTTGAAAAACAGGAAAAACAATGGGGAATTATTAACTGTGGTTGAGAAATGTTCAATAATGTGCTCAAAGATATACGGTCAAGTTTCAAACTCAAGTTCTAAGATCACCAACCACCCTATTCTTTCGCACTATGGCACCCTACTTCCCAGTGAATTGTGTCCCAAAATCAAGTTTTATAATCATGAATGGTTGCTACTAATGATGAGGACTGAGGATAATAGTAAACCACATAAAGTTCTATCTCTTAAAATGTTCAGCAAATATGAGGTACTATAATAATCCCTCTTTATAATTTCAAGTTACTTATAAATGCAAGTCTGAGGGTCTTGAGGAACAAGAAAAAGATTGAGTAACTTAATTTCATAAAAGTCAAAGTATCTGTCTTTTTCCATCTCTATCAAAAGAATTTTTTCTGATTATTTTTTGCATGATACACAAATAAAATTAATTGAGCAACTTCAAATTTGTTTCCCATTTGACAGTCCACACAGTTGACCAGGTCATCAAGAGATTACAGAAAAGATGTAAAGATGTACTGAACTGCCTCATGGTCTGGGGTGAGTAAAACACTATCTTTCCTGTTGCAAATAATTCACTAGCTTTAAATACTTTCAAGCGTGTGCTTTCACATATGTAGGATATCTGAAACTATTGATGGGGACTTGTGTCACATGTAAGTCCCATTAATTTTGAGTTTTAGGGTCTCTATGTACCCAAATTCACTGTTTCCTGAAAAATATAATTTTTCAGATGAAATTTCAAGATTTTGCTCTAGCTTCCAAATAGTGGCTGTGTCTGTCGGACCCATCACTAGCTTTTATATCTTGTTTTGGATGGAATTTTCCAAACCTTACCATGCCACTAAGATCTCAATTTGATTTTTTAGCTGACACCTTGTAATGAAGCTTTGAAATTCACTCCTTCCTAGTTAGTGCTAATGAATTAAATGAATCAAGCATTAGTCTTTCGAACACTCTGCCCCAAAGCCATTATTCTATCTACAGAAAGTTAAAAGAGACAAAATAGTGAACATCCAACACAGTCTCTGCATATGGTAGATGCTCAATAATCATAGAGATATGGGAAATGATTTTTATATGGTACCAGATACTTCATTGAGTCTCTCTGATACACTAGTTTGCATATTCTTCCTTTTTAACCTGACGCCTTCCTCATTTTTTATAGATCCAAAAACTGAGGCTGAAAAAGATATGATAATGGGTTTGAAATTATATTCAACCTCAAATCTGCAGATATTCAAACCTCTACAGTTTGCACTAAAGTACAAGCTCCCCTCCCAAATGAAACTTCTATCAACATCACTTTTCACGTGCACACAATGATAGCTAAACCAAACAAAGGGATTTTTCTCTTAGGCTAAACTGGACTTGAAAGTATACTGATTGTTTTTTAAAGTTAAGCCTCCTTGATGCACATAGGATTTATAAATAAAACATACCCCATTCTTAATGTTTAAAGTTAGAAATTTTACCAAAGCTATTTTATCCAAAAATAAGTCTTCAATTTTTCTATTTAATCTCTAACTAAAGCAACCTGAAAATTGAGTGCTTTATTAGTGAGGGATTGAGTTTTAGTACAGTCTAACAGAAAACACAAATAGCAGACTGAAATGAACTTTAGTGATGACAAATCAATGACTGGCACTGAAGTTCTACAATGTCATCAGAATCCAATCTCCTATCCTTAGCACCCTGTTTTCAAACTCACACTGTTTTGATGTTCTCAAGATGGCTACTGGAGCACCAAGGTTTTGTTATGACTTTTCAGATAAGAAGATAAAAAGGCCAAAACCAAAAGAGTAGCTAGTTAAGTAGCCTTTAAACATCCTTTCCCAGAAGCCCCACCTAATTATTTATATAAACCTTTCTTTGGCTGAAACTATATCATATGACCACCCTTATCAACAAGAAGAACTAGGAAACACAGATATATGAGGGAGGTGCATTGGCAACCCCACAAAATGTAATTCTGTCAGGTTGAGAAAAGAAATATTAGATAAATAACTACTGACTCAGACCCTCTCTGTGTGTGTGTGTGCGTTTGTGTGTGTGTGTGTGTGTGTGTGTGTGTGTAGCATTTAATGAATGAGGAGTGTCTCTTAGTGCCATGAAACTAGACACTGGGAGAGACTGCATGATGTGTACAAGGCAAAATTGATGCTTCTGTGGAGTATAACAAATCCATATTCATAGCCCATTGCCTCAAATATTAGAAATACAGAGATATAAGTTATGCAGGGTTGAAGTTCAGGCCAATGGCACAATGGAAGAAAGTTATCCAGGTTATTTTTTTAAAAACAAATCTAAATAAAGAAAGCATGACTTAATTTAGTCAGCTATTTCACTGCTGTGACTAAATGACCCAACCAATACAATTGTAGAGAAGGAAAAGTTTATTTAAGGGCTCATGGTTTCAGAGGTCTTAGTCCATAGGTCAGCTGCAGACCTCGGGGCTCCAGGTGAGGCCGAACATCATGGAGGAAGAGTGTGGCAGAGGAAAGCAGCTCACATGGTGATCAGGAAGCAGAGAGAAAGACTCCACTCTCCAGATACAAAATATGTACCCCATAGCAATGCCCCCAATTAACCACTTCCTTAAGTCACACTCCACCTGCCTCCAGTTAATTAATTCACTGATTAGGTTAAGATTCTCATAACCCAATCATTTCTCCTCTGAACCTTCTTGCATTGTCTCACATGTGAGCTTTTGGGGGACGCCTTGTATTCAAACCATAACAATCATCAATGAGTTAGTACTTAACCTTGACTTCAACTCTCTGGAAAGTTGATCTCTGAGGTTTGAATATTCATTTAATAATCTCCAATAAAGCTGGTTGCACATGCATCACATCTTATGACAAAAGTACAGCAACTCTAACTAGAGGAAGAAATTAGCATCCTCAGAAACACCAAAGATTTACCTATCTCCTCCCTGGGTGCACCTCATGAAACTGTTGGGAATGGCCCTCCACCCAAAGTAAGATGGGGTCCAAGAACAGGGAGAACTGGGCATCTGTGCAATTGACAAAACTCCTAGGTTCCACACATTGAAATTAACCTCAGAAGTATTCAAAGTCAGTGAACACAGTGGCACACACCAGTAATACTAGTGACTGGGGAGGCTGAGGCAAGAGGATTGCAAGTTTCAGGTCAGTAAGACCCTGTATCAAAATTAAAAGAGTTGAAAATGTGGATCAGTGGTAGGGTACTCCTGGGTTCAATCTCCAGTACTGCAAGGGAAAAAAATGTGCTCAAAATCAGTGCCACTTGAGAGTGCTAGAAGGAGGATAAGCAGGAATAACCCAGACAGCAAATGCAGGCTGCTTGGCAGAGGGACAGAGTTTGAAAACAAGGACTTCCGGCTGGAGGTTCATTTCTGAGCTGCAGCTCACTTCCAGCAGGAAGTCACTTCCACTGATAGGGAAGGCACTGCTCTCCAAGTGAGCTTTGGGGAATTGTTCTTGGAGATAATGCTGCACATGACCTAACCTGAGATTACCTTGGTGGGCTTCTGTAAGGTGCATTAAGGCCTGTGTGCCTGATTAAATAGTTGCTGACCCCTCCTTGGGTGATCTTGGGTGATTTTGGATGATCAATAGCTAGAGTGATGGGCATGCTATAAAGCCACTTGGATGTTGTAGAACCAAAGGTTATGTGTATCTGAAGAACAAGAGCTTTCACAATCAGTCCTTAGTGTACACATGCCCAGTGTGCACTGTGTTTTATTTACTTTATTCCAAGCTATGTCCACACATGTCACGGAAAGTGTTGCCATACCTACTTTTCTAAATAATTAATTACAGAGCAAGAATAAGTAGGAATACCATATGCAGAGAACCATATAATGAAGAACATAAAAACAAAAGAGACTGAAAATCATGTCAACTCATATTGTTCCTGGTAACACATCCTTGACATTGATATGCTATGGTAATTTCAGAAAACACAGATTTTTAAACACAGTTATGAATTGATATGAAATCCTTAGATTGTCTTTTGTATTTATCTACATTATTTCTTATGCAGAACTAACAACCAGAAAGTTGGAGTGGGGAAAAAGATAAAAAAAAAAAAAAAAAAAAAAAGACCAAAAAAATACTTCCAGAAACTGAAACCACACAGGATAAGGTAAATTGATTTTTTTTCTTCTTGTGTATAAACTTACACACATCCAAGTGTTATAAGCATCTAAAAGGCCACACTTGATCTTCAGGAATATTCCAGTCTGTAGCAATATCTCATATTGCTGAACTCATGATACAATTAGAGTCTTCCACATCACATAAGCCTGATTTATGTCCCATCTTCAACTGACTTTAGCTTTCATGAAAATTTGTCCCTTGCTTTAGGGAGTTTCAGTGTACCTGAGAAGACTCAAAAATGCTTTTATACTTTTGAAATCACACACAACCTCCACTGCAATTTTGCACATGGTAGTTGCCATAGGCTTCACTGCTTCATGTATTACATAGTATATTAGCTGTGCAGCTGTCAGAATCAAAGGCATCAATAAATATTTGCATTATTCACCCTCCCCCTTCACACACACATTCCAACTTCAGAACCAATAGAGAGAAAAAAAGGTCATATATATGCAGATGAAAATATGAAAATGTGAGCTTTATTACTAATCAAAGCTGTTTGGGAAGAGTGGTTTGAATGACCAGTCTCACTTGGTTTCCTAACACCTCCTTTCAAAGTTGGACAGACAAGTCCACAAGTTACTGGTGCAGTTGGCCCAACACATACCAAATATACTCTTTTGTGGAGAGAAAGATCTGGGGGGAACAATTGTTAAGTGTATCCAGAGGAGGCAACCACACTTGCACAGCTCCTTCTCCTAATCCTAGATCAGATAAATCACTTCTTCTCTCTTGGGAAGGAATTAGTAAGGGACTTAGAAACCAGGATCCTGGTCCTGTCTCCCAGGGTTTGGAAGCTCTCTTCTCTCTGAAAAGAGTAGGGCATCTTCCCATTTAAATTCCACAGATGCCTAATTTTTTTCCCCCATTGGATGTTAATCTACTGTCCTGTGAGGATCATTTATATTTATTATGTGCCAAACCTAACACCCAACACATAATTCAAGATAACTCCCTCATAAATTCTATGGAGAGGATTTATACATCCCAGATGGGTTGAAGTTTTGATCTTTAGAACTGAACAGATTTTTATAATTCACAAAATGCCCTGCAATGCACATGGCACTGTTCCTCATGCTTCCTATGGAACTTCCTATGTTCTGGAGATTACAGAGCAAAGACAGTGAAATAAATACTAAGCTTAAAGAATTTGTTCTAAAGATGCTGATAAATGGTTTTGGATATATGTGATTTATTCCATAAGAATGTCTTTTCTGACTGCTCAACTAAATAAGATATAAAAGCTTAAGAAAAATCTGTTTTTAAGACTGGAAGTAACAAGATGTGGGCTGATACCACATGCAGGGTATCAGCTGCACTATCTTTTAAAGGAACCAGGCTTCTTTATGCTTAGTCTTGGGTGAGGGGACAATCTGAGACCCTTTTTAAAAAGAAATGCATAATTAGAGTTCTTGACACGTTAAAAGTACTCATGTTAAGGGCTTTCAAAGAGTGTTTTAATAGGAAAGGTAAATAAGATTAGTCACGGGAGTAGACAACTCCTAAATCTCAGTGGCCAATTTAATACAATAAATACTTTTTTATAGTCCAAGGCAGAATCCAATAGGAGTCAGAAGAGTATTTTCCTTCCTCAGGGTCCTATCTTATGCTTTCATCTTCTCTACATCTTCTGAAGTCTCTTTATTTAGCCCTAGCAAAAGAAAAGACACTAAGGACAGGGTGCTAGGGTAGTTGGTTTGGTTTAGATTTCAAAGTGCCAGGGATAAAAATGATAAATGTTTAAGGTGATAGATATGGCAATTTCCCTGTTTTGGTCATTAATTGTTGTATGCATGTATTGAAATATGACACTGTGCCCACTAAATATGTACAATTATTTTGTTTAATTTAAAAGTTTTAAACATACCAAAAACATGAAAAAAGAAAGATGGTTGGGACCAAAGAAAGAAAGAAACAACAACAAAATAAAATCCAGGCCTAGAAATGGCACATGTACCAGTTCTGCTCAGACGCCTCTGGCCACAGCTCAGATGGGAAGCTTCAACCTTGCAGGAGTTTTTAAGTGGCTCTTAACCTCAATTTCCTATTCTGTAAACTGGGACTAATACATTGAACTCAACAACTAGGCGTATTGATCAATTAAGATATTAAATTGGAAAGCCTTTGGCAATCTAGGCATGTAATTTGCTCTTGATTAAAGCACATTGATCATTTTAACTCTTCAAAGAGAAATGAAATATAAAAATATTTTTTAAAACTATTAAAAACTTGAACAGATGCTTAACAAAAGAAGATATTTCAATGGTCAATAAACATATGCACTGGGCATGGTGATACATGCCTGTAATCCTAGTGACTCAGAAGGCTGAGGCAGAAGGACAAGATCAAAGCCAGACTCAGAAACTCATTGAGGCCCTAAACAACTTAGCAAGACCCTATCTCAAAATAAAAAATGAAAAACACTGGGGATTTGGATCAGTGGTTAAGCACTGTGTTCAATTCCCAGTACCAAAAAGACAAAAAAGCATATGGAAAAATGTTCAACATCACAGGTCAACAGGAAAATAAACGACAAAACCACTGATACCTTAACACAGTCATCTACTAAGTGTTAGAAAGGATGTGGAGCACTCTCATACATTACCAGTGGGTGTTTAAAACCGTATGATCATTTTGAAAACAATTTAACACTCCGGTAAATTTGGAAGTTTACCCACCCTGTGACCTAGCAACAACACTGATGGAAATAAACCAAGAGAAATGAACGTGTGTGCTCACAAAGTCTCCATACATGAATGATCAGTTTATTCATAGCAAGCAGAAATTGGAAACAGTCCAAGTATCCAACAGTAGGAAAATGGACAAATTGTGGTATATCCATATGAAATGGAATAATGCCAAGCAATAAAAAACAACAGACTGCAGACATACCCAACGAAACAAATGAACCTCAAAAACATGATAAAGGAAATAAAGCACAAAGAATGCATATTATGATTCTATTTATGTTAAGTTCCTTTTTCTCTTGATTTCTTTGTACCAGGGATTGAACTCAAGAGTGCTTGACCACTGACTGAACCACATCCCCAGTCCTTTTTATTTTTTTTATTTTGCGACAGGGTCTCACTAAGTTGCTTAGGACCTCACTAAGTTGATGAGGCTGGCTTTAAACTAGCTATCCTCCTGCCTCAGCCTCCCAAGCCGCTAGGATTACAGGAATGCACCAATGCACCTAGTTTATTTTAAGTTCATAAACACCAAAAACTAATCTATAAAAACAGGTAAGAGGTTACTGAAATTGGGGGGAGGGGTGAAGACTGGGATAGTAATTCACCTGGAAGAAGCATAAATTAACCTTCTGGAATGATAGAATTAAATATATTTTAATCAAAGTAGATACATTTGCCTAAATTCATTATGCATGTTACTGAATATAATAAAGGACTCTTAGGATGAAAAATAAAGAAATAGGCTAATGGAAGAAGAAAAGACATTTTCCACTCTTTTTGCCTTGGAAATGAGACAGTGGGTACAGTATGTATGTTAACTATCTGCATCTACATCCCATCAGCTGCCTTCCTAAATCACCAAGATGCAAGGTCCTGGAACATCACCTCTAGTCAATGTTCCCCAAAGGCAACTCTGAAAATAACCATGCCCAATGTCCACTCTGTAGGTCGGTATATTCCATATTAGAGTTAAAAAAAATTTAAAGTAAATAACCTCTAACCTAGACATGTCTTGGATCACATTTTTCTTAAGTTGCATAAAGCTTATGAGAACAGGAAATAAAGCTCATTGAAGACATTGCAGCAAAAATCCAAAATAGACTAAAATGTAAATGACGGCTATGAGAAAAAGACAGAACAGGCTTTTTTTTTTTTTTTTTTTTTTAAATTTCCAAAATTAGGCAGGCTAAAACTTTGGAAAAGAGGAAATGAGAGCCATGGGATGGAATGTCAATCAAAGACAAGGAAAACAAAGAACATTCAAAGCATTATGCATAAACATGAAGTGGAAGAAAACAAGTGTGTATGTTAACTTCCAGTTGGCAACAAGTTAAAATGAGAATTTAATCTCTCTTAAGGCTTTTGTCTTATACATGAACAGTAATTGAATCAGTTGGATGCAACTGGAATTCAATTATTAATGCAGATTTTATTTCTTTACTTTTAGATTTTGTGACTTAAGCTTTGTTGTGATTGAAACAATCAGTAATTAGTTAATAAACTTTGAATTTTCTTCTAATAGTGAAAGGAAATTTAATCTTTTCTACAAAATGCATGTCCAGTAATGTCGTTTTTAGAAATGAAGATAGATTCTAAAATAAGAGAAAATTGAGTATGCATGCATAAATAAATAAGTGCATTTATAACTGCTATTTATTACATCTGTTCTAATATCTGACTAAATTCACCACCATGTGAATTTGTTTCCACTAATACTTTGATTTTTGTATATTTCTTATCTACATCCTTAGAAACATAAAGATTCATCTTATTGAATGATGTCAATTTCACCAAATTAAAATAATTTTTTCTCATCCAATGCTTTTCCTTCAGATGTTATTATATCAGTTATCAATATTGTTGTGCTTGGTGTTCTTTTGGCCAGAATTTGCCTATTCTTTGTATGTTTAATATTCTTGCTTGAACAAGCTGAGCAAGGTAGTATAGTGTAATCCCAGCAACTCAGGAAGCTGAGGGAGGAGGATCAAAAGTTCAAAGCCAGCCTCAGAAGCTTAATGAGAACCTGTCTCAAATTAAAAATAGAAAGGGATGGGTATATGGCTCAGTGGTAGAGCACCTCTGAGCTCAGTTCAATCCCTAGTACCACAAAAAAAAGCAAAGAAAAAAGGGAATTATATATGTGTCTATACACACACATATAAATACATATATGTATGTACATATATATGTATTCATAGATTCATTCATTCTTCAGTTGTTTTATTTTAAATGCTTCCCTGTGAAAAGATTCAACTCTATTTAGTGGTGGTGGTAATAATGGGTTTTTGTGGTTGTTTGGCTTGGACTTCTTGTTTTAGTCAGGAGGTCAGGGTTCCAGGTCTTTCTACATTACAATGATAACTTCCTCCACCCATATAAACAGCATCTCTCTGATCACGTTTAGAACCTTATTAGGATCTGTCACTCCTTTCAACATTTCATTGTCTCTGATTGCCTCTCTCATAGACTTGGTCTTCAGCAGTTCCTCATCCCCCATGACTTCCAGATGATTGAACACACACTGTTGCTGCTTCTCTGTTTTGAAAGTAGATTCCAGAGCCCATGATTAAACATCACTCTAAACACAATCTAATTTTTGCCACACTGCTCTCTTATCCAGTCTCTTATCATCGTAGTCACTTGGCAAATCCAATCCTAGTTAAACCCACCGTCTGCTCATTCAAGGGAGCTACATGGGAAGGAGCCTGGAGTATCATTGAAATGGCATTTACTTTTTTTTTTTTTTTGTACTGGGGATTGAATCCAGGGGCACTCCACCACTGAACCACATCCCTAGCCTTATTTTGTATTTTTTATTTAGAGACAGGGTCTTACTGAGTTACTTAGGGCCTCACTAAGTTGCTGAGGCTGGCTTTGAACTCACAATCCTCCTGCCTCAGCCTCCCAAGCTGCTGGGATTTACAGGTGTGTGCCACCGCGCCTGGCTGGCAAGTACTTCTTTAGTGATCTTTGAAGTGCCTGGGCTTTGCATTTTCTACCCTACATTTTCTTGGAAAAATCCAACCTTATACTCTTCTATATTCCAGGACTACATTCAAAATTTCTACTCCCTGGTGATCTTTTCTTATGTCAAAGGATCTAGTCTTTTTTAGCAATTTTTTCTATCAGTTCCAGGACTAGAAATATGGTAGTTCTGTATGTTCAACCCAACCTCTCCATACAATCTTCTAGCCAAGTTATGTGATTACTAATAAAATTCTCAGACCAGACCAAATGATTTTTATCATCCTTGTGAAAGATAAAGGCAAGACAGGGTTAAACTGGTTGACAAGGGCTGGCTTCATCCCCCTGAGACCCTTTTGGTGACAGAATCAAAGCCAGTTTAGAAAAAGCACCAGCAAGGGGCCCCTATCTATTCCCTGGTGAGCTGGCATACTATTATAGAAAAAAGTACACTATTGTCCCCAGGTAAAAGAGAAAAGTAACTAGGCCTTCAAAGAAAAATAGAGCAGAAAAACATATTATTCAGTTACACTAAGAAAGTTTCTCTTTTAAATGATCAGTCCCTGGAATAAACATTAAATCTAAAAGACCTTATTATTTTACTTGGTTTTACTACCTCAAAATATATCTGCTAAATAGATCAACTGCATGCTTTATTTCAGGTTTAATGGAAATTTGGCATCAAAAGCTTGATCCATTCTTGGTCCTTACCTTATAAAACTTCATGTCTATCAGATCTCTTAATGGGCATAGGAGGTCACTAAATTTCCAGGCATTTCTACAGCCATGGCATAGAAAGTAGCAAAGCTCGTCTTTTAAAACTCAGTGCTGGTCAGTGTTTGATTTTTTATTCATATTTTCATTAGTGTATTATAGTTGTACACAATGGTGGAAATTGTTGTTATATTTGTAAATGCACACAGTATAACAATATAATTTGGTCAATATCATTCCCCAGTATTTCCCCTTTCTCTCCCCTTCTCCCCCCACACCCAGGTTCCTTTCACTACTGATCTCCCTTCAGTTTTCATGAGATCCCTCCCTTCACCTTTCTTCTCCTTTTTCCTCTCTAGTTTCCACATGTGAGAGAAAACATTCAACCTTTAACCTTCTGAATTTGGCTTATTTCATTTAATATAATGTTCTCAATTGCTTATCCATTTTCCAGCAAATGACATAATTTCATTTTACTTCATTTATTTATTCATTATTTAGTTAAATTTATGTTTGTTATCAGGGATTGAACCCAGGGTCACTGAACCACTAAGCCATATCCTCAGCCCTTTTGTTTTTTTAATTTTGAGACAGAGTCCCGCTTAAATTGCTGAGGCTGACTTTGAGTTTGTGATCCTCCTGCCTCAGTCTCCCAAGCCACTAGGATTATAGGCATGCACCACCACATACCTGACTTCATTCTTCTTTATGGCTGAATAAAATTCCATTGTTGATGTTGAACATTTTTTCATATATTTGTCAGCCATTTACATTTCTTCTTTGATAAGTGTCTGTTTAGTTCATTTGTTCATTTATTAATGACTTATTGGGGAGGCTTTTTGGAGTTAAGTTTTTGAGTTCTTTATACATTCTAGATATTAATCCTCTATCAGAAGAGTAGCTAGCAAAGCTGTTCTCTCATTTTATACGTTCTCTCTTCACGTTCTTGTTTGCTTCCTCTGCTGTGCAGAAGCTTTTTAATTTGATGCCATCTTATTTATTAAATCTTGGCATTATTTCTGAGCTTTAGCCTTCCTATTGAAAAAGCCCTTACCTGTGCCTATATGCTGGAGTGTTGACTCCTATGTTTTCTTCTAGGTGTTGCATCGTTTCCGGTCTAATTCCTAGGTCTTTAATTCATTTTGAGTTGATTTTTTTGTGCAGGGTGAGGAATAAGTGTCTCATCTTAATCTTCTACATATGGATAACCAGTTTTCCCAGCATCATTTGTTTAAAAGGTTGTCTTTTCTCCAAATGTATGTTTTTGGCATCTTTGTCAATGATCAGATGACCACATCTGTGTGTGTTTGTCTCTGTGTCTTCTATTCTGTAGATGGCCAGAGTTCTGATTAGATCTAACTGGACTGAGAAACTCAAATAGGCTGAAGGCCTTTTGAATCTGCTTTTGTAATTCATCATTCAGGAAGGAAGATGCAAAACCTGAAGGCCCCTTTTAAAACCAGCAAAGAGAAAAAATGATGAGTCATTTCCTAGTCATTTTCCAAATGGAATGAACAGAGTATGAAAGGCAGTTCCTACATCTTTTGTGTTCATGAAAGTGGGCTTTGGAAAGATGCATAGAAGCTTATCTGAACATTCTTCTCCAGCACCACAAAACTTGAGGTGCTGGGATAAGGTTGGCATGATCAATGGGGCCACAGAAATGCTACTAAACAGGGGCTGGGGTTGCAGCTCAGTGGTAGAGCGCTCGCCTAGCATGTGCGAGGCCCTGGGTTTGATCGTCAACACCACATAAACATAAATAAATAAAATAAAGGCATTGTGTCCATCTACAACTAAAAATATTTTTAAAAAAAGAAAAAAGAAATGCTTCGAAACAAAACAGGTACAATTAAGAAGATCATTGACTTTGGGATGAGTGGTTGGTTCCAGGTGCAGCTTCCCTATTTCCTGGACAGAGTCTGATGAAGAAGGCTGAGAATCACACAAAAGTTGGACAGTATAATCTGAGTATCTGATATCTGAAATGCTAAAATCCAAAATTCTGTAAAATCTGAAACATTTTGAGCACTGACTTGACACTCAAAAAATTTTTTGGAGCATTTCAGGTTGGAACTTTCGGACTGTGGATGTTCACCAAAAAAGTCTATGCAAATACTCCAGAATCTGAAAACCTGAATTCTGAAACATTTCAGACAGGGGATAATCAACTTTAAAAATGCTATAATCAGCTTTGACACACATATCCCCCAATTCTGTTACTTATTAGTCTTGTGTCTTTGGGCAAGACACCTCAACCCTCTGAGTTTTAATAAAACAGAGATGATAACACTCACCTTGCAGGGATTTTCAACGAGATCACAATTAAAGTCCTTGGACATGATATATGATAAATAAATCATACGATAAATAAGCAAACACTCTTATACTGATAATTTGACCTTTTGCTAGAAGACTTGGAAATATTTTTTGCCACTGTTTCCAGTGCCATTACTCACAATAGGGGGACAAGAATGAGGGAGTTGCAGAGAGACTTGCACATAGTAGGTGCACAGAAAATACATTTTAAGTTGGTTTAATTTAATTCGACCTTATTAAACTACCACTGTGACCTCAGATCTCAATAGTTCACAAAAAGACCAGACAAAATCTAGAACTAATCCAAACGTGGGAAATTAAAGTGGAGGAGAATCAGAACAGGGTGGTAAATCAAGTAAATCACTTCTTAGGTCTAGAATGTAAAAAGTAATGTCCTGAGCACATGGATGAGGGTCAGCACCATCCTGGGTATTGACCACTGCTCTAGGAAATTCCCCATAGCCCACTTTAATTCAGACTTCTTAGTACTCCCTGAAAGGTATAAGGGTTCCTAAAATTATCCCAGGATTTAGGCGTGAAACTTCTGTTCACTCCACTGGTCAATCAGTCACCTGAAATGACCAAGCCTCTGAGTCATCTTACCAGTGTGTTGGCCATCCTAACCTTGAAGTTTGCCCTTTTTTTTTTTAGGAGTAAATGGAACAGCTTAGGGAAGGCATTTTTACACATTTTGGTGTACAACAGCAGGTACACAGCAACATCACATTCACCCATTCTAATCTATAACTTCACTATTGCAGATCACTGCTACAGAGGTGAGAAGGAACCCGAGAAAG
Source organism: Glaucomys volans (assembly GCA_020662805.1). Classification (NCBI taxonomy): domain Eukaryota; kingdom Metazoa; phylum Chordata; class Mammalia; order Rodentia; family Sciuridae; genus Glaucomys; species Glaucomys volans. The sequence continues at coordinate 351,338 of JAJEJO010000255.1, read as the reverse complement.
GTCACCAATTTCTCTTTAATTCATATGGTCAGTTGAGTTCAGTATACATGAAAACTAAGGCACTGATTTCTTGTAGATTCCTAATTGTTGAAGGTTAGACAATTAGTGAAAATGCATACCTTTGCATAAACTTTGGGCACCATTGTGGAAGTGTAGGTTTGAGATTCAGTGAAAATGAAATGGAAGTCTACTCTCCAGGTTCTCATAAGATCCACTTTAATGGTTCTGAGCAGTAGCCAGAAACTCAAGCCAGGTGAGTACTCACATACACACATGCATGAGACTGTCAGAGGATTGCCTGTAGCCCATGTTTGGGGGTTCAGCTTACAAACACTAGAATTCACATCTGTCAGATCAGAATGATCAGAAAACAGAGGTCACTCTGTGCTACTCCATTTTCTAACAAAATGCCTGAGACTGGGAATTGGCTATGAATAGAGGTGATTTGGTTTCTGATTCTGGAAGCTGGAAGATCTAAAAGCAGGGTGCTGATATCACCTCAGATTTGACAAGAGCCTTCTTGCTGAATCTTAACATGGCAGAGAAAATCATACGTCAAGGCCAAAGCAAATGTGTTAGTTCAATCAGGTCTCCCTTCTTATAAGTACTTCTTTATAAAGCCACTAATGCAATCTTGGAAGTTCTATTCTTGAGACCTCATCTAATTCTACTTACCTCCAAAAGGTCCCACCTCCAAAATACTATTAACATGCAATTTAGGGGATCCAGTTTTGAACACATGAACTTCTGGGGGGACACATTCAAACCATAGTAATAAGCTACAAGAAATAGACTATGGAAGGGCCATTACTATAATTTAGACCTGTAATGTCCCCCTACCCCCCACCCCCCACTCCCCCACCCACCAAAGGCCCCTGTGTTAAAGGCTTGGTCCTCAACTTGTGCTATCAGAAGATGGTGAAAACTTTAAGAAGTAGGATTCAGTGGAAGGTTCAGTGGGAGGATGGAACTCATTGGAATATGCCCTCAGGGGATTATGGAACACTGATAACTGTGTTTTTCACTTTCCTGCCACCATAAGGTAAGCAGCTTGCTCTATCATGATTAAAACCTCAAAAGTTGTGAGCAAAATAAGCCTGTTATCTTTATAATCTGATCAACTCAGTTATTTTGTTACAGTAACAGAAAGCTGACTCACATAGCTATGTTTCGTCCTCCTAAATTAAAAGTGTAGCTCATCAGTGACCAAACATCAGTTTGAGGACAGAGTGGGCTTGGCAAAGTATACCCCATATTACCTAGAATTAAAGTAAGGTAGGAAAATAGAGAAATATGCAGATTTTAACTTAGATTCTTCGAAGGATATTAGAATAGTCATAAAAGTCCCTTCTTTTATGAGAAGTGCTGACATCAGCTAGTGGCTATAGCTCCTTAATACTTTTGCTTATTAAAACAAAAAGTAGGGCTCGGGCTGTAGCTCAGTGGCAAAGTTCTTGCCTAGCATGGGTGAAGCACTAGGTTCAATCCTTAGCACCACATGAAAATAAACAAATAAAGACATTCTGCCCATCTACAACTACAAAAAATATATTTTTAAAGTAGATAATCCTGTGTTACATTACTCCTCCTTCTCCCCCAACTTTTTAATTTTTGCTTATCTTTAAAATCCAGAAATCTGGAGCATCTAAAAAAAGGAAAAAAGCTGACATCTGTGCTATAAACCAACAGCAAATCACTTTGCTGTTTAGCTTCTTTATCAAGAAATTGGGAAGGTGAGGCATGTGTACCCACCAAAGGTGGGTTTGTGCCGGGCTTGGTAGAGTGAGCAAAGGCCAACCTTAGGGTCTCCTGTGTGTCACACATGCAATAAATGCTAATAAAAGAAAGATTATTTTACTGATGGAAATTAATTAGATAAATTTCAACTATAACATCCTATATAAGTTTAATCATTTATTCACAATATATGAATGTTTGGCTTTTTCGCTTATTCTTTTTTTCTTTTTTCCTTTTTAACAGTGATTGTGGCAGCCCTCCACCTCACCCCCATGTAATTTTCCTTAATCCTCTTTTGTTTCTGAAACATAAAAAAGTAGAGACATTGGCACCAAAAGAGTCAGAGTCCCGAGGCACAGACCTGCACTAACTTTCCTGGCTGTCCTATTCTCTCACCCCAAGTTTCACTTGGGAGGGAACTTGTGATTAATGTACCCCAGCCCAGCAGTTCAGTGTTCTGGCCAGCTCCCCTCTGCTACAGTCATAAATCTAACAAGGTCAAGAATGTAAGGCAGTCAACAACCTCCTCTTTGAAAGAGCTGGGAGTGTCAAAGCAAGATCTCTGGGAATATTATGGACTCTATCCTGGTCTGAGCTTTTGGTTCCAATCAATCAGCTAGAGATTCATAATCCAAAATTGGCATCTAAAAATGTGCTCAGTGCATACTTCAGACTTTTGGCTTCTCAGATTCCAATGTAAGAGGTTCACTGTGAAGTTAAATATGCTTTGAATCTCCAAGGCTTCAGAATCTTAAGACACAGTCCAGGAAACAAAATTCACAGGGTTTGAATCTCACTCTGTCACTTACCAGATGTGTCAAATTGCTTAGCCCCTCTCAGAGTCAGAACCCTTATCACCAAAATGAGATACAATGATGAATTACCCTCAGGTTTCCCTGAGATGAGGCAAGGACACATGTATGGGCACAGTGTTGAGTATTTAGGAAGTGCTTAAAAATATATTGATGTCGCCTTCTGTTGCAGCAGAAATTTTGGTCTCAGAACTCCTTTACATTTCTAAAAACTATCTGGAACACTTTTGTTGTCAAGAGTTATATCTATGCTTATTTATAAAATTTGACATTAAAAACTGAAATACATATAAAACAGAAGAATACATATCCCATTATCTGACATAAAAATGACATCATCACTCATCATCCAGCCTCTGGAAAACTTCACTGTATTCTCTGACCGAATGAGAAGGGAAAGGCAAACAACAGCTTAGTATAATCACTTTGACCTCTCAGCTCTCAGGTCACATTGAAAACCATGAACTTTTGATATTCTTCTCATGGCAGCCAGTAGTGTGTTTTACAATAACCCACCCTGCACACTGTGCCATTATTTAGTTTCCATCAGGTAAAGAACCAAGTTGTTCAACAAGCTACGCACACTTTGGTGTCAAGAGTTCTCTTCTATATGATAACCTGCATCATCTCATTTCTTCTCATTTCTTTTTTTAACAGAAAGAGGGAATATCCAATAACAATGAAAATCACTGCAGCATATGGAGCATCAATATATCCACCACTGTGCCAAGAGCTTAAAATTGATCCCTAACAATCAGCCTCCAGTATACCCATTGTTTCTTCACATTTATAGAGGGAAGAGAAAGCGTTCAAAATCATACTCATAAATGGTGAGCCCAGAACTTCCTGATTCTAAACATGCTGTATAATTTACTCTGCCTCTCTTACTACATTCACTCCACAACCATCATGTCCTCTTATTGTTTAAGATAAATATGAGGAAATGGTTGAATCGAGATCTCTTTGCATTGTTCTTTTAAAATAAAATCCTATTTCATTAACAATTCCCCAGATGTCTTTATTGAAGAAATTCACAGACTAATCCCAAGATTCATATAGGAATGCAACAGATTCAGAATAACCAAATCTCTCATGAAAAAGAAGTGGAAAGTCAGAGCACTCACATTTCCCAATTTTAAAACTTTCTACCAAATTACAGTAATCAAGACAGAGTGGTATGGGTATAAAGACAGACACATGTTAATGGAACAGAATTAAAAGACTAGAAATAAACCTCGATATCCAACACGAGTGCTAAGACAATTTATGGGAAAAGAATAGTCTTTTCAACAAATACTGCTAAGACAACTGAACATTTTCTGTAAAAGAAAGAAGGTGAATACTTGCTTCATAATATATACAAAAGTTAACCCAAAATGGATCAAAGACTCAAAAGTAAGAGCTAAGACTATAAAACCTATTAAAAAAATGAGTAAGTATTCATGATTTGGGGTTTCTTAAAAATGACAGCAAAGCATATGTGACAAATGTAAAAATAAATGGAACTTTACTAAAATAAAAATGTTTTGTGCTTCAAAGGACACACTAAGAAAGTGAAAAGATGACCCACAGGATGGGAGAAAATATTTGCAAATCATATATAAGGGACTTGTAGCCAGAAATATATAAGCAACTCTTGTAACTTAAAACAGAAAGCCAAAATGACTCAATTTAAAAATGACTAGAGCATTTGAATAGACATTTCTCCAAAACATATGTGGAACTGGCCAGCAAGTACATGAAGAGATGCCCAATATCATTAGTCATAGAAAAATGCAAATCAAAACCACAGAGATACCATTTCACACCCACTGGATGGATAAAATTAAAAAAACAGATAATAACACATGTTGCTAAGGATGTAGAGAAATGGCAACCTTCATGGTGAAGAATATAACACTGGTGCAGTTACTTTGGAAAACAACAAGGTAACTCCTCAAAATGTTAAAACAGTTGTTATGTGACCAAACAATTCTAATTCTAGGTGTATGTGTGGCCAAAATATCTAAAAAAAAAAAAGTCCATACAAAAACTTACACACATTATGTTCATAGCAATGTTATTTATAATAGCCAAAAATGTCCCCAAATATCCATCAAATATTAAAAGGATAAATGCAGTGTGTACATACAGTGGAATATGGTTCAGCAATAAAAAGGAATAAAGGGCCAGGTGCGGTGGCGCACGCCTGTAATCCCAGCACTTGAGAGGCTG
>JAJEJO010000255.1:296569-346475 GCA_020662805.1 Glaucomys volans | reverse complement strand
TTGCCAAAGACTGGGTAGTATACAATTCCATTTACATGAACTGTCCATACTAGGCAAATCCATAGGGACAAAAATAGACTAGTGGTTGACAAGGGCTGACAGGAAAGGAGAATAGAGGGTGTACTGGGTTTCTTTTTGGGTAATGGGATGTTCTGGAATTAGATAATAGTGATGGTTGCTCAACTTTGTGAATATACCAAAAAAAAAAAAAAAAAAGCGAGAGAGAGAAGGAAAGAAAGAAAGGAAGAAAGAAAGAAACCACTGAATTATACATTTTAAAATGGTGAAATCTTATGGTATGTGAGATATACCTCAATAGAGCTGTTATTTTTTAAAAAATCAAATCCTATTCTTGAATCGAGTTTTATATCATTGCATTCCTTCTGCTTCTTTTGACCTTCCAACCCACCTCAAGCAGTGAATCGGGAAGCCAAATAAGTTATTAGTTTTATTTAGTTGAAGTAATCTGCATTGCTGAAGGCTGAAGGAAATACAGTTTAAACCCAGACAAACCATATCATAAATCAAAGCTAGAAAAGGCATGTAAATCAAGCCAGTCATGATTCAAGATGTTAATGGGAGCGTGGGAGCATAGGCGTTACCCAGAGGAAATGTGTTCCACGGATTGGGAAATATGGGCCTACTTTTTACATGGAAGGATTGATCATTTTAAGCAAAGAATAAATACTGGGTCCTCATTTTTGTTTCTTGGGTTATTTTCCATGAATCCCAATTCTCCAAAGAATTCACCAGCATTCTATAAGCTGCTGGAAAAGTTGCTAGGGACAGCTGATGCCCAAGAGCAAGTTCCAGAACCCTGCCTTCTGCAGAGGGAGGCTGTCAGCAGTCACCACCGTGGGGGTCTGAGTCTGGACCCCTAGGAAGAGCCATGGACCCGCCTGGTTGTCCTCGGATACCAGCTGTCCCCTCAGAGCTCCCGCTGGGGACTATGCTCCAACTTGGCAGTCTGGTAGCCATGCTCCCTGACAAGTTATCACAGCCATGAAATCTGGGAGACCAGAGCAAGTGCACTTCGGAATACAGAAGGAAGACAGAACTAGATAAAATAAGGCGTTCAGAATTAAAGAGGGAAAGTAAGATTGGTTACCCAACAGATTTTAACGCTATCTCAAATTTGATAGATTGTGAATGCTCCTGCTACTCTCTTAGCCGGTGAAAAATTCTTCGGATTCTTTCAACTTGTTACTTTGGACTACTCCTTTTTAAAGTAACACCTGGAGGTAAAGTTTATTTGCTTGTGAAAGAGAGTGGAGACGAATAAGAATGGGAGGACTGCTTTTCTTGTTCTTAATTTCACCATTTTTTGTAATATCAAAGCAACCATATTAGCTTCAAGAAGTACCCCAAAAGTAAGTAAATAAATAAAAGAAATACTAAAATATTTCCAAGCCCCACCTCCTACTTCTAAACAGCCCCAGAATTCCTTAGGGGAAATGCTTTGAATCCCACTGGTGTTTGGACAAAATTTGAGCCTCTCAGAATGCAAATATTTTATTGTCCATGAAAAGGACATTCATTAAATTAAAGTCAAAGAAAGGAAATGGAAAAGAAAAATTCATGAGTTTCAATCAAAATTAAAAAGATGAAAAATAAAGAACCCTTACCAAACACCATTTGCTGACTTATATACAAATAATCAGAAACATATTGTGCAGATTAAACTGCCCTTGAAGTACACTTAGATTTTGAAGTTAATAGACAGAGTTTTCAGCAAAAACTAAAATAAAAGCAGCAAATATATTTGGGATTTTGCCAGGCCTCAAAAGAGCTTAAAAAAGGAAGGGCTCAAGATTTTATTTTTCCTAAATTATCTAGATGCCTTCAGGATAACAATTTCCTCTACCAATGGTAATAAAATAAGAGAAATTGGGAAGCCAAACATCCTTCCCTTATCCAAATCTGGATTCATTTACTCTAAAACTTTTCACTATTTCATTTAAATTATTTAAACATTTGTTCACATATCCAATGTTTTTTAAAGAAGAGAAAAGTTTCTCGTATGAAATAATACCAAATAAAAGTTAATACATGAATATGGTATAAGTTTCTTCTGAAGAAGAGAAACTCATGTGGGGCGGGGAGAAACAGTTAAAATAAGGATTGTAGGAGCGCTCTTTGTCAATATTCAGCTTGCCAAATTTCCTTGCTGTCAGTTCTACCCAGATCATGACTGACCATAAACATAGTGAGTTGGTGCACTTTTCCATAACACAAACTACTGCGTGTGTGATTAACAAATAATGAAATAATTGGAAGTAGAACCCAGGAGTTACATGGATTAAAATGTGATTAGTCCCAGTGTGTTAAAGTAATAATACATTTATGCATATACTCACAGGGCGGAATACCGCCAGTGTGAAGGAATACATTGCAGTGCATGATGCCAGTTCATTCCCACGTTCTTCCTCTCTGCCCAATCTGGCCACACATTCTATATAGGAAGAGCACTTTGCTCCGTTCTCAAGCTTTGTTCATTACATCCATCTCCAGAACTCAGCGGCCTCCCCCCTTGATACGTCCCCTCCAATCAAGTTACTTTCACCATTGTTTTAAAGGTCAAGTTCTATATTTTAGCAGTATTCCTTTGGTGTTTTTGGTTTCTTCATTTGTTTGTTTTTAGAAATGTAACCTCTTAAAAATTTGTTAGTCATTTTATTATAATTGTTCAGTTGTTTATGTTGTCTAATGACAAGAGAGCAAAAGTAAAGAAAAGCCCTGGATTTTTTGTGCTCAGTTTTGCAGAACTCAAGATATTTTAAAATGTCCATATCACATGATATAAGATACATCTGTCACTGTGAAGTGCAATGATCACTTGCCCATTTATGTAGGAGGGTGACTAAACTTAGTATTGAGATCCCTGACATATGTTGGATTATTTTGCTGGACACCTTAAGCCCCTACATTGATCAAATAAATCAAACCATTGCCTTTCTTCAGTTCACTTCATAGTGTACTTTTAGTCAGCTGAAAAGAGGCAAAGGGGAGAGTTGACATATTCTTTTCCCCTGTTTTCTGCCAAAAAGAAAATGAATAAAGTGCAAGAGAAAGAAAAGGACAAGAGAGATTGAATGTAAAACCAATCTATGTTGCAAGTTATCCTGATGAATTTGGAATTTCATTATGTACAATGTCCAGAACACTGATAGCCTTGCCTCCAATCCTCTAAACTGACTCAGCTATTAAAAGACACTGGCAAGTTTTTTCCATGTGTCCTAGTTTAGTCTAGTTTAGCCAGTAATTTGGAATTCTGCCTGGTTGGGGTAAATATTGTCGCTAGCTCCTTTAGAGACAACAGTGGATTGGGAATTTGCCAACAGTAAATCTGAACCCAAAGAGCATCCTCAAAGCCCCTCTGATAACCTTGGCTGACCCTTGGCCCTGTAAGCCCCTTTCCCTTCTTTCAAAGCATCACAGCTAACACCAACTGAAAGGCAAGAGCATGTATTTCTTTAGAAGTTGATGGTCCGAGTTGATGGTCCGAGCAGTGAAGTTTTTATTTTATTTTTTTAAAGTATCAGTTCTCATTCTGATTGTCAGGGGGGAATGTGTTGGTCTGTTCTTCTATAAATGAAAATCATGGAGGTAGAAAAATTGTTGAAATGTCAGCTGGTTTTCCGTCCTCCATTCAGAGAGGAGCATTCCCTAAAGCTCCAGAAGGACACTGCTCCTCTGATTAAGGGCTTCTGTCAGGTCATCTTTTGCTGACAGTACCAACTGGCAAACCTGCCTTTCTGCTCTTGTCACCTTCTAACATGTGCAGCTGGAGCTCACAATTCAGAAGCACTTGAGGACAGTGTCAGCACTCCAAAATGTCAACACTATAGGGTAATGCTGAGACACAGGAAAATACTCTTTTGTTATCAGGCTTAGCAAGATTAGCAGAATGCAAAAACAAAAAAGAAAAAATGCATAAAATGACTAAGTGAATGCTGTGGCAGACTGTATTTCTAAAGTCAGCTGCAAAATGTTTCCCACCTCTCATGCTCTTTTGTAGTATGATTTTGACTCTGTTCCTGTTGAGAAGTATCTTTGACCCCTCCCCTTGAATCTGAACTGACTTGTAAGTTACATATAATCAATAGATTGCAGTAAAATGATGTTGCATTGTCTTAAAAAGCTAGGTTATGGCAGTTACCTTAACTGCTGAAATATTTTTTTGCTTAATACCAATGGAATAGATTAATGGGTTTCATTGTATCATTTCCATACATACATACAAATAATGTGCTTTATTTGAACCCTCCCAGCTACCCTCTTCAATTCCCCTCCCCCTGATCCCTGATCCCTTCCCCAGTTGCCCCCTTCTACTTTTATGTTGTGTCCCCTTCTTTTCTAGACTCCACACATCAAAGAAAATATGTGATACTTCAGGTCTAGTTTATCTAGTGTGACAACATAATTTCCAGTTTGATCCATTTTTCTGCAAATGACATGATTTTATTTTTCTTTATGATTAAATAATACTTCTTTGTGTATGTAATTAATTTCTGTATCCATTCATCCACTGATGGACATGTAGGCTAATTCCATAAATTGACTTCTGAAAATAGTGCTTTGATTAAACATAGTTGTTTTATTTGCATTTCCATCAACAGTGTATAGTGGTTCCTTTTTCCCCACATATTCAAGTATTTGTTATTTTCCACTTTCTTGATAGTAGCCATTTTGAATGGGGTGAGATGGAATCTCTACTACTTTTGATTTGATTTCCCTGAGGGCTAAAGATATTAAAGCATTTTTTTCACATAGTTATAGGCCATTTGTAGTTCTTTTGAGAAGTGTCTGTTCAGCTCATTTGACCATTTATTAATTGGATAACTTGTTCTTTTGATGTTAGCTTTTTTGAGTTCTTTTTATATTCAGATATTAACCCTCTGTCAGATGACTACCTGGCTAAGATTTTCTCCCATTCTATAGGTTCTCTCTTCTCTGTTATTGTTTCCTTTGCTGTGCAACAGTTTTTTAATTGGATATAATTCCAATTTGTTAATTCTTGCTATTAATTCCCCAGCAATTGGAGTCCTATCCAGGAATTGCCTATACCACTATTTTAAAGTGTTTCCCCTATGCTTTCCTCTAGCAGTTTGTACAGAGGCAGGGAAAGGTTTGGTTTCAATCTTCTACATGTGGATATCCAGTTTTCCCAGCACCATTTGTTAAGAAGACTGTCTCTTTCCTCCAATGTATATTTTTGGCTCCTCTGTCAAGAATCAGTTAACTCTATATGCACAGATTTATTCCTGGGACCTCTATTCTATTGTATTGCTCTATGTGTCTATTTTTTATGCCAATACCATGCTATTCTGTTACAATGGTTCTATAATATATTTTGAAATGAGGTATTATGTTGCCTTCTTGCTGGAACATTTATGGTTGGAGAGACCACACAAAAAGTCTGACAATCATTACCACAGCAATCCCAAACAACATGGAAAGACATTTGAATGTGCTCTAACCTGCAGTCCTAGTGTCTGAGTCCTTCCACTTATGACAGACCTAGGAGTAAATGTGTTTACCAATGCAAAGATAAGCTGTCCCTCCAGTGTCCTTTGTTAATTCCTGACCTACTGAAACTATGAATGTCATACAATGTCAAGCTCTAGTCTGGGTGTCATGTAACATGGCAATAATAAATAAAACAAATATAAAGGTAATGTTAAAGTTGCTTTTACAAATGTCATGAGATTATGCATGCTTAAAATTCTAAAACCTATTGTTTTACATATGATGACCTCTAACTCTCTAGCCCACATCACTCCCCACAAGTTTCCCCCATCTACTCCTGTTCACACCATGGTCACTCCAAGAGCCTCTCCACTGTGAACCTTGTTCTTAGTTATCCCAAATTTCTACCTGCCCTCAAATTACCCAAGCTGCTTCACTCCTTTGTACCTTTTTTTGTGTTTTTCTTCTGCTTGAGAGGCCCTTCCGTTCCTACCATACTTGGTGAACATCCCTGATCTTTTACATCCAGCATCTAGCTGTTCCGATCATCTCCACCACATCTGCACCTCCTGCCTCTCAAACATCTGTATCTTCTTAAGGGACTATCAGCCCCTGGAGACATATCTGCTCCTCTTCCACAGGAGATCATAGGCTCCTTGATAGTCAGAGTCACATGTGCTCCATTTTCCTCCAGGGCCTACTACCCTTGTGAGTCTACATAAGGGCGTGGAAACTCTGACATGTGCCTGAAAGCAAGCACTATGCTACATTTTACACCACAGGCATTGTTTGCCTCATCCTAATGATTAGATTCATACTTTACACACAAACTGAGAACCTCAAGGTGCTTCAACATGTATAACTTGCACAATTTCATTCAAAATAAGTTGATCATCATCATTATTTCTCCATCACATAAACAAGGAAACTGAGTCTTGGAGATCACTTGACTAACAATAACAAATAGTAGGTCCTATACAAAAACTGAAGTCTAATTCCAAAGCCTGTGGTTTTTCCATAGCATGTGGTGACTCTTCATTAAACAATGGCCTCACACACATGCATAGCATGTATGTATTTTGTATCAATCACTATGGGCTATGTTCATTTATGGAAACAAAGAACCCCCAAATCTTGGTAACATGAAATATCTCTTAGAGATCAAGACCAATCTTCAGGGCATCTGTCCTTTATGGGATGGCTCAGCATTACCTCTCCATAGCAATAAATAGTTCCACACTTGCCAAAGCAGAGACGGAGATTGGAGAATTGTACGGCATCAACTAAGGTCCTCAAATCTGGGAAATGACACATTATTTCCACTGATATTTTGATTGGTCAAAGCAAGTGCTGGTCATGCCTAATTTCAATGGGCAGGAGTGTATAATCTTCCTAGATGTTGCTGAGGAGGGTTAATGTCTGCCACAATGCACAGCAATAAGAACTGGGACAGGGCAATGATTCCCAAAGAGGATATAACTTGTCATTTCTATTCTCTTTATCTTTCTGCTAATATAAGAAAGCACCAAAATGTGATTATAATGGGTCTCTAGGCTTAAGCCACTATTTATGCTGGCAATAATAGCAAGACATCTATTGGCAACCACAATGAAAGCCACAACTGACATTTATGGAGTGCTTTAGAATATTCATAACATTTTCTTATATGTCCACTCCATCAAGCAATATGAAAAGCCTCCAGAAAAGGTTTGAAATATTCCTTTCCTTCAGATTCTTACAATATGCTATGAAATAAAGCAAAATGCACAAAAATGATGAGAGCTGATCAGAACTAGATGAATTCTGAACCTAAGTTAAAAAGGATTTGAGAGAAAATAGTTGTCAGAATGGGACTAACATCACAGAAAACTTCACGGGAACAACACAAACCCACACTGCAGGTGACCGTGTATTGCCTACTCTGCACTCCCCATGCTGACCCTGGTGTCTTAGTCCATTTTTTGTTGCTATAACAAAATACCTGAGACTGGGTACTTTATAAAGAAAAAAAACTTATTTTTTGCAGTCCTGGAGGGTGGGAAGTCAAAGAGCATGTGCTCCCATCTACTCTACTTCTGGTGAGGGCCTCTTTGCTGCGTCAGTGGATACAGATGGCATCATATGGTAAGGCAGAACAAGCATGCCAGAGAGGGCTCACTTCTATAATACAGTCACTCTCTCAATAACCTATTAAGGTGTGGCGATGTGGCTCAGTGGTAGAGCTCTTGCCTGACAAACACGAGGACCTGGGTTCAATTCCTAGCACCACAAAAAAAAAATTTACTGAAAGTCAATGACCTATTAATCTGTTACTACATGATTGAAGAGCCCTCATGACCCAGTCATCTCCCAGTTCATACCATTCAACACTGCTTCATTGGACACCAAATTTTCAGCACATGAAATTTGGGGGACACATTTTAAATCATAGCAGTTGGGCAGACATGCTGAGGTTTGGAAAATATGTCTCACAAAACAGACATTGAAAAGTGATGGCCTGTCAGCTGAATCTAGCTCACAGATGTGTTTAGTTTGGTCACCATTTTAATAAATGAATTACTGTTGGCATATTAAAATTGGGAAATTGCATATGACAATTCTGGATTTCCAGATTCTCTTCTGGAAAGCTGACAAACCCCACCACACTGGGTTTCCATCCTTCATAACACCAACATCTATAACTTTCTGTTCTGCAGGATGAGCCCCTCTCTGCCATTGCTATTGCTTCCAATCACTTTGCTTCAGGCCTGATTTGTTGATGCTATAACTGACCTCTAGAGTCTTTTGAATTCACAGTCCCTGAGGCAGACAAACAGTGGAAATGTATTGGAAAAAAATTTTAATTGAGCATTGATTGACATTTCCTCTAATTTCCACAACAGCCTCTCACAATTTACTAAGGGATTTCTACAGTTGAGATGAGCACTGGTACACAGTAGGTGCTCAATCAAATTTGGAGAATGAATAAGCATCTCTAATCTTTCTCATGTAAGATCCTACTTAATTTTATTAATGCCAACATCTGTCTGTTATGCTATGTTAATATACATTCTGTAATTGAGATAGATATTATAATTATTATAATAAAAATACCTCAACACCTTTGCTAGCTCTTTGCTGCTAAGAAAGTATTTTCACATATATCTTGTTCCTTGAGTGTTACAACAAGCCCCTGAGCTTGACTGAGGTAGTAGACTGAATAATGACCCTAGATATTGAGATGGGGAGATTTTACTGGATTACCACCTGGATAATCAAGTGGGCCATAAATGTATTACAAGTGTCCATATAAGAATGAGGCAGAGGGAGATTTGACACATACAGAAGAGCTGAAGGTAGTGTGACCATGGAAATAGAAATAGAAGTGATGCAGTTATAAGCCAAGATGTCAGCAGCTCCCAGAATCTGGGAAAAGCAAGGACAGATTCTTCCCTAGAGCATCCGAGGAAATGTGCTCATACTTTGATTTCAGCACAAAGAATTTCACTTCAACTCTCTATCCCCTAGAACTATGAGATGATAAATTCCTATTGTTTGCGGCCATCATGTTTATGGTCATTTGTTATCACAGCCTTATCAGGTATTTAATACCATGCACATTCCAGATGTGAGGATTTCCATTTTCCTGATTATGGCCCAATGAAATAATGAGCATCCCCATCATCACAAAGCTAATCTGGAGGAATCAGGACTAGTAACTGGGGCAGTAGTCTCCTAAGCTGGGACTCTGTCCCTCCAACAAAGCTACTCCAGAAAGAAGAGGTGACAGCAGAACTTTCCCAGGAGATCCTAGAGAGCAACTCATGATTTGAAACAGCAAAGATAAACCAAGACACCACTGTTGCAAGTCATGGGTAAAAGCAGAATGGTTGAGTAGGGAACAACTTCAGAGAGAAGCCTCTAGAAGAAATACCCCAGGCTTCTCCACACTTTTGCTGCATTCTCAACACCTTCCTGGGGAAGGACATCCAGGTCCTGGGCCTCAGATACTTTGTGTGTAAAAGGAAGAAGTTGAACCACACCACTTGTTCTAAGAGACTCCTGTCTTGGAGTCTTTATGAGGGATGAGAGGGGTGCATCAGGATGTAGTAGTCCATAAACCCTCCCTTTGACAACTTCTACCTGACATGCCCACTTCTGCTTCCCACACCATCCATACCATCCATATTTCTTTCTTCCTCTTTTTTTTTTTTTTTACAGACTGCATTTTGACTCATTGCTCTAATGATAAAATTAAGTTTGAAAACCACAACAGTCATAACTTCTCCAAAGTCACACTCTTCTAGTCTAAAATCTCTGTAGTTCTGATTACACACGGTACAGTAGCAACCAATCTGCCATTGGTGTTTGTGCAGAGATTAGGCCACATCAAGCAAGACACGGAGGGTCATCCGAGGAATCAGAAAACATCTCAGAGGCATTTACAGCAATGTTTGGGTCCAAGTCATTTTGAAGAATTTCTCTGTTCATGAGCCCTGGGTCAGGGGACACTTCATGAACATAAGACATTGCCCCAGGAGTACAGAGCCCCCAGAATCCTCCAAAACTTGCTCCAGGTTCTGAGGTTACTTGAATAGGCCAATAACTAATCCAGTGAGTTCACAGTAAAACCAGAAAGCAAGTAGGCCCTGACTTGGAGCCTGTTCTCCTCCCAGGCCTCTTAAGTGAAAGAGAATCTGTCTGGGTTTCCCTTTAAGTCATAGACCCTGACACTTGAAAGGCCATTCTCCCCAATACACCCAGACACTTGGAGAAAATATGGTCTTAAAAGCAATCAATGTGTTATGAAAGTGAATTGGGCAAACTATAATTGTATTGGCTCTGAAGCCAAGTAATAAAGTGGTAAATGTGAGCAGGTGTGCTATTTAATGTCATTGGATAATTGATTAAGTGTGGTAACCTCCAAGAATTCATCTTTATTCAGCTCATACCACTTAAACTGCAGAAAGTAAGAAGTGTAAAATATGCCCACTTGTTAAAGTGCTTTATTAACAACAACAACAAAAAAAGCTTATTATATGATCCCCACCGGGGCCATGATTAAGTACCCATTATTGCAGCAACAATGACTCTATTGCTTTTTACCCTAATAACCATATTTAAGTCTCAAAAAAATTTTAAAGTTATCACCAAAATAAAACCAAGCCCCAGGAAGTTGGATTGGTTTTGCTAAGTCCACAGAAGAATAGAGCCAGGAGGAGAACTAAAGATCCAAAATCTCAATCCAAAACTTGTTCTAATACTGTAATTGACAGTCATTCACTACTGTCCCAACTCAGTAGGTCTTGAGCATATTCTACTCAGGAAGAAGCTGTACCATCTGTATTGGTCAAGGTTCTCCAGACAAACAAAACCAACAGAATATGTACATATAAAAAGAAAGAAATTTATTTTAAGGAATTAATTCACACAATTATGGAATCCTGGTCAGTCCAAAATCTGAGGGAAACCAGTAGGCTGCAGACTCTGGGAAGAGATTCAATTTGAGACCAACAGCAGTTTGCTGGCAGAATCCCTCCTTGCTTCTAAGGCATCTAGGGATGTTAGTCTTTGCTCTGTTATGGCCTTCAATGGATTAGATAAGTTGGAGAGGAATCTGCTTTACTCACAGCCTACTAATTTAAAGATTAATCTTATCCAAAGAACACCTTCATTGAAAGGATCCAGAATAATATTTGAACAATTATCTGGGCACCATCACCCAACCAAGTTGACACATTAACCACCACACATCCCACCAGATGTCCAAGTCCTTGCTCCCTAAAGAAAGCAGGAAAGGGCTATCCATGTGGGGAGATCAGAAAGAATTAGTTCAAAATCTATGGTGCACTATGACTAATAGGTGCAGTAGGTGAGATGTCAATAGGTGAGAGGCCAGAAGCTGATGCAATAAAGTTCTTACCGGGATCCATGGAATTGGCATCAACAAAAGGGGGCCAGGTCTGCAGCAGAGGTAACTCACTTTCACTACCACTCCTGGGAACACAAATAATGCCATTTATTTTGGATATCAATTGCTGTGAAACAACCCAAAATTTTGTGATGGCCTATACCAACAACTATTTTATCATTGCTCATCATTTTGTGTTCAGAAATTCAGATGACATCTAGGGAAAGGATTTGTATCTGTCCCATGTGGTGTCTGCCAGGACTGGAATGCACAAAATGACTTATACACTGGTGCCTCACCTGGAGTGACTCAAACATCTGGGAGCATGCTGAGATACCCAATGGGAGCTATAGGTCTTGTAGCCTCAATTCATACAGTTGGCTGGGTTCTTTTGTGTCCTCCACATAATCTGAAGGCTTCTTCCTTTCCCTACAGCCCCTCCATGTGGTCTCTCTAGGAGGACATTCATATTTTCCACATGGTGGCTCAAGGCTCCCAAGAAATGGCCAGTAGGCACTGGATTGCCTCTGCAATAATCTAGTGTTTAAAGCAATTCATAGGCTCAGATCAGACCTAAGAAGAGACACCACAAGTGTGTGAATACCTGGAGGTGTGGTTCATTGAGAGTCACAAAAGTGACACATGTGACAACTTACTCTGTCACATATGAGGTGTGGCCTTTTGCTAAGTCCACATACCCACCCATGTCTTCCCATGGTGTGATCCACCTCATTCTTCAGCTCAGCCCCAGGCTCCTGGACACCCTTCTGTAATCTACCTTCTTCATCTCCCCCATTCTGTGATCTCACTTTGTCTTAGAAATGCCCCTATCTACCTCCAAAGGCATCTGCATCTCAAACTCTCTTTTCTTCTAGTTCACTCACACTGAAATTGATGATGCACTAGACCCAGAAACCTCCCCCAACGCAAAGCTTGTTTTCTTTTCTTTGAGAGTCAAGAAGACTTGAGGTCCAGATTTTCTCAAAAAGTTTGAAACAGGGGAAATAGTGCAGTCCATTCTTCTAGTGTAAAAAGAAAGGGGAAAAACAATTGCATTGCTTTTCTATTGCAGAGGGTTTAAGACTGCTGACCCTATCTCACTAGCTGGGTAAGCTTACCTACTGTCTAACTGACATTAGCTATCTCAATATACTCATTTATAAAATGGGTATCATCCTCCCCATAGGGCTATTTTGAGAATTAAATGACAAAAAAAAAATATATAAAGTATTGAAGACAAAACAGTAAGAATTCACGATGATCACGTGGACATATCCTGTCACACACACCAGGCATCTTCTTCAGATGCCCAGTATGATAAACAGAAAACCCAAATCAGTATAATTTTGAAGAGATCTAAGTTAATACTCCCAAGCCTCCTGCTCTCTGGAAAAGAAAGAGCTAGTTGCAATTTTTTTATTTTTTAATCCAACAGATAAGATTGTACATATTTATCATGTACAACATGATGTTTTGAATGTATATACTTTGCAGAATGGTTAAATATGCTACTTAATAGAAATTACATTAAGATGTAGAAAATGGCTGGGCACGGTGGTGCATGCCTGTAATTCCAGCACTTGGGAGGCTGAGGCAGGAGAATTGCAAGTTCAGAGCCAGCCTCAGCAACTTAGCGAGGCCCTAAGCAACTCAGTGAGGCCCTGTCTCTAAATAAAAATACAAAATAGGGCTGGGGTGGAGTGCCTCTGGGTTCAATCCCCAGTACCAAAAAGAAAAAAAAAAAAAAGATGTAGAAAATGTTAAGAGCCTTCTAGGAGAAATCATAGATCTGTATTAGGCTTCCCTATTCAGGTATTAGGTTCTCAAAGAAAATATATATGGGAGGACTTTTTATCCAAAAATTACATAATAGATTGTTACGGTTTAAATATGAGGTGCTGCCCAAAAGCTCATGTTTGAGACAATGCAAGAATTTTCAGAGGAAAAATTATGTAAATTATGAGAGGTCGGGGCTGGGGTTGCAGCTTAGTGGTAGAGCACTTGCCTGGCATGCATGAGGCACTGGGTTCGATCCTCAGCACCACATAAATAAATAAAATAAAGGTATTGTGTCCATCTACAACTAAAAACAAAACAAAAAAATTTTAAAAAATTTTTTTTAAATTATGAGAGGTGTAACCTAATTAGTGGATTAATCTACTGATACAGATTAACTGGTCGGTAACTCTAGATAGGCGGAGTATGGCTAGGAGGTAGATTACTCCAGAGCATACTTTGGGGGTTTATATTTTGTCCCTCTTTTCTGGTTGCTGTGTCCTAAACTGCTTTCCTCCTCCACACTCTTCCACCATGATGTTCCTCTGACTCACCTTGGGCCCAGAGCCCTGGAACTGATCTTCTGTGGACTGAGACCTCTGAAACCATGAGCTCCAAATAAACTTTTCCTTTTCCTTTCCTTGTTCTTGTCAGGTCTGTTGGTCGTAGCAGGGAAAAATTGACTAAACATAGATATATAGATATGATATATATGTCCATATACTTCTACACAACATATCTACATGCGTATCCTATACGATAAAAGTAAAACAGAGTTATCTGTATATATCACATATGATAGATACTCAGACTTGCCCACAGAAACCTATCAAAACCATCAAATACTCAAAATGCAAAATTATAAACGAAGCATACTCCCCACCACCACATATGGGATCCCCCATTCCCTCCTCCCAACTAGCTGCCGTCCCAGTCATGGACCTGGGGATTCCTTGGTTTTGAGTCTCCACCCTCTCACACACAGCACAACAGTAGTGGTGGGGAAGGTAGGTCAGAAAACTGAAGCAGAAACCACAAAGGCCATTGAGACCTTAGTGAAGGGCAAGCACAGGTGTGTCTTAATAACCGAAGGCCATTGCTTTGCTTAGCTCCTTCCTTCCTCATCCATAGACCAAGGGTCAATTTCTTAAGAGAGTGCCTTGACTTTTTAAAAATACCATTTACCAGACAGACTTTGTTTTAAAAACATGGTCAGATACTTTTTTTAAAAAACATAGATATGCTTTTTCATTTTTTCCCTTGCCTTAGTGATTTCTGGCCATCCATATACTTTAACCGATGTGACTAGCCATGGCACATATCGTAAATACACAGCCCTACAAGCAGTGGCCCAGTTTGTCCTTGTGCTTGTGCTTGTGGCTGAGCAGTTCCTACGCTGGGTGGCTCCTCTCACCCCTCCCAGGCCCCAGCGCGTCTGGAACTTACCGGAAGATGTGACTCTCTAGTTAAGATCCTTGGCACGCTGCACCTAAACCTCTGCCTTCTTGGGGACCTGCCCAAGCTCTGGCCCCCACTCTCCCACAGCTCCTTTTGGGCCCCAAATCTGGTACCTCGACCTGACTACTCATGAGGTTAAATCAAACTTGGATAAAAGGCAAGTCACTCTCCTCACACCATTCAACCTGGGGGGTCAAACAATTGACCCTGATTCAGAGACTCTCTTTGTTATTTTGAACTGAAAAGAAGCACAGGAGAAGGTCTAAGAAGGCATGTATATGAACTAACACCCGAAAACAGACAGGTCTTCAACAGCAAATGTCTTTTTTACAGCACCATTAGGCTATGTTTCATTTAATGATGTAAATTAATTGCTTTCTGTTTTATAAAAGGATCACAAACACTGGCTTTATTCCTAAGTAATACTTGATGAGTTTCGTAACAATCTTTTTACAGAACCAATGAAAGGAGATGACTCACAAGGGTAATAAAATAGGGTTCTCTCACTTCCCTTGGCAAAGCAAAATGTCTCCATAAGACATTTGGACATTTCTAAATTGCCTCTTTTTGTCTTTTTTTTAGCCAAGAAAATAATCAGAAAGTGAGCGTGGTGTCAGGTCATGAGTCTCTCCATTGGTCCCAGAGAACCTTCCTAGGCTCCATGTTAGATGGTTTTCTCAGAACAGATTTTTTTTTTTCTAACCCCTTTCTTTTAAACCCTTATAAATGATTCACTTCATTTCTTCATTTTTTATATTTTCTGCCTTAACTACAATGTGGCTAAAATCATTTTAAGGTGGGGAAAACTGGTTTAGCTATTAAAAACTCTTTGAATTGCACAAGGAGAACTTTTTCATCACCAGGTGATTGGGACTCATTTGTCATCTAAAGCACGAAAATATGGCAAAGCCAGAGCATTCAAAACAACTACAAAATAAGGAATAAAAGAGGAAAGGAAAAATAGCCTTTTATTAAAGACAGTCCAGGAAGATGAGACAAGTTTTGAAATGTTAATAAAATATAAAGAGACTAAACCATAACAAAGTTCAGTTTTGTACAACACAGCATGTTTTTTCACTGAAGCTGCATTTTGGATCCTCTCATCATTTCATCTGGGCCAAAACGTTCTGCTGTGTTCCCAACATCAGTACCCTAAGGACTCTTGACGTAGTTTCCAATATTAAAATATATTCCAAACAAGTTCATCTTCATTTATTTTCTTTTGACATTTGTGCTGTGTTCATGCAATTTTGGAGAAGGCCAACTTCTCTACTTTGGCTTTTTTCTCTGAGTTTCAAGTGAAAATACTTCTGATTCTGATCACTGGATTCATTTTTTAAATTGCCTGATTGAACTGTCTTGCTGTCTTTCTCCTTCATTCACTCATTCACTAATTCACCTGAAGTTTGTAGGCCATGTGATTGAAAGGCTGCCTTTCAGTGAAGTACAGCCTGCCTGCTTTGACTAGCTCTGTGAACCTGGGTGGTTGACCAACCTCTCTGTGCCTCCATTTCCCATCTGTGAAATGGGAATGATCATACCTATTTCCAACATTATAGGATCATTGTGAGGACTGAATAAGTCATTGCTTACAAAGCACTTAGCACATAGAAATTCCTCAAGAAACATCTCCACTGCTACTGCTACCCACAACTAACTTTGATTTGTGCTCCGTATTTCTGAAGGAAAAGGAAAAAGAGAGAAAATTTAAAATTTCTTTATTTTCCCCAGGAGAGATATACCACCACCAAAACTCACAAGAATTTTATTTTAAATCAATGCAGCTAATTGTTTGTATTCACTTTTGGAGCATGGTTCTGATTATTGTAGCATTATGGTGTCTTCAGGAATCTGAAGACACTTTTGTATGAGCAATTTAATCTTTATACACTCAAATTGATGTTGAGTCCTGAACATAATCCCCATTCTGCCAATTGTCCTTTGCTATGGAAATGGCTCCACTCAGTGGAGTCACTGCATAACTACATTCTCATCAGGTTATGAGTCCTGCTTAGAATGGTCACCAACATTAATAATTGTTTTATAGCATTAAATTACATGGTTTGCATATAAATTTATGACTCAAAAAATTCAGTCCAACAACCCAAACTCCATTGCAATCTCATAATTGTAATGAGAGTGATATCCTATCTGAAAATACAGACAACATTGAGCTGCATCCAACAAAAACCAAAGCCATATTTCCACCTAATAAAATCATGTGTATTTATTTCACTGTGTTTGTGAGTGACAAAATGGTTTGCACATTTATCTAACTCCAAGTATGTGTTTGATGTCAATCTAGATGCTTTAAGGATCATCTGAATTCCAGTAGTATGGGTCTATTGATCAGTTTTTAGAGAATCTAGAATAGCAATCAAAAGGTTCTATACTCATTCAGATTCCAAAGTATGTCTGGAAACCTTTAAGATTTTCCATATTTGATTTGGCATTTCATAAAATATTCCCAGGGTTTTCCAATTGCTCACCACGTGAGCTATGAACGCTCAAAATCTCCTTACCTCCTTGATATAGTTTGGATCTCAAATGTTCCCCAAAGGCCTTGTGTTAAAAGCTTGATCCCCAGTCCAGGGTGCTAATGGGAGGTGGTGAAACCTTTAAGAGCTGGGGTCTCTTTAGAAATCTTCTGGTCACATGGGGCAGTGCCCTTGAAATGGATATCAGGACCCTGGCCCTTCTTCTTCCTCCTTGCATTCCTATTATGAGGTAAATAGGCCACCACACACTCCTGCCATGATGTACTATGCTGCTACAGGCCCAAAACAGTGGAACCAAAGGGTCATGAACCAAAATCATAAGACAAAATGAACCTTCATTCTTTATAAGTTGATTATCTCAGGTATTTTGTTGCATAATGGTTTGACCACATTTCTTTGCTTTTTTGGAATTAAGTTAAAATAGGTGACTTCTGGATGTCTCTAAGTTAAAAGTATATCAATGTATAGTTTTATGGAATTCAGTAATGGACCAGTTGATGATGATAGTGGTGATGATGGTGGTGATGATGATGATGTTGATGAAGATGAAGATGATAGCTAACACTTTGATAGTGCTTATTATTTGTCAGTCATTATTTATACACATCACATGAATCATCTCATATTTTCCTCACAAGAACTCTTTATAGTAGATGCTCTTGTTATCCTCATTTACAGATGGGGAAACAGAGTCACAGAGTTTCAAAGCAACTTGTTCAAGTACACTAGCTAGTTACTGACCTGCAACTTGAATCTTCCTTCTGTCCCTAAACACTACACTATTCTGCTTCTTCTGTAATTATTAGAAATAAAAAGTTTGAATGGTCCAGGCAGTGTAATGCACACCTGTAATTCCAACAGCTCAGGAGGCTGAGGCAGAAGGATCGCCAAGTTCAAAGCCAATCTCAGTGACTTGGTGAGGTTCTGAATTTTGTCTCAAAGTTAAATATTTTTTAAAAAGGGCTGGAGATGTGCCTCAGTAGTTAAGCACCCTGGGTTCAATCCCTGGTACCAAAAAAAAAGAAGAAGAAGAATGGTACATGAATATCCATATGCAGCATTAAAATTAATTATATTTATTAATTAGCATATGGTTGATGAAGATGAAATATTCTTACAAAAAGGACTTTTTGCATAAAATATTTTTTATGGATATAAACATTCTAGATGATAGATGATAGATAGATAGATCGAATATAAACATTCTAGAATTGAAACATTCTAGATAGCAAGTAAGCCAACAAACATGTTTAACATGCTCATTCCTCCTTAGAGAAATGAATATCAAGACAAGAACACATTTATTGAAATGACTTAAATAATTTTTTAAACTGACTATACAAGGTGCTGAAAAGGATGTAGAGTAACTGGGGAAAAAAATCACACATTGTGATAAAAATGTCAAATGAGGCAGAATATTTTAAAAAGCTGCCTATTTCTTTGAACATTCAGTGTTCACTTATCATATGGTCCAGCAGTTCTACTCCTTGGTATTTACCCAAGATGATGAAAATATACATCCACACAAATACCTGTAGGCAAATACATACAGCAGCTTCATTCATAATTACCAAATACTGGAAATAATAATACAAATGTTAAATGCAAGGTCAGACTGGGCAACTTAGCAAGACCTTATCTCAAAATTTAAAAAGGGGCACAGCTCAGTGGGAGAGCATCCCTGGGCTCAGTACAAATATCCATCAACTAGTAAATGTTATACATTTCCACAATGGAATGCTCCCCCATCCTAAACATATACAAACTACTACTAATACCTGCAACAAAAATCATATGCATTAAGCTAAGCAAAGAAGGTCACCCAAAAGGGTTCACCCTGTGTGATTCTATTCACATGGAAGTCTCCACAAAGAAAAAGGACAGGGAGGCAGAGTAGAACAATCATTGCCAGAAGCTAGAAGCAGAGGAAAAGTTACAAGGAACTTCTGGGGTTGATGAAAATATGTGTAACTTTGGTAGTTACTTGAGTATATGTGTTTTCAAAATGCATAGAACTTGGGGCTGGAGCTGGAGCTCAGTAGCAGATTGCTTGCCTAGCAAGTGTGAGGCACTAGGTTTGATTCTCAGCACCACATAAAAATAAATAAAATAAAGGCATGCTATTCATCTACAACTACAAAATTTTTTTTTAATTCATAGAACTCTACATCTTATAAAGGTAGTTTGTACCATATATTGATTATATTTCAAAAATCCTGAGATGGACAGAAGAAAAGGAAAGGAGGAAGGGAGGGAGTCAGGAGGAAGGACTAACAAGAGAATCAGTATAGCCAAGTGGTTATGAACATGGGCCTGGAAACAGAGTTCCTGGGTTTAAATAGAGCTCCACCACTCAGAGACAGGAAATAACTTACTAATCTTCTCTGTGCTTCAATTTCTTCATCTTTAAATGAGATAATACTCCTTATTTCAAAAAATTGCTATGGGGATAAAATGAATTAATGTTTATAAAACACATAGAACAGCATCTTGCATAGCATTTCTTGACAAATATTTGTGCAGTAGTGCACACCTGTAATCCCAGCCACTCTAAAGGCTAAGGCAGGATTATTGTAAGTTTGAGACCAGCCTGGGCAATTTATTGAGACCCTGTCTCAAAAATAAAATATGGAAAGGGCTGGGGATGTATTCAGTGGTAGAAGACCCCTGGGTTCAATCCCCAGTACCACTAAACATATATACATATATATTTTATTACTTGTACTATAAATGATCATTTTACACACTAACATGCAGCACGTTCAACCAGCAAATTGTGTCAGCTGTAAAGCAGGCAGAATCAAGGCTTGCTAGGTCATCCACTCTGACACTGTTCTAACTCACTCATTCATGCCTATAAAGGGGGTCAAGTCACATTGGTTTCAACCTCTTGATGTTGAACACACAACTAAGACCCTAATTGATTGCCATTACTCCAATCGATCCCTAAGCTGGGACCTCTGATAGCACCAATTTTGTCTAGTATAAAACCAGAGCTGAAGTACAGATTTCCATACATTTTTGGTGCACAGAATTCTGCCTTGACTTATACCACAAAAACTCAAAAATGTGAACAGTCTCTCCACAGCTCCTCTGTATTCTTTCTACACCATATGAATATTTCAGAGCAACTTCTCTAGGGCAAGAAGATAAGGCCTTGCAAACTCTGCTTGACTTCCCTAAGAGAAAATTATTTTTATCTTTCTTCTTCTTATTATTATGATGATAATGATGATTCATTATACACAAGAGAAAATTCTTTAGAAGCCATCAGAGGGAGTCTGGAGAACATCTGGGACAGAGGAGTGAGGCAGGGACAGGGGAGCACCAGAAAGAGGGCACTGCTGGCTGCTATCTAATGAGATCACCCTTCAGGAAGCCACAGAGGCTACTATAGGGCAGTTAGTCTAACGTAGGAAGAGAAAGAAGTCCACCTGCTCCAATTTCCCAGTCAAATGGTTGCCCCAGGGAAAAGAAACTCCCCCACACTTCATAATGAGCTCCTGCTCATGTTTACTTTAAACATGGTCTGCTATGTTCTGTGCCTCTCTCTAGGCCAAGGTAAATTAGGCACCTGAAGCATGAGGTGGATAGTACTGGTTAGGGCCTAGGGAAAGACATTGCAAGCTGGCTTAGAGCTGGTTGTCACAATAACTGGAAAAACAGGTCAGGTCAAGAGCCTATGGATTGTCCACACAATAATGTAACAACCAAACTATTGTGTAATAGCAAAAAAGGAGATGGAGGAGGAAGATGAAGAAGAGATTACCCAAATTATCTTAATGTCCATCGATATAAAAATGGATTATAATTCTGTAGTATAATCAGCAAAAATGACATATAACAATAAAAATTAGTGAATTAGAATTGCATACTTTAACATGCACAATCTTACCAAGTCAAAAATCAGACTTACTAAAGGAATAGATTGCAATCTCTTTAATAGCATTGAATATTTAAAATGCAATTTTTAAAAAACACACAATTTATAATGCACACAAAAGCATTAAAGCAGAAATAATTTGCATGTTTCCTCATATTTTGTAGCTGTGGTTGCCAATGGAAACTGCATAAAGATGGTCAATCAGGAAATAAATACCTAAATATATTTTCATATGACACAAAGATAAACCAAAGAATTTTTATGCAATGCATAGATAAATATACCTATATATGTGTATACATATATAGATGTGTGTGTATACATTTATATATATAAATTAAGAAAATATAATAAAATTATATGTTAAGAAAAATCAATACATAAATAATCAAGAAGTGGAAGTACTATAAGTCAAAAAATTTTTATGTTTCGGGACAGTGATTCTCAGCATAGGATCCCCACAGCAGCAATAGCAGCACCAGGGAACTTGCTAGAAATGCAAACCCACAGGCCCTACCTAGGACCTTGGAAACTCTAAGGATGTGGCACAGTAATTTGTACTTTCAGAAACTCTCAATCTGTATATGATACACAAAAATTTGGGGAATTTGTATATAGTGTGGACCCAATAAATTCTGTTTAAATTTATCAATCAAAAAAGCACATTGTATTAATTTCCAATATCAATCAACCACAAGATGTCACACCAGAAATTGTTGATGGTAATTGCCTCCAGGGAGTGATGTTGAGGTTTGGAAGAAATTGAATTGTGAGTAAAGAAAACTTTTTTTCTATTTTCTATCATTCTGAACTGCTTAAATTTTTATAGTCTGCCAATCTGTGTCCTTTTTTTTTTTTTTTTTTTTAAGAAAACATATACTTTTTTGAATGAGTCAGGGAAAATCCCTTTCTTCTCTCGCCTTTAGGGAAGGCTCTTATCTTCATGGTTCTTCGAACTATCCTGATCATTATCAGCCAGAAAAATCTCAACAGTTTATAAAGATCTTGTTTTACAAGTACTTTGGTAACTGTGTTTATTGCAAATGAAAGTAAATTAAGACTGTTTCATGCTCCAATCTCTAATTTTCCAACTTTCTTCAAGAATTACTCCCCAACAGAAGGAAATATCAAATGTACTTTCTTACTCTGGTCTCTCAGTATTTAGGTATTAATATGCCTTCAGTGTGAAAAATAAATCTGAAGGAAAATAATTGGGAGTTTCTAGAAATGTCTCTTGCACAGAAGAAGTAGCACCCAGTTCAATGTAAGTCCCTCTTACCAGAAACAGTGACCATTCCCCAGCACTAAAGGAGCCTGGAAAAAGAGTAAGGAAAAGGCAACCATGTATTAGGCAGGTAGTGTAGTGAAACTCAGATTTGGGCCACCGTGTCTGTGGTGAGGGGTAAGATAGAAAGAGTACTGAAGAATATAACAACCTGGTTAAAAAAAAGATTTCTAAACTGCTATAGTTTGGATCCAGAATATCTCCCCAAGGTTCTTGTGTTAAAGGCTTGTTCCCCAAAGAGGGGCTATTGGGAAGTTGTGGAATCTTTAAGGGGTGGGGTCTTGCGATTGTGGAATCCTGATTTCTTCATCTTTTTTTTTTTAATATCTGACCATGACTGAGTGATTTTATCCACCACACACTCCTGCCATGATGTGCTGCCTCACCATAGGCCCCAAAAAAACAGAAACCACCAATCATGATCTGAAATTTCCAAAACCTCCCTCAAGCTTCCTCCTCCTCCTTGCTGTTGTTCTTCTTCTTTGTAGTACCATGAATCAGACCCAGGGCTTCTCACATGCTGGGCAAGCACTCTACCACGGAGTTACACCCCCAGACCAATCTTCTTTCTTTAAAATCATCTCAATTATTTGTTTAGTAATGGAAAGCTGACCAATACAAAGGCAGAATGTTAAAAGTGACAGCTGGCTTCATTTAGCTGTCTGTGAAAAAATACAAAAAAAAATAAATAAATAAAATAAAAAAGAGGGAGAAGAATTAATCAAAAAGAAAAGAAAAAAAGAACTGCTCAGTTTGCAGAATTTAGAAAACATGGAGAATAAAATGTTCTCAAAGGAAAACATGTCCTTAAGACCAATTAAATTCATGTTGCTACAAGTAAAATGTCTCCAAGAAAAGTCCAAATAAAAAGTACAGGTGTAAGACCTCAGAAATATTTAAGACAGTGTCTCAAAGAGTTTCTCAGATAGACAATGGGTCTCCCAAGAATCCTAAGGGAGTTTTTCTGCAGCAATCTGATTCTCAGTCCAAGATATAGAGGTGCCTATCTCAAAGACACTTCTAGGTATAGCATTTGTTTAATGGAGTAGATTTATAATTTGATACACAGGAAATCTGTAGAGTCTTTACAGGAATCATACTAATTTGAACCAAAAGGAACATGAAAGTAGTTCAAAATAAAACGAAGTTTCTTCCTCACAAAGGTGGAGAAGGCGGCAGCTGAGAAAGCTACTCAGCTGCAAGCATAGATTATTCCCTGTGAAAAATAAAGGATGACTCACAGAGTTGAGTCAAGAACCATAAAGAATCACTATCCAGGAGCAGAACTAGAACCTAATTAAAAACAAAAACAAACAAACAAACAAACAAATGGCAATATATGCCTGTCTGGATTTCAGAATTATGACAAAGTAGTCAAAATCATGCCTATTGTTTTTCCTCTTTTTGAATGGGGGCATTTACTGCAGTTTCCTTGTTCCTTTCCCACATTATATAGGAGAAGTTGTGTATTCAAGGATCATACCAGAAAGTCATATCCACAGGTCTCTACCCATACCTGGATCCATTAATGAGATCCTGGACTTTAAGCTGATACCAGAATGGTAATTCAGGAAGAGAATATCCTTTGCAATTGGGAGGGATGTGAATTATGGCAGGCAGAGTGAAAACTATGGTAGATAGTGTCAAAGATGAAGACGCACAATACTTGCATGCCACTCTCACAGAGGAAAGTTCATTTGCCCTCTTCTTCAATATGGGCTGCCCTCATTCTTCTTTGGCCAACAGAAAGTAGTGAAAGTAAGTTCAGCCAGCCATAAGAGAACTGGAAGCTTTCCTTCCTTCTGAATTCCTCTTGTAAGAATGGAGATGCTGTGCTAGGAGGAAGCCTAAGCTGCACATGGAAAGGATAATATGAAAAAGAACTAGGACTAACAGTCCTAACCAAGGTCGAAGTCAATGGCCAGCACCACGCATGCAGCAAAGACCAACTCTGTGCCATTTCAACCCAGTCAACCCCGTGAATGACTGCACCCCAAGTAGAGCTGCATGGAGCAAAAACTTCTTCCAAATAAACCTTGTCAACTTCTAGAATAGAAAAACATAATAAAATATTTGTTCCTTCAAATCACTAAGTTTTAGGATGACTTGTTACTAGCCTTAGACAACTAGAACAAAAACTTTGGGCAACCCTCCAGCAATGGAGTAGTTGTGTGCATTTAATCCCAAAGAGCATCATTTTAAGCTCATTTGCATCATCTAATTGCTTAATTCTTCCTTGGATATAATTGCAAATTACCCAAGTTGTGCTTACAAGAGGATCAGAAAGAAAAAAATTCTTAATTTCATTAACCACTGAATAATCCGCATAAATCTGATTGACACACCAGCTTTTATTTTAATACTTCCTCAGATGGGAGAAAGATTAAAAACAAAGCACAAAGTCAAAACAATCAAGTAGAAACTTGAGTTCCTACTTCGGAGACACTTTCTTAGTGCTCAGAATATAAGAATCTGAGACCTCAACATTCTTGTAATAAGAGAGAGAGAAACAAGCCAGGCTTCAGAATAAGCTTGACCTAGCCATCATATTTCCCCTCATACACCAATCTCCTGACTCTGAGCTCTCACTGGCTTATTTGTAGCCACTGCTGACTATTTATAGGAACATTTATACAAGTCCTTAGGATTGTATACAGAGAGGACTCAAGTGCCCCAAGGCCCTGATAGGACCCCTTTCCTGCTCAGATTTTGAGCAGGTGGGAGCAAAGAAAATGTTTTACAGAGAACTCTGCAATTCCAATGCTTCAGGGTCCTCATGCTTCTTGTCCTGGCACCCACTGTCACTGTACTGGCCTTGGACTACTCACAATCTCCACCAGACCCTTGACTTTCATGCCTGGGCACTTATGTTCATGTCCACACTTACCTTCCCCAGGCAGCTAACCTCTGTTAAGCCTTATGTCTCATTTTCAGAGAAAGGTCTCTCAGCCTAGTCATGGGGGTCCCAAGGAACCTCATTCTTTCCTTCATGGCTTTGGGCTTATTCTCCACTGATGTCACCCCATGAAGAGCCACAGTTCCACATAGAACAAATCCCACTCCTCTGCCCTTCACCAGAGTCCTTTCTGCTTCATATGATGCACTGCCAATCCACAGAGTTTTCATCACTACCTGAAATTGTCTTGTGTATTTATTCATTTGAATCTTTTTGTCTGTCCTCTTTCATGAGCCATGGAAATGATACAGTTTGTCTGCTTTATTGTCACAAATCTCCAGTGCAGTGTCAGATACATCATAGATGCTCCATAAATATATGACATTACTTTGTTTGTTGATAATTAGTTTAATGAATTACTACTTCTCCTCTTCTGAGGTAATTTTTTCTTTCTTCTGGGTATGTTTTTATCCCACATACCATCAGGTTGCTGTAGGTCTGAAATCCGGTGGTGGAATCTCCTGTTCTTGCCTACAGTCTTCCCAGCTTGAGTAAATCAAGAGAAGTGTCCAGGAATCTTAGAGTCCCTTGACATCCTGGAATCCCCAGAGCATTCTGTGAACAATTAGAAGGCTTTAAAATTAAAGTAGTCCAAGAAATGTCAACCCATTGGTGTGCTGATGACATCAAACTGAAGGACACAGCATAAGCAAGGCATCCCCTAAATCTCCTCTGTCTTATGGATCTTCCAGATACAATCAAGTGTCATGAAAACCCTCCCTGGAATTCCTGTATGTCAGGGACAGCCAATACACCACAGGAGGATGAGACTTGAATATTACATACAGTCCAGATGAGCTATTCATCTGAGAGCCCAGTCATTTGCTCTTTCTATCATCATTTCCTCTCTCAGTTTTCCTACATATACCTACTCCCCTCTCCTTTAAAAAGAGGATATATAAAGTTTCAGGTTACAGTGGGTTTGGTTGTTCACTTTCCTTCATGCAATGGCTACATGCACTATAATAAATTATACATCATTGTCTTCTATTAATTTAGTACAAGTTTTTCAGAAGCTTAACCACTGAACCTGAAGAGATGGCAGAGGAAGCTCCCTTTGCCCCTACAGTATCTAGAACGTGCAGAAGACTATGGGGAAAAGCATGACATCACACTCTGATAGTTCAATGCTGGTCTATAAGACTCAGCCAAGACAGCTTGTTGCCCACAAAGAGATAGCTGATTGGCACAAAGCAACAGAATCTATAAGACCTATGAAATCCTAAATTAGCCTCAGATCTGGGGTGTTCTCAGAACTATGTAGACCCTAACCCAAAACAAGTGAATTGGGATCTATGAGACTAGAAAACATACATGATTCCAGGCTAGCTACAGGTTAACAATTACTGGGCCAAAGAAACTCAAACAAGAGAGAGGGTGATTAGTTAGAGAAAGTTTCAGATGAGAATAAATTTGAATTGAGCCAGGGATAGTGAATTAAATCTAAATAGTATAAGAAAAAAAAATGGATGTTCAGAGTGGGGTCCTGGGAAGGGACAGAGCAGGGCAAGCTGACTGCATTAAAAAAAAAAAAAAAAAAAAAAAAAAAATCCAGTAGAGTGTAATGGAAGGCATATCTGGAAAGGTAAAGTGATCTATTGTAAGGGACTTGAAAATCTGAATTTCAATCTATATCCCTTGGGGAACCTTGAAAGTTTTGGAAGGAATGCACAATTAAGGTCTTTATGCTTAGAAATATCAATATTGTTTTGGTGTAGGGACTAATTGACAAATGACTGTCCAAACAAGAACTCAGCTCTTTGCAATGGGAAGTTGGGTCCCTTTTAAAATGCACCAGTTTCTCCCAGTTTCCTTGCTTTAACCAAATCGAACACCAATCAATCTTAGTCTGGCCAAGTTAGGAGAGAAATCAGAAGAAAATAATAGAGATGCTACACTTTGCTTCCCAAGTTTTTAACCAAACTATTAGATGCCTGTGTTTTTTAAGACTAATAATAATAATGTAATGAAATGAAGACAATACCTTCAATATTATCACCTTTCAATATCTTATTTATTGAAAGCAATTTTTGTGTTTTTCAGTTTGCATTTGGAAGTACAAGCTCTCTCCTCTATTCTGTCAGAAGTATCAGGTTGCCTGTAAGAGAATTTAGAATAATTACATCAGTAATGCTTGAAAAAAAATAGTTAATTCAGCTTTAATTACAAAAATTGTATTTTTGAGTCCCTAGAAATAGGATGGCTTTGACATTTCTATGAGTGTTCAAGCCAGGCTTGGCAAGACTAATTCTACATCTTTACTATAAGTCCTAGAATGGAAAGAATTTGAGATGTGATGAAGAGAAATCTCTGATGTACACAAAAGAGAAGAACCTTCTTCTTTTCACCCTGATGGAAAATGGAAAGGAAAAGATTGAAAACAAGTGAAGAATTCCGTTGCCAGTGTCCTCAATATCTGTTCTTCACTGCTGCCTTGGGTAGACACATGAGGGAAAACTGACCACTCCCAAGCATGTCTTGTGGAGGTGAGTCATTGGTATGCCTCCATATCCAACATGGCAGGACTAGTAATGGTGGACTCCATGTTGAAATGGCTATTCTGGAAAAACATTACTGGTGCTCCACAGCCTGTGCATAGTCTTCCAAAGGAGCCAGAAATTTGTCCTTTCCTCAGTAGAGAGATTCAGAGGTTCTGAGAGAGCCTGTACTGACCAAAGGTCACAGATCTATCCAGTCTATGTAGAGCATGAGGACTCATGATCCATTTGCAACATGAAACCAGAAGGGATCTGCTGCACATGACAGGTTCCATGCAGAGGTCCAGAGAATGGCTCCTCTTTAACAAAGATGTGGGTCTGGTGCCC
The DNA here is from genome assembly GCA_020662805.1 of Glaucomys volans. Lineage (NCBI taxonomy): Eukaryota > Metazoa > Chordata > Mammalia > Rodentia > Sciuridae > Glaucomys > Glaucomys volans. Next base: position 318,435 of record JAJEJO010000255.1, on the reverse strand, counting down.
AGAGACCCAAGGTCTCCTTGCCACCACCCTAAGGTCAAATCAATTCTCTTGCATAGCCAGATGCCATGGTGGGGGGAGGGGGTAGAATTCAGAAGAAATCTGAAATTCTGAGGTAATTGGAAAACAATACCTCTCTCCTGTCTTTCTCAGATTCAGAACATGGGGGACAAGTAAAGAAACACAGATGATTTATAATAAAGTACAAATTCTGGATTTTCTACATAGAATCATCGCCCTTATTCATTGGGTACATGTTCTAAGATTCTCCAGTGACTCAGCACAGTGAATACATATAATTTTATATATGCTATAATCCCAGCGAATCAGGAGGCAAAGACAGGAGATTTGCAAGTTTGAGGCCAGTCTTGGCAACTTAGTAAGATCCTATCTCAAAATAAAAAATAGAAGGGCTGGGGTCATAGCTCAATGCTAGAGCAGCCCTGAGTTCAATCCCCAGTACTAAAGAAAGTAATAACTAGAATTTAATATTGTAAAAAAAAAATCCCACAGTGGGTTCCTAAAACCCCAAATACATCAAACCCTGTAGATACTATGGTTTTTTTCCTATACACACATACATTCATAGATAAAAGTTTAATTCACAAAATAGTTATAATGATATTACTAGAATAAAAGTTATGTAAAACATGATCTTTCTTGAAAGAGTCAAGACAAATACTACTATATATATATTTTTTTTCTTTTCTGGGACTTTTTTGGGGGGGTGCTACAGAAGCAGTATATAAGGAGTAATTATTTTCCTCTTTTACTTATATTGACAGATAAAATTATATGTTTTTATTATGTGTAAAACATGGGATTGTGGGGAAGTTGGCTGGTTAGTTGGTTCCATATTTTGCAGTAGTGTGGGTTGAACCAAGGATTATTCAACCTCTGAGTTACATCCCCAACTCTTTTTATTTTTTATTTTGAGACACGGTATCACTAAATGCCCAGACTGGCATCCAGCTTGTGATCCTCCTCTCTCAGTTTCCCAGGTCACTGGATTGCAGATATTCACCATTGTGCTCAGCTGCAACATGATATTTTGAAGTATGTACATTGTGGAATGACTAAATCTGGCCAATTAGCAAATGCTTTACCTCATACCGCTATTATTTGTGGTAAGAACATTTCACATATGTTCTTTTCACAATTTTTCAGGAATACATTATATCATTAACCACAGTCATCATGTTGTACAGCATTTCATATATTTCCTACTTTTATATTTCATAACTAGAACTCCAAATTTACATTAACAGTATATTATACTTTCCAAATGAATCCATTCCTTATTTCCAATTTCTAAGTACAATTGTCCACAAGGTGGCCCTAAAAGCAACAAAATGCAATTTGCCTCCTGAAAAGCAGGACCACTATAATTATGAAGTTAAATCCTTTTGTTTTCTGAAACATTTATGAACAATTAATTGAGTGGAGCAAAAGCATAATTAAACATTGCACTAACAAACAGATAGGTAAATTTAGTGTTCATTTTCACCAAACAGAACACAATTGCAGATCACAGCATCAATAACAGGCCAACTTTGGCTATGTCAGACACCAAGGAACATTGATTGCATTACCACAGAAGGCTTCTGGCAATTTTTTAAACAGATAAAACCATAGCTGACAGTAAAGGAAAAGACTCAAAAAGACTAGCAACTGTGCAAATAGGGTTAACCAAAAAAAACAGCTTTAGCACTCACAAAATTCCAGATTGCCAGATTTCTTGATTGTGGCTTTTAATCAAACACAGCCAGCTGCCTGTATTTAATGTTAATTGTTAAGCTCTTCATCTCAGCCAATCATTTTGCTTCTGAGCTGGCACTGTAACAACAGCAACAAAAATATGAAACTCTCTTCCTGACCCAATTTAGTAGGGAAAAAAAAAAGACGGCAAAAAAATTAGTTTAGAATTTGGTCAGCCTTCCTATGAAGAACACATCTCTCCAGCTTTTTGAAGCAAAACAACATCTGTGCCTGGAAACTTCCCCCAGTACCTTTAAGATGAGCTGATAATATGTTTACTGTAAAACTCGCAAAAGGGGCCCAGCGGGTAAAGCTCCCAAAGGCGGCGGGTGGCGAAAGGAGTGCGCTCACCAGGTGGGTTTACCAGAGTCAGACAAAAGTAGTAGCTTGATTTATTGGAACGTGGTTCCCGGGCGAAATCTCCAGCCCCCCGGGGTGAAAGTCGGGGTGGTAGAGCCAGGAGAAATCGCATGTGGCTTTGGCTGCTCAGGGTTTTTATACAGAGGAAAGGGGTCAAGGGGCCTGCCCAGGAAAAGGTGGACCCAAGGTGAACGTCAGGGTCAGCAGGTCTGCCTCATTGGTCACTTCTGGCACAGTGTGTTGCTAGGTGACCATTGCTCCCTCCCCCTGCAGCCGCCCAATTCGATCTAACATTTACAAACCCTGTGAAATCTCCTTCCACAAAAAGCAATGTTAGTACTTGGAGGAAATGAAGATTTTGTTTAGGATTAGGTAGGGGGTGGCCCTGAGGAACCACTTTTCTTAGCTTTCCTCTGCTGCCTTGTCAGCTGCGCACACTGGGATCATTTCCCTCTTCTTGACTTTGGAGAAAGTTTCTGTCTCCTAGATTGCTAACAGCTTCAATTATCCTATCCAGTCTCTCATTTTTCCTCAGGGGATGGATACCTTAGCCTCCTTTTGGGCCTGGAATGCTAAGAATGCAGAAGCTTCCCTGGAATGAATGGAGAATTCTAGGTTGAGAGAAACAATCTCCCCGCAACCCCCCTCTAAAAGAGCAGCCAGTTTTTAGAGTCACCCAGGCACAGGCACAGAACCCAGAATCCAGGAAGTAGGGTATCTTTCTCCAGGACTCACAAAGCAACCTCCCACAACCAGTATAACCTTGAGCCTGCATGGAGATCTGACAAGGTTAATCAGCAAGAACAGCATCAGAAATTGGTCCCAGTACACAGCAACAGGTTCTCATCTCTCTAGTCTCTTACATGTAGATGGAAGCTAATATTCAAATTACTGTAAGCAAACCCACAGTTGATTAAATTAAATCTTTTCTCTAGCTTGATTTGCATAACTTGCCATAATCAAAATGGAGAGTGAAAGCATAATAAAAAGGGGAAAATACATATTGCAGCTATTTGGACTTTGGTGTAATTGAACTAAGCTTGCAAATTCTGATATTACTGAATGTACAACTGTCCTAGGCTAACTTAAAGTTCAAAATATTAAAAAATGTGATTTGGTACACTAGGAAAGCTAATTAACAAAGTCTTAGAAAACCTTTGATTAAAAAATAAAACCTTAGGAAAAAATGTCAAAAATTACTTAAAGAGTTTGCTCACATTATTTTATTTGACCATCAGAGAAAGTTCATTCATATCATACTGTGTTCTATCCTAGTCAGTGGAAAATACCTATTTGTTTATTCTATGGCAAAAGTCAACTCACTCCAAGATCCTCCCAATTACTGAAGCCAGAATTGAGAACAGGCAGTTAATGTAGAATAAGAAATCTGGTTGAATCAAGGAATGAAGGCCATCTGAGTCTGGGAAGTTGGAGACTGCCCCTGGGAGATTGGAATGTCAGTGTCTCCAGTGCCCTTTTGATCACCAAGTTTACCTGCCTAACTGCCCCTCCCAAAAAGCTGCTGGAAGGGAATTGCTAATTAATGCCCCCTGGGCCTCTACCTGCCTGAATCCTCCCTGCTGCCCTTCCCCCAGCCAACTGCTTCTCACCTGCTTCTCACCACTATGTGGCATTTCCTTGGGCCTAGTCAAGGAAGGAGAGAGATAAGGGTGAGGAAAGAAAAGGAGCAGAAAGGAGACCCTAATCTATAAAAGATGCAGGGAGCACTTACTTCATGGGATTCTGGGACTTCAGCCATGGCCCCCTTCTCCCTCCTGGGAAAAGTCTGTATTATTACCAGAAAGTTCACAGCTTGGATGCCCTTCCTGGGTTGTGTGCCTAGTAACTTGGTCCAAGTCTGGCAAGGATAGTTCACCCTTTCCCAGAAGGATTACCTTTATCTGGCAGCTTGCAGGGCTCCTAGAGCAACTCCTGACTGATTCTTAGTGAAGGGTTATGGAAAATAATATTCCTATAAGATAATTCCCGAAGAAAATGGAGGGGCGGTGTGGCTCGAGAAGTGGGAAAGGAAACTGGCCAACGATTAAACCTTTCCCAGTGCATTCCTGATAACAATGGGCCCTGAGGGAAAGGGGCAGATGCTGAATGCTGGGCCCTAAACCATGGCCTTCCCCCATGGCTAATCAGTCCTAAGTGGAAGCGCGGCAAACACCAATGGGCATGCTTCTCTGATGTTATACTTCAACATCTGAGGAAGCAGAACTCATCACCCATAAATAGCAGTATCATTACTCCATTCAAATTCCCAGTTATCTTTCCTAACAACCCATATATAACCCTGCACCACAACCCCTTGCCCATACTTCCTTTAGTAAGAGAAAAATCTAACTGAAAAACTCCACCATGCACTGCAACAGCAGAGAGACCCTGCTGCCACTGTGAAGATCTGGCACACAGACTCAGTTTTCTTAATTTCACCTTTTCTTGCTGTTCCCATCACCTGGGGTCTCAGAGTAAAGAAAAGGATAAAGAACAGACATGACAATGATGAAGTGGACCCTTACAGGATATTATGACCTTCCACCTCCATTACTTGCCATCCATTTCTCAAAAGCAGAGACAATATCAGACCTAGGCCATGCCTAGGCTGAAGGAAAAGGTATGAAGACCTCAGATGGGTTAAAACCTGAGAGGCAGGTGTTCATTGAAGGGTTATGGAAAATAATATTCCTATAACATAACTCCCCAAGAAAATGGACAGTGTGGCTCGAGAAGTGGGAAAAGAAATTGGCAGAACATTAAGCCTTTCCCAGTGCATTCCCGAAACAATGAGCACTGAAGGAAAAGGGCGAATATGGAATGCTAGGCCCTAAACCTTGACCTTCCCCTTGTCAACCTAGTCCTGAATGACATTGGGCAAGATTTGAATACTCATCCTTCGGTATCTAATTTTAAACTGCTCACACACAATGATTAGATCACCCTCCTCCTACCCTATAAAACCAGAATTCCCCCTGTAACTGTGGGCCATTTTCCATCAGGAAGGTGGACCTGAATGATGCCCGACTCTGCAAAGGAATAAAGTCTTCTCTGAATCCATCGAGGTCTGCTTCCCGTTTTTCCTTTTTGTGTTTACATTTATCTCTCTCTCAGACAATTATATGATATGTTTGTTATGATATGTAGATGATTGGTGTAAGCGCAAAAGGATGGCAAGCAGTCCTCCACAGATTCGGAGAAGCCTTTATTCCTTTGTGGACTCGGGTGCCATTCGGGTCCACTTTCTGGATGGGAAAATGGCCGTCAGTCACAGAGGGGATTCTGCTTTTATAGGGTACAATGAGGATGATGTAATCATTGGAATTTGTACATGTGCAGTTTTGACCGTCAGGGCCTAGTTGTACAGGTTAAAACCAGATCCTGAGGGATGAGTATTCAAATCTTGCCCATTGTCATTCAGGACTAGGTTGACAAGGGGAAGGCCAAGGTTTAGGGCCTGGCATTCCATATCCGCCCCTTTCCTTTAGGGCCCATTGTTATCAAGAATGCACTGGGAGAGGTTTAATGTTTGGCCAATTTCTCCTCCCACTTCCCAAGCCACACCGTCCCTCCATTTTCTTGGGGAGTTATCTTATGGGAATATTATCTTCCATAACCCTTCAGTTGGTATACAGCAAGAGCAGTAGCTGCTTCTCCTTCATTGTTAGGGAAGCTCTATTATCCCAGCAGCCCCTGCACCGCTGCCTTCTCCTCTATGGTAACTGAATTCATTTGTCACAGAATTTCCTTAAGAACATGCACGGAACCAATTTTGGGGGTAAATGATCTATATTCATTGTTGAAATGAACTTTTACAGGTTATCTATCAAAATAAAAGTCCAAATGTTCAGTTTAAGAGTAAAAAAGTGTTTTATTGTTGTACCCAAAGAAAATAAAAAATGTATCCAAAGAAAACAAAATCATCCAAGCCGATCACGTAAAGCCAAAAGAAGCCTTTATTTTTGCTGGCCAATGACGATCTCCCTTACTTCTAAAAGCGGGGTTCCGGGGGATCGTGCGTTAATTGTGTCATTGCCAACTTTTATAGGGCTCGGGACGGGATTAGGGCAGGGCTATAGGGCGCGGGAGGGTTTAGGGTTGGGCTATAGGGAGGGGGGATTAGGGTGCGGCTGACTTTCTCCTGGTGGCACTGGAGAATCTTTCTGGGAAGTATAACATTATAACAACATAAATATTTCCTTCTGCTGCCCTACAGTAAGTCAGGATGTCATTCAATATTCATCTCACTTAAATGGATAGGAATAATTGCTGACCCACTTTTTACAGATGAGAAAACTGTGGCTCAGTCAGGTGAGGTAATTGTGGCTCAGTCAGGACTCACCACTAGAAAGAAGTGGGCTCTGATTAAAACCCAGGTAATCTAGTTACAGAAACCCTCTACTCTTAACAGTGTTGTTCTTTACTGGAGAGAATGAACTGGATACTTAAGAAACTGTTTTGACAAGGTGGACAAAACAGTTCAGAAATAGTGGTCTATGTCCGTTAAATCCAATCGAGTCTGGCCTAAAACTGCCTGCATACATATTTTAAATTTGGCTTAATGGTCCCTTCAGGTATAGTGAACTGTCACTTGATTTGTGAAAGATTGTAACCTACTGTTGCAACTGTCTATTGATCAATCACAAATAGCCGACTGTTCAAACCATACTTAAATAAGACAGAAGTTGTATCTATTATACTCCTCAAAAAGATTCTCATCAAGAGAGAGTCAGCCCCACCCCAATCCTTTCCCTCCCTATAGCCACAGCCTAACCCTTCCCCTCCCTCTAAATGCTGGCAACAAAGAATTGGGGCACGATTCCCCAGCACACCACTTTTAGGTGTAAGGGTGGTCGTCGCTGGCCAGCTAAAAATAAAGACTTCTTTTGGCTTTACGTGAACGGCTTGGATGATCTTATTTTCTTTGGGTATAACATATCCAGTTAAGCTATCTCTGTAACTCCCTTTTTTTTTCCTGTACATCACTTCCTTGACTATAAATATAAACTGCTCATGTGGTGGGATGGAGTGTTCTTAGCCATCGTTAGTTCAGACTGCTGCCTGATTCTAGAATTGGAGTAAAGCCAATTAACATCTGCAAAACTAGATTTGTTATAATTTTGTCTTTAATATGCCCATCTGGGGGATTGTCTGCCCTTTTAACATTTGGTCCACATTCCTAAAACTTCCTTTGCTTTGTCTCAAAAAAGCTTAAGTCAGTATATGATTTTCCTTCAGGGAATACCAAGAAAGTTCTTGTTTTTTCTTCAGAAAACATTTCTTCAGCCAGAAATTTCAGAGAACTTAAGGGGAAAATCTTGAAGAACCCATAACTAACTGAACAGCTAAAGCAGAAAGCTGGGAGACCACTCTCTGTTGGTGAGGTGTTTGCACCAGGGCCCTGAGGTGTCCAGTTTTTTGTTGTTATTGTTGTTGTTGTTATAAGAACCATCATTTAAAGTTGATGCAAGTGGTGGAGGCCATTGCTGGATACTTGGGAACATCCATCTTCATAGGGAGTAAGAAACTCAGATAAGTCCTGCTGATCAACTTCTGCAATGATGCTTCTCTCCTCTTGAGAACTTTCTGGGCATTTTCTAGATGCCCTTGCAGTTTAGTTCAAGATCCTATCACAAGTTCTAGCAAATTCCAATCTTATCCCTTAGAAATGTCCCTTCAGCTCTTTCTTCCCCAGTCTCAACATCTTGGAGACCACGTTTCAGATGTTGTAACTACAAGAAAGAGGAAAGAGAAAACCATATTGGAATTTGTCTGAACAACAAATAGACATTTTTATTATGTTAAGCCTCTGAGATTTCAGGATGTATTTGTTATAGGAGCATAACCTAATCTCTTTTGACAATACACTGATATTCCCCCTGCAACAGGGATCCCAATCCTGATTTCATTGCAGGAAAAACTAATTACCTAGAAGGTTATTATGAACACAAGTTTCTAGGAGATACACTCTGAGATTTTGATGGATTTCATGGGGCTCAGAGATAAGGGAATGGAGAAGGGGATTATATTTGAGACACAACAGAAACTGCTCTGTTTGGTACAAAAAGGAATGAAAAATATCTATAGAAAATGTAGGGTTTTTGAAATTGTTTGGTAGAAACATTGGAGGAAAAAAGAAAAAAAAAATCAACGATGATCCAAGCCTTCCAGTTTGAGACTGAAAAATATAATGAAATTGTGGGAGTCTGCAGAGTTCATTTTTCAGAGAAAAGTGAGTTTTATAATGGGATGCCAGAGATTCAAGCTGAAGTGTATCCACACAGTTGAAAGTGTTCACTGGGATACAAATGAAGGCAGTTCTACAAATAAGAGGTAAGATGGAGCTTCTTCTGATGCTTTTGAGCTCCCCCAGGAGTGAAAACATGGGAGAGGGCAGAAGTACAGGGGAATGGCCTCAAGTAGCACTCTGAGAAGGTGCCAGCAAAAGAACAGGGATAAGAAGACAGTTGTTCCTCTGTAGCCAAGGGTGTTGGGTTCCAGGAACCTCACAGCTACCAAAATCTGAAGATGCTCCAGTGCCTTATGGCATAGCAGTTGCATATAACCTGCACACATCTTCCTGCATAATTCAAATGATCTCTGGATTATTGGTAACACTTAATACAATGTAAATGCTATGCAAATGGTTATTACACTGTCTTGTTTAGGGAATAACAACAGGAAAAAACTCCATACATGTTCAGTACAGACATCTTTTAAAAATATTTTTGATCTGTGCTTGAATGGATCTGTGGATAGGAGGATCAGGAGGGCAAATTATATTTGGATAGCATCTGTGCCATCAATTAGAGAAAGCAGCCAGAGCAGAGGGAAGGCTGTGCAGAAGACATGGCTGGCCCTGCAGGTCCATACCTCTGGAGCACTGTGAGCATATCTCAGGTGCTCAGGCCCCCCACTGCACCACAGCTTTTGACTACTCTCCTTTGGCAGCTTTGGTCTAGCCCTTCCTGCTCTTTACCCTTTGCTAACTTCACCAACAACACTACTGAATTCTTGTCCCTGCCAGTGCCCAGCCTCTTGTGCAGAATGTTTTCTCTTAACCTCCTCTCTCTCCAATTAAAGCCTAGAACAGGCTCTTTCCCATCCCTGAATTCTGGATAACACTCAGGGTGCTGAGTTGATACAGGTCTGCAGTTGTTTCCAGTGATAAGCATCTGTCCTTCCTGGTAGGGAAGGGAGGGGAGACACCTTTATGAATTTATGTTCTGCTTTTAGGCAAATTAAAGGAGGTCAGAGAACTTTTCTTGTATCTGCTTCTCAATTGCCTTCAACTCAAATAATCCTTAAGTCCAATGTGGCATATTTGGGAGTGATATATATTTCTGTCTGCTACAATTTGAATGTGATTTAATTGTATAATTGTGTCTTCCAAAGATCCACTGTGATTGAAGGGTTGGTCTGCAGAGTGGTGCTATTGGGAAATGGTAGAAACTTTAGGAAGAGGGGGCTAGTAGGAAGTCCTTCTGTTACTGTGGGTTTGTCCACAGGAGGTAGTTCTTGAGAGAAGATTGCTATAAAAGCCTGGGTCTGCACCATTTGGCCCAGCTCCCCCACTCCTCGGTTGATACCCAAAGGTCTTAAAATCAGCAAAGTATAGAGATACAGCCACATCCATGTTCATAGCTGCCCAATTCACAATAGCTAGATTGTGGAACCAACCTAGATGCCCTTCAATTGAAGAATGGATAAAGAAACTGTGATATATATTAGCTGGACGCAGTGGCGCATGCCTGTAATCCCAGCACTTGGGAGGCTGAGACAGGAGGATCGCAAGTTCAAAGCCAGCCTCAGCAACTTAGCGAGGCGCTAAGCAACTCAGTGAGACCCTGTCTCTAAATAAAATACAAAATAGGGCTGGGGATGTGGCTCAGTGGTGGAGTGCCCCTGGGTTCAATCCCCAGTACCAAAAAAAAAAACCAAACTGTGGTATATATACACAATGGAATATTACTCAGCCATAAAAAAGAACAAAACTGTGGCATTTTCTGGTAAATGGGTGGAGTTGGAGAATATCATGCTAAGTGAAATAAGCCAAGCCCCAAAAACCAAAGTCCGAATGTTTTCTCTGATCAGTGGATGCTGATACATAACTGGGGGGTAGGGAGGTTATGGGGGGGATAGGAAAGAATGGAGGACGTATGGATGGTGTGGAGGAAAATGGGATGGGAGGGGATGGGGGAAGGAAAAATAGTAGACTGAGAAAGACACCATTACCTTATGTATATGTAAGATTATATGAACTGTGTGAATAAAAAATAATAAAAAAAAGAAAAGAAAAAGAAAAAAAAAAAAAAAAGCCTGGGTCTGGCCCCACCTTCTCTCTCTCTCTCTCTCTCTCTCTCTGCTCTTTACTGGAGACATAATCACTTGTTTGCTACGCAGCCACCATTGCCATCTGTGCCATGAGGTGATGTAGCCAAGGGCAGTCACCAAGCCATTTGGAATTTCAGCCTCCAAAACTGTGATCCAAATAAACCTTTTCTCTATATAACACTAGCTGCCTCCAATATTTCATTATAAAGATAAAAAGGTAATACATTGCCCTATGATAGGAAGGGTGTACTCTTTGATAAGGCAGCTCTCTGCAACTGAGGATGACCCAGAAAAAAAATGAAACCCAAAGACTGGCTACTGACCTGACTCCTAGCAGCACTGGCAGCAGGTCCTCCCTGTATAGGAATTTGGGGGTACATATCCAGCACACTATATCCCCTCCATTTATTACCCAGGTGCTTGGAATTCTAGGATCTCAGGTCATAACAAGGGAAGCTGATATTTTTTTTCCTGGGTTTCCAGAAAGTTCACAGCTTGGATGCCCTTCCTGAGTTGTGTGCCTAGTAACTTGGTCCAAGTCTGGCAAGGATAGTTCACCCTTTCCCAGAAGGATTACCTTTATCTGGCAGCTTGCAGGGCTCCTAGAGCAACTCCTGACTGATTCTTAGTGAAGGGTTATGGAAAATAATATTCCTATAAGATAATTCCCGAAGAAAATGGAGGGGCGGTGTGGCTCGAGAAGTGGGAAAGGAAACTGGCCAACCATTAAACCTCTCCCAGTGCATTCCTGATAACAATGGGCCCTGAGGGAAAGGGGCAGATGCTGAATGCTGGGCCCTAAACCATGGCCTTCCCCCATGGCTAATCAGTCCTAAATGGAAGCGCGGCAAACACCAATGGGCAAGATTTGAGTACTCATTCCTGGGATCTGGACTCTTATCTCTCCAGACAACACTGAGTCTCAATCTTTTTACAACTGCCTTCCTAAATAAGATTTTAACCTGTTCAACTAGCCCCTGACTGTCAAGACTGGTACACAGCTCCCAATGATGACATCATTGTACCCTATAAAACCAAAATCTCCTCTGTAACTGATAGCCATTTTCCCTTCCAGAAAGTGGACCCGAATAACACCCGAATCTGTAAAGGAATAAAAGCTTCTCTGAATCTGTGGAGGTCTGCCTCCCATTTTTCTTTTTGCACTTACACTTAGTAAGTAACAGGCAAAGATAATGAAATTCCCCAAGTTTGTCAACAAGTCCAAAGCTGCATAGTTGGGGCAGATGAAATTGCTGGCAGGATGGGTGTGCAAGAAAGAGGAAGGAAACTTTCCTTCTTCTAAGGCTGAACCCCCCAGGAAGGCTGAGCTGAACTAGAATTGACAAGCACTTGGGTCATGTCTAAACTTGCACAGATGGAATTTTAAGCACATAAAACACTGAAGTGTTTGTGCCAGGAAGATCTGCTGTTCTTTCATGACAGATTTCTGTTGGCCCTACAAGAGCAGCAGAAACACATGAGCTGATGTCTTAGCAAGGTAATGACTGCCTATTCCTGTACTTGGAAAAATGTGGGTCCTTAGAAAGAACCTACAGAAAGGTCATGCTGAAGCAGATGATGCAGAGTATGGCAGTGAGGCCTAACAAATTGGGTTTCTCTAAGCCCATTCAAATTCAAAAAAATTCTCTGACTTCCTCCACCAAAACCCTCACTAGTTGTTTAGAACTCCAGTTTCCATTGGAGAAAAATGGAAGCAGAGATTTTAAATATGGGATAAGTTAAATGAAGACTTAGAAAGAAGACTCAGAGCCCAAACATGTGATGTTCCTGATGGGAACTGATGAGTTACAACCACTGTCAAATGAGGCCCTCAGCAGAAGGCAATGAGAAGTGTGGTTATATTGTTCCATGGTACCAGTGGCTTTCAGATACTTCTTAACTATTGTGTGGATGCAGTAACTGGTGGTGCTTGCTCCAGGGGAGCCTGCTGATTTTGAGTTCTGATGACATGTGTGCTTAGGGTCTATTAAGACCTCATGCTCTCATCTAGAACCTTAAAAACCTTGTTCCCTTTCCACTTCTCTTTTTCCCCACTCCCTTGGTCCAGGAATTTTTTTTTTCCTAGTAGGAAGAAGGGAAGAAAAGCTTTGTTCTCTTGCTATTTGTGTTCTTCTAAATTTATTGTATTGCTTAAGGTGCACAAGAGTATTCTTCACTTTATTTTATTTTATTTTTTCGTACTGGGGATTGAACCCAGGGGCACTCCACCACTGAGCCACATCCCCAGCCCTATTTTGTATTTTATTTAGAGACAGGGTCTCACTGAGTTGCTTAGGGCCTCGCTAAGTTGCTGAGGCTGGCTTTGAACTTGTGATCCTCCTGCCTCAGCCTCCCAAGTGCTGGGATTACAGGCGTTCGCCACCGCATCCAGCTTCACTTTATTTTTATTACTCTTATAAAACTTAAAAGCCAAGTGGTGGGGTGAACCTCCTTGTCTCCCTCTTACTGCTGCCTTGCCTTTTCCTTATAGTGGTACTGAGTAGTGTAGAGTTAAGGGTTCCCTGTTTCTCAGATTCGGCAGCAATGGAGGAGGAGAACATGGTAACAGGGACTCTTAGTTAATATTTGAAGAAGACCTCACTACTTTGAAAATGGTTCAGGAACATTACATTTCATGTGCCTATCTGCATAATCTTCAAATTAATGACTATTTCAGGCCAAACAAAACTCTCTTCACCTGATCTTCCTTAGCCTGAGGAGAGCCTCTGAGAATGGCTGGTTAGTCATTAGTCACCATGGTGACCCACTGACATGTAAAGGTATTCCAACATGGAAATTTCTACCCCAGATGTGAGTGGACAAGGGTGGCCTTACTGACCACATATCAGAAAAAAATTGCTCCAGAAGGATGTTCACCTGGGGAAGCCTGGGCCCAGTCAGACCCCACTGGGGGGTCACACATATGCCTTCTCTCTCCCTTCAGCTAGGAAGGGAATCTCTTCTTTTTAGCATTAAATAATAATATTGATGAAAAAAAGAAAAACTATTCTTTGGTAGAAGGTGCAGAACTTAAACTAAATTCAAATCCCAGCTCTGCTCCCAACTTAACCTTGGCTAAGTTGCTTTAATTCTCTGAATCTTTGTCTTCTGCAAAATAGGGTTGCTAAGATCTGCTACATGGAGTTGATTCGAACAGTAAATGCAGTGCTGGCTCCGTTTCCCACGCATATGGGAGAGGACACATGGGTTGTTCTGTCAGACCAATGACTTTTAAATTAGCCGCTCACCAACTGCTGCCCTACTTTATAATCAAACAATGCCATCCACCCACACCATCAACCTTCTGAGGGCAAACTCAAACCATAGCAAAGCTCATGAACCAAGAAATAGCATCTGATTCTTTTTCCAAACTTAAAAAAAAAAAAAATTACAGGCTTTCTTCTCCCCTCCTGCATTTTACCAGACTGTGCACAATACCACTCACTATCAGCTGCTTTGCCTCCCACTTCTCTGCTCTTCCAGAACAGCCCCTGTTTCTACCAAGGTCTTTGTTTGAGATGTTTCCCATTCTCTCTAAATTGTAGCATGCAATGCATTGGGAGCAAATAATGTACTCTTTTATGTCATGTTAAATGCCCAGAACATTGTAGAAAATTTCTTAAATTATATTACCCAGAGTGACCCCCCTCCAAAAAGAGGCAAGGGACCCTAGTTCCATGGAAGGATTTAGGCATTTATCTTTCTCCAACTTCTCTCTTATCCTTGTGTACTTTAACAATGCAGGCACATCGGGGATCTGGGGGCCACACAGGCAAATATACACAGTTTATCAGGAGAGAAAGACCACATCTCACTATCCATTACCAAGGGATTCCTCTTAGTTTCCTGCTAAGTAATTCCAAGTACCCTGTTATATCATTTCCCACTTACTGTTACCAGATAACATCATCGTATTTGAGGAATTTACACCCATAAAGCCAGGGGTAGTGTCTCATTCATCTTTGCTTCCCTCTCCCATTGCACAGTGCCTGGAACACAGTAAGCACACAACACAAAACACTGTGATTGCATTGGATCAGCCATAATATAACTTGCCACAGTGCACTGTACTCAGAATGTTCACATATGGATAGAGTGGCTAAGCACAGTTGGTAGAAATACTGTTATTGCTCTCCAGCTGGGAGCAGCTTTAAGTGGCCCAACTTGAGAAGTGATTTTGTGCTCTCACTTTTGAAAGTAAAGGAAATAAATGTCTCCAAGAAGAAGGGGGGAAAAGAAAAAGGAAGTAGAAGATGATAACAAACATAGAAAAGCCACACATCCCACAGAGAAGACCAGTAGTTTGAGGGTCAAATTAAATATCCCTGTCTGGACTTCTTTAGGACATTAAAATTGCTCCACCTTGAGAAGAATGGAGCCTATATGATTTGTGTGTCAAAGATACTGAAACAAATCTTTTAGATTTGATGATTGATTTTGATCCCCCAGAAGTGATTCCTAGTATTCATTGTTAGGGTATTAGTATCTCAGACTGGTTGGCTTAAACAACAGAAATTTATTTCCTCACAATCTGGGAATCAGAAATCTGATATCAAGGTGTCAGAAGGGTTAATTTCTTTTGAGGACCCCTCCTTGGCTTGCAGATGGCTTTCTTTCTTCATGTGTCTTCACATGATCTTCCCTCTGTGCATGTCTGTGTCAAAATTTCCTCTCTTATAGGAACATGAGTCATATCAGATTAGGCTCCATGCTAACAACCTAACTTTAATTTAATACCCACTTTAAATATGCTATCTCCAAATGCAGTCACATTCTGAGGCATCAGGGGTAGGAACTTCAACATATAAGCTGAGGGGCAGGGAGGAACACAAGTCAGTCAGTTATAGTTTATTAATTGCCCATTAAGTTCTGCTTATAACATTAAAACTTTCTCTATCGTGCTCCTCCAAACTCTTCCAAATCCCCAACAAACCAATTCCTAAAGACTTCGTCATATTATTTCAGGCACAGAAAAATTGTCCCATTTCTCAGTACCCATTTTCAGTGTTAGCCTTCTGTCACTGTAACAAAAACCAGAGATAACCAAGATATGAGAAAGGACCATCTGGCTCACAGTGTTGGAGGTTTCAGTCCATGTTCATCATTGCTTTTGGGTTAGTGGCAAGGCAGTCACCACAGCAGGGAGCACATGGTGAAGCAAAGCTGATCACCTCAGGGTGGTTGGGAAGCAATAAAACGAAGAGGGGAGTCTGACACTTCATTATCCTCTTCAAGGGCATGCCCCCAGTAACCAGAAGTCCTCCACTAGGCCCCAATTCTTAAAATTTCCATCACCTCTCAAGAGCCAGCGCTAAGTAGGAAACTAAATCGGTAATACCTACGCCTTTGGAAGTCATTCCAGATCCAAAGTGTGGCATGAGCCTTTGGCTACCACCAAGAATCTGAGCTTTAATAAACTGACAGAATTTGGTGAGGACATCACCATCAAATTAATAACAATTCATTCATTTCAGAACAGAATATTACCCAGACAAGCTGTACTAATGCTCTGTGAGCTAGTGGAAATCAGATTTATACCACCTGGAAAATGAATATTATGATGATATTTAAGGAAACTAATGACTATTTCTATGTTTTCAGAAATAAGGAGAGTGCTTGTAGTCCATGGTGTGATCTGGCAGTAGAGACAGAAAATATCTCCACTGGATGCTCCTAATCAAACACTTACAGGAAGCAAGAAACTGAGTAACTGCATATGATACTTTATTTTTTTTATTGCTGGATTTTAATTATACATAATAATGGGATTTGTTGTTACATATTCATTTATGAGTTGATCAATTGATCAATTGATCAAGTTGATCAATTTCACTTTTGAACATTTTTAGAAATCTAATGAATATTACAAAATTGTTTTCTCCTAATGTTGTTTGACAAAGTATTGAAAAGAAAAATTATGAGCTCAGGGATTTTTGCTAGTTCCAAATAATGTCCCCAAATCTTCTATGTGTGCCCTGACGATAAAGAGACCCTTATATCCTCTAACTATAGGGCTAAGATTGGTGAAAAACAAATGTAGAAAACCAAATGGCTGAATCATAACACAAATTGATCTCCCAGCCTCTCATATGTCTACTATTAAGAAAGAAGAGAGGAGTATCAGAGAAGAGCTTCCATCTTCTAAGAGAATGCATGAATAATCATGTACAGAATGTTGATAGAAATATGGATATTGCTATAGTTTGAATGTATCTGTCCTTACAAAATTCCTATGTTGGAATTTAAACCCCAAAATGATGACATTAAGAGGTTGGGTAAATTCATGAAAGGTCTTCCCTCATCAATGGATTAGTAATCTTATAAAAGAGTTTAAATGAAGTGCCCTAGTGCACTTTTCCCTTTGGTCTTCCACCATGTCAAGGAAAATGACAAGGTGCTATCCTGGAAGCAGGCAGAAAAATCCTTAACAGACACCAGATCTTTCAGTGCCTTGATCTTGGAATTTCTTGTCTCTAGAATTGTGATAAATGAATTTCTATTGTTTATAAACTACCCAATCTAAAATATTTTCAAGACCTGACCAAGACAAAGACTAAAAACCTTTCTGTGACTGAGACACTGAGTAGGAGGTAACCTGCTTCTAGAGTGACCAAGTGTAACATGAGTGCCTGGGGACTCTTACTGCACAGGACAGTGGTGGCAAAAGCCAGGCAGGCTGTGATGGCCCTACAGCAAGCCATTGTCGGCCAAGCCAAACTTTACTTAAGGAGCTCTTCCTGGGTAAAACAGAAATAGGAGTGATGCTGCCTCCATACAGACTGGAGCCACATGAAATGAAGAAAAGAAACTTTACATCCTCGATGGCTCCACAGTGTTGGATGGGCTGATCAGTCTCCTTTTCCCAGGGAAGCTCCACAAGGCCAGCTGTTGAACGTACTTCCTCAGCCAGCCCGGGCCTTTCCAGTTTGCCTTCAGCCAATAGCAACCCAAGCCTTTCCCGCCAGCCCTTAGCCAACCCCCCAGATATACTAGCCAATCCCCCAGACACAATCCCGCTCAGGGAGCACCCAGCCAATGAATTTAAAGTTGCCAATGCAGCCAATCCCAGTTCAACACCCACCCCTAAGAAGGTACTTAATCTCAGGGCCATTTTCCCTTCTTCCTTCTGCTACTGCCTTCATCACCCAGAGCGGCCACTATGCCACTCCAAATAAAATCCCCTGGTTGAAACATGATTTTTGGTGTGGTCCTTTTGCCTAACACACAGTATGACAATGTACTCCTTCATTGCCTTGTCTCAGTCATGACCTTCATTACCATTGAGTAACTACTTTTATGTGCACCAGAAATTATAACCAGACTTCACATCTTCTCTTAATCACCCATTGGGTGGATGTTACTCCTTTCTCTGAAGAAGAAACTCAGGCTCAAGAAGGGTCTGCATCACGAAGAGAGGACTGACCATTATTTTCACCATGTATGTGAAGATTGAGATGGTTGATTCTCACAACTCAATAAAAGACAAAATCCCTACATTCATATTAGAAAGAGACCTTGGTGAAGTCACTAATGGGAAACTTATAGATAATAAGTTGGGCATTTAGCACTAAAACACTTGAGAATTTCATTTTGAAAATGCAAGATTGCACAGGAAGAATATCCTTGGAGAAGTCTAAGGTGGATTTGAGATCATCCTTTCTAGGCAATCAGTCAATAAGAATGGGGAACCACAGCCTGCTTCATCCCTGGCATTCAGATTGTATCCAGTTCACAGCAGGGCCACCATGAATGGCTGCCACTGCCTGCCTGCACCCTATAGAGTAGTTGTCTTGGACCTGCAGTTCCTTGTCTGCCCGCACCCTGCAGGACTTCCTGCTAGCCAGTCCTATATCACATTTTCACACCTGTCAGCCTTGGCCCAGGTATTGTGGTCCACCTCTAACCTTTCCTCTAACCTCAACCGACTAACCTTTCCACTGTTATACCCAACGAAAACAAGATCATCCAAGCTGTTCACTTAAAGCCGAAAGAGGCCTGTATTATAGCTGGCCAGTGACGACCACCCATACACCTTAAAGCTGTGTGCTGGGGAAGCGCAGGCCAGTTCCTTAGTTGCCAGTATTTAAAGGGAGGGGGAGAAATTAGGGTGTGAAGTCCCTTCTTCCTCTATTAGGGAGGGCTCATCTCTCCCTCCTGATGGTATTTGAGAATATTATTCCTTTGGGGAGTATAACACCACGACTCGACAGGCCTCAATTACTCCCTCTGCAAAACTGTGCCTTAGGGCCAGAAGAACTGCCCAAACAACCTTCACCCTAATAAGAAAGAATTATGGTTGTGGGTTAAGCCATTAAGTGTTGGAAAGTTTTGTTATCCAGGAAAAGCAATCACATCATTAATTTAAAAACCATCTTCTCTAGCAATCTGCAATGCCATCTTTATTACATATTAAATTCTCATGAAATTTGGGGGAGAAGTAGCCATTCTGATAAGGTCATAGACAGAAATGAGATATATTATTAGAATAATATAATGTCTTAAGATGACTATTGTTATAATGTTGTACCCAAAGAAAATAAAATCATCCAAGCTGATCACGTAAAGCCAAAAGAAGCCTTTATTTTAGCTGGCCAGCGATGATTGCGCATACACCTAAAAGCGGTGTGCCGGGAAATCGCACATTAGTTCTTTTGTTGCCAACTTTTATAGGGCGCCAAAAGGGATTAGGGTGGGGGCTATAGGGAGGGAAAGGGATTGGGGTGGGCTATAGGGAGGGGATTTGGGATTGAAGTGGCCTACAGGGAGGGAATTTGGGATTGGGGCGGGCTATAGGGAGGGGACTTGGGATTGGGGCTGGCTACACCGAGGGGACTTGGGAAAGGAGTGGGCTATAGGGAGGGGACTTGGGGGGGCTGACTTTCTCTCCTGAGGGCTCTGGAGAATAATTTTGGGGTGTATAACAATAAAGTGGCAAGGAATTTGGCTAATTGTGTTCTAGTGTTTGTGAAAGATGGAATTTGTGAACAATTACATGAAATATTTATCTGAGGATATTTCTAAGCAAAATGTTGAAGGAGCAACTTACTTCCTCATGACTTCTTAAAGTAAAACATGAAAAGAGAAATGAATTGAAAAAGGAATTTTTTTATTGGAGAATTATAATCATACATATACTTGGGTTCCTTTTGACAAGATCATAGAAGAAATTTTATTTCAATCCCATTCCCCTTCCTATTCCTCCCCTCCCCTTCCCCCTTTTCTCCCTCCTCTATTGATTTTTTTCACTCCTTTATTTAATTATTTTATTTATTTATTTGAGTACTAGGGATTGAACTCAGGGGCACTCAACCTCTGATCCACATCCCCAGCCCTATTTTTTCTTATATTTTATTTAGAGACAGGATCTCACTGAGGTGCTTAGCACCTGGCTTTTTGCTGAAACTATGTTTGAACTCATGATCCTCCTGCCTCAACCTCACGAGCTGCTGGGATTACAGGCTAAAACCAAAGCGCCTGGCTCCTTTATTTATTTTTGATTGGCACTTGCTATATATACATAAAGGAGAAATTCCCTTTGGTACATATATATAGGTATATAACATGATTCCATTAGATTAATTCCATATTTCTGTCCCTTTCCCTTCATGATGAAGGAATTTTTTTAAAAAAGAATTAGAGCCTAAATATTTGGAAAAAATCTTGGTTTGGCCATATTGCAAAAAATGAGAAGGTACTTTCAGAAGAGAAACCAATGGTGTGTCTTGACTTGATTAAAGAAATTATGGGATTATACAAGCAGAAACTCCACCTGTTTGAACTGAAAGAACAGAGAGAGGATGAAACAAAGACTATCAGACTTCTTAGATCTTAGAGGATTTTACCGTAGAACTACTTGGCTGAGAATATACACTATTCTTCAGGAGAGGGAAGGATGACCTTGAAGGTAATGCCAAGATCAAGAGAGCAGCTTCCTCTGATTCAAGGTGGGGATATCACATTGGTTTTAAAAGGCCAAATATATGTCTCCCAAAACCTTGTAGCTGAGGATGCTACAAGTTGAAGAGGCAGAACCACAAGTCCAGTGGGACTAGAGGGTAAAGTATTAAACCAGGGAGCATTGTTCTTGAGCTTTACAAGCCAATAGAACTGAACTTGTTTGGGACCCATCTCTCCCTTCCTTCCTCCCTCCCTCCCTCCCTTCCTTCCTTCCTTTTTTTTAAAAAAATAAAAAGCCAAAAAAAGCCTTTATTTAGGCTGGCCAGCAACAATTGCCCTTACTCCTAAAAGTGGGGTGCTGGGAAATTGCGCGTTAATTGTGTCATTGCCAACTTTTATAGGGCTCGGGACGGGGATTAGGGTGGGGCTATAGGGAGGGGGAATTAGAGTGGGCTGACTCTCTCCTGATGATGGCACTGGAGAATCTTTTTGGAAGTATAACATTCCCCACTGGTCTTATCCACATTAACAAATCCTTGTTTAGGCAACTAGTGGGTTTTCAGTTTCCAACTTCCCAGGCTCTGATGGGTTCCATTCTTCAGTTTGACCAGATTTCTTATTTTACACTGCCTGTCCTTAATTAGGAACTTTTTGTTTGTTTGTTTATTTTTTTGAACCGAGGATTGAACTCAGGGGCACTTGGCCACATCCCCAGCCCTATTTTGCATTTTATTTAGAGACAGGATCTTACTGAGTCACTTAGGGCCTAGCTAAATTGCTGAGGCTGGCTTTGAACACACAATCCTCCTGCCTCAGCTTCCCAAGTCGCTGGGATTACAGGCCTGTGCCACCATGCCCGGCTAATTGGGAACTTTTTAAGGAGAGGGGGCGCCGACCACTCTTGCTGCCTCAAGCTGGAAGGGGGCAGAGTCTGGGGAAGCAGTTTGAAGTTCTTTTTAGAAATCTGGTCAATGAGGAGCAGAAGTCTGCTTGGGAAGAGCAAGTTGTAAAGTCATCTGGGGTGGGTGCTTCTATGAGAGAGAAACAAAATGACATAAGTAATACAGAATATCATGACATGGTAGAAGTCAATCTCTCAGCAGGTGGAAGAACTGAGAAGTTGTTCCCATAACAAGACCTATCAAAGGCTGAAGAGGTTGAGGCCTTTATTTGGGAACTTGAGTTATCAGGTACATTTGACTAAGAATCTCTCTTTTGTAGCCTCCAGTCCTATTCTAGGGGCTAACACAAGTACATCTTAAGTTACATTAAACTATTGTTTCTTTTAAATGCCCAAGAATGTCTATGGTTTAGTTTGGTTTTAACTATTTTGCTAGGTGTTTAAGATCAAGTTGGTCAAATTGACCTGTTCCTGTCTCTAAAGAGTCAGCCAAGTTCTCACAGGGGTCACTTGTGGGGAATTTGAGAGCAGCTTCTTAGCTTTGTTCCTGTGCTTGGGTGGTGGCAGCTCCTGCATTTCAGCAGCTCCTTCATTCCAGCAGCCTCTGCATTCTGGGGTG